>JALAZF010000118.1:10217500-10707500 GCA_022829125.1 Lathyrus tuberosus | reverse complement strand
AAAATCCAAAATATTATTGTAAAATCATCTATGAAGAGAATAAGATATAGACTACCTTGTAACGATGGAGTTCTTTGAGGTCCTGCCACGTCAGTGTGAATGAGTTGCAGTTGCAGCTTTTGATAGGCTTTCCAAACTGTTTTGGGAAATGACACTCTGTTATGTTTACCAAATTGACAGGCATTACAATTTGGCAATGATCATAAAGTACTGGTAGACATTTAATCATATATTTCCTCTTCATGCTCAACATTATTTGAATATGATAGTGACCAAGTCGCTTATGCCAAAGTTCAGTGGGACTGACTTGAGTAATGTAAGATGTCTGCTCCTCCATAATTGGATCAAATGAGAAGCTTTTACCTAAGGTTGTTATCCTAAGGTTGTTTCAGGATCATGTTTAGCTATGATGGAGTTGGCAGTGAAGGAACTGGTTGTAGAAGAGGAAAATGAGAAAGACATAGTCTTTAAAGGGGATGTAGCTAATATGGGAAAGCTGGTTGATCATATTAAGAATGTGACTTGGTTTTGGTTTTTGGGAAAGTGGGGAAAAATCCGTTGTATGTGTTTTCTAATTGGTGGAGCAATCCTATGCTTTATTTGCAAAATGCTTAAAAGTTTTGGTGTGCAGGAGTCCCTGAAAGGTTCTAAGAGCTCACTCTTACATAGTTCCAAACTTCATGATCAGGCCTTATTGCATAGGCAACACATGGTGGACCAACAATAGCTTCCTCTAAGTCTAAAGGGGCAACACTGATGTAAGGCTAATAAAATTCAAATTAATTAAGAAATTGGTGCCATGCATTGCATAAATGATTGTTTTGGAGTGCAAATGTTCTCTTTTACTATAATGATGTAATTGTTTTGTTGGCCTATCTTGTGATGATAAGCATGGGCAGGCAATGAGTAGAAAAAGAAAAAGAGGAGACGTGAGATCATTGTAAGTAAGAGGCTATTTCACATACCCTTAACTTTCCTCCTAAAACTGAGTATAGTTTACTAGGTTTTTAGTGTTGCATTTTGATTATTTTTTGAGATATTGTAAAATAGATTTTTTTTTAATATATATATTAAAGTTCTTATTACAATACCGAAATAATTCTATTTCAGTAAAGAAAAAAATAAATCTAATAAACCTTCTAAATAGATATCAATAATTTCAAGTTTGCAAGTAAATTGAATCGTTTTGTAGGTAAATTCTTCGTTAACACGTCTATCAACCAATATCTAGAAGGAATGTAGGTTGTAGTTATTAATCAATTTCTAATGTTTCTTTGATGAAATGTCGGTCAATTTCAATGTGTTTTATTTTTATCCTATCATGTTAGTGATGATTATGTGCAATACTATAACCAATTATTGTCACAAAATAATTTCAGAGAAGCTGTAACACCCCAATTCCCATCGCGAATAAATAATACATAAATAAATCAGAGTAACTAAAAATTTATTTTTCCGACAGAAACAAGGATGCCACAGTTAAAAGTAAGAAAACACAATCCCTGCTCAATTATTTGATACATAACACATAATAGAGAAAATCATTAACGGGAAACTTTTTCCATCTAAAGGGAAAGGTCAATTATGGAATAAAGCGGAAAGATCCATAACCGACTTGTTTTACAAAATAAATCATTTTAGAACCTCAATTATATATACAAAGGTGCTACAAAATACATTCAACAAATGTATACACACACACACACACACATATATATATATATATATATATATATATATAATCGTTCCCCGACTCCCGTGCTATGTATCAGAGCAGACACCAAGACCGACAACAGAACGAAGGGCTAATCTTCACAAAAAGACCTCCTGCAACTCTAATCTGCAATGCCTCATAGAGCATTATAAAACAGCAGAAGGGTGAGAAATAACAACTAAAATCAAGATTGCATAATAATATGCAAATATATAACAATTCACATGCATAGCTATTCTCACCACAAACACCACATACTAATACATATAACATACCACATATACGTAACATATATCTATTAATCCAACAATATATCATATATAAAGTATCCAATATACTCACATATTTGCACATAAGGCATACCAAGTCATAACATTTAGAAACACATCACACATCACATAGCATATGTCTACGCATAATACATATTATCCACAACCAATGCATTTATCACATATGTACATCAAATTACCAATGCTATCACAATCTCAACACATAACAAATCGATGCACAATTTCCACACATAATCAATCAAATCATGATTTTCCACACATAATGCATCCATTCACAATTCTCACACATAATCAATCCATGATTTATGCAAATGCACAGAGACCGACACAACGACTCTATGCAAATGCCATGCGGGACCGACTTCCAATATTTCTCATCACTAGTTCACTTAGGAACTCTGCTGGAACCATCGCTCGTTACATCACTGTAACTCCCCGTCAGGCATACGATGTTCCCCGTCGCTCACACCCCACACGGGCACACGACGTTTATGGATCGTTCACACCCCACACGGGCACACGACCCGATCTCTCACACCCCACATGGGCACACGATCGTCTATTACCATCGCTTTCGGTCCTATTATTTTTAAGGCGATTCATACCTCTTATTTTTAAGGCTCACGATGTTATAGCAGATTCCCTCTGGAACCAATCCGTCGCTCACACCCCACATGGGCACACGACGTTTATGGATCGCTCACACCCCACATGGGCACACGATCCGATCACTCACACCCCACATGGGCACACGATCGCACAAGATGCATATCATGATGCTTGGCATACAATGACTCATGACAATCAAATGCATCTTCACACATATATGCAACCATAATCATGCATATATTTCAACTCATCAATTCCATACATTCACAAGTCAACCATATGAATCAATCAACCTCATCACATTCATGCATTGCAAATCAATTCAAACAATGCATTTCAAACCATAAAGGCCACCAACCAACATACATTGAAATTTCACATAACCAATGCATATCATCACAAACCACAACAATCATACAATCACAATTACTTCCACAAGGGATTCACACCACAAAGGCTACCCACAACACATCATAACAACATACATTGATATTCAATCAAACAATGTATTTTACCACACAACAACATCATTAATCACGCATCGAAGTCTAATCCAAAACAATGCACATACTTGCCATAAGGCCACAACCCATCATCACAACATTCCATCATGTATATTCACATCATATAACAGCACACAAGCTACACGTTACATATCAAAAGCATATAGCATGATAACACATCAATCGCACACAATTAACGCGATAAAAACCCGACAACCCGACTATTTTTAAAAAAACATGATTTAATTAAATTATATTTTATCCTCCAAACCATTTTTAATAGAAAGAATATTTCATTAGCTTTCCAACGCTTCAAACGGGGGTCAAAACGGACTTACGGTTCAAAAGTTATGAGGAAAACAAAATCAGACATTTTGGAAAATTTGTATCACTCGCGAGTATACCCAGGTCGCCTCATGAGTCGACGCAAGGGTTCTTTAGGTCGACGCAAAGATGCTTTAGGTCGACGCATACTGCGCAGAATTTGATAAAAACTCAGTTTTCGATCGTTAAATGACTTCCGGATCTCCGATTTCGATTCCGTAAAAAGCCGCGATCTCAGAATTCAATATACTACAATATTTCCACCATTAACAAGCCATCTAACACATTTTCCATTTTTGAAATATTTTGAAAACATAATTTTATCAGTTTATCCCACTCCAAACTCGCTCAAAACCACTCGAAAACACACAAATAACCATTCCCGATTAATTCCTATCCTTACCCGATTAAATATCAACCTATACCAATGTTACCAGACATATCCAAACACTTTTACTCGATCACAACATCAATTTGTACAAAAACATCGATATATATAAAAAACTCAAAAGTTACAAATTCAACTCTATTCAATCAAACGATCACGCTAAATCAAGACCCAACATCTCACGACTCTACTACGCGATTTATTCCGACTTTCGTCTGTAAAAACATCGATTTCTAATCGTTTTTCTCATTTCAACCTAGAATTGGAGAACTATGGAAAAACAAGAAAAACATTCACACAATCACACACATATACATATACAAGCAAGATATAATCGAAACTTCTCACCCTTACCCGATTAATCGAAGTCCAAGCATTGATTTTGATGATTTTCCTCTTCTCCCTCTTTTTCTTCTCTTCCTCTTCTTTTCTCTTTTTCTTCTTTCTCTCATTTTCTCTCTATTTCTTTCTATTTATATAAAAACATAAAACTTACCCAAGCACAAGACCAAAATACCCCTCAGCTCAAATATCTCCCAAACGCTCTCAAAACGCGATAAAACATAAACAACGATGAAAAATAATATATTGTCAAATAAGAGTCAAGAATAAAATAATATAATAATAAAATAATAAAATAGACTCGATTAAATAAAACTGACAAAAACTGGGGCGTTACAATTCTCCCCCACTTAGACATTTTCGTCCTCGAAAATACAACCGATACGAACAACTCCGGATACGAATCTCGCATCCAACCAACAAACTAACATGCCAACAAAAGCACACCACAAATAACTCAAACTGACAACCCACCTTGCTAACAACAACTACAACAACGACACGACAAAGATGACAACTACAACGACAAGATACAAAGCCCATACAATGCACTTGACGACCAACTCACGACTCAAGGAAAACCCAAGCTACGAACACACACCGGAATTAGCTACTCGCACTCAAACCAACACGATGGAAACGAGGCAACAACACAAACAAGAACACAAGTTCCACGACACAACATCGATTAAACAACCTCCACATAACTATAATACCAACATCCTTGTCACACAACATTATTACAACAATGCTACGATTCCCCAATTGCCCATATAACCAAGACATCCATCTACACAGTAGCCCATGAATTATAGTTAAACCTTTCACATATCACTTCCATCCTGAAACGTCCAATGGTCTCAACACTCCTACATATTCCTAATGTTCAACCTATGAACTCTTACCAGTCCCACACGCATATACGAATCATGCCACTTCTCGCTTCCGTTGCACACTCTGATTACTCGTAACCATCAAAACTACCAATCTCACGACCAAAGTCTAACTCTTCCTCATATTCTCCAAAAATCACTGTTCACTTTCAATATACTCAACCTCACACTCTACTGTGTTACCTCACACACCAGACACAAGTCTCGGAACTGCTCAAATAATTCTAATTCTCGGACCATCAAAACAGACATACATAGAAACTTTTGACTTAACTCATCAGGCACAACCTCAGCTTTTCCCAAAGGATAATCCAAGCCAAATTCATAACTCATCACAAAATCCAACCATCCTCATTGTCTCATACTCTATTCCTTCAGACCAAACAAGTACTCAATATTCTCGTGATTACCAAACACTTCGAACCTAGAACCATAAAGATAATACCCCCAATTATTCCAACACAATACCACCGCAACCAATTCCAAATCCATAATAATACAGATCCTTTTATAAATCCTCAATTGTCGTAAAGCATAAACCACGACTTTACCCTCTTGTATTAACACACTGACTAAACTCACCAAAGACGCATCCCAATACCTCACAAACGGTTCATCAGGATCACACAGAATCAAAACTGAAGCCGTAGACAAATCCTACTTCAGCTTTCTGAAACTTTCCTTACAACGAACATCCCAAACAAACGACGTACCTTTTGGAAGTCAACTGAGATAACCGAAGTACGAACTTAGCAAAGTTTTCCATAGCCTGCAGTAACAACCAACTAAGCCCAAAAGTCTCTAATCTCCTTAACCGACTTAGGAGCCTCTCAATGTAGAACTGCATCTACTTCCGATGGATCCATAACCATACTCTCATCTGAAATAACATATCCAAGAAGACTAACCTTTTTCCAACCCAAATTCTCACTTGAATAATTTAGCACAAAACTTCGCCTCTGTTCAACACTTGTAATTCCAATCTCAAACACTCTACCTGTTCTTCCTCCGAGTTCATAACAGATCCGAATATCCTTAATTAAAACCACTACGAACTTATCCAAATAAATATGAAAGATACGATTCATCTCCTCCACAAACAATACAGATTCATTACTAACACCAAATAACATCACTGCACGTTGTAATGCCCAAACAAATTCCAAAAGATAAAAATTCTTAAAGCTTTTGCAAAACTTTTCACTGGGTAACTGGTTACTCACATACAAACTTAACCGAGTAAATAACAGCCTATCCCAACGATAACAACCATAACCAGTCACATTAAATCGATCAAAGCCTCAACTCACACAATCACCACTTTTATCAAACATCCCAAACAATTTCAATTTCACTCAAACTCAACCAAACCATTCCAGTCATTCGTTCATGAAAGTGGACACTTGTTCTCAATCGTTACCTTATTCAACTGTTAGTAATCCATACACAATTTCTTCTCTTAACAATCCAAATCCCATAAATCCCCGCGTGTAGCAACAACCATCCCAAAAGAACTCTCAAATAGTACATCCACCCTTAAGGTTTTCTCAAAATTCCCATTAATGCTCTATAATTCCAAAGACTCCAAACCTCTCCAGAACTTTAAGTTTCGCTTTCCATGGTCTCAATACCAATACCATCATAATGCTTGTTATTCCATTCAATCATCCCTCCTTTTTGTTACTAACCATACTGGGGCTCTCCAAGACGACACACTTGGCCTCACCATTCTCCTTTCCAGTAAATCTTCCAACTGCTCTATCAGTCCGGGTACTTCTAATACTAACATCCAATATTCCATCCGGGAATACATCTAAAAATTACGCACAACCGGTAGCTCATCACTGTGTCCTTTATGCCAATTTCTAGAAAACTATCGTCACAAACATAACAACATCTTAGTTTCACGTCCTAAAAGTTCTTTTACTTACTTAGCATATCCAAACCTCAAATCCTTACCTTCGTCCAATTTGAGTTCACACTCTACTCTCTGAGAACAACCTTTAATAATACCCAATCGTTCTCTCCCAATGACTTCCCAACTTGACCAACATACCAAAAACCTCTAATCCGTCTCATCTTCCAGTATAAGAGTCTTCATCAACTCATCGAAGCAATCTGTAATCACCTGCTTAATTCCAAACAATTCATTGCACACACTATCACAGCCGGAAAGACACGTCTATCCCACCAACTTAATTTCCGTCTGCTATCAACAAGAGATTAAGGGTGATCAGTTCCTCAATTTGTCAATAGACAGCCGACAATCATGATGGGGCATAAACCGTCTTTACCAACTTATAATAGTATTCCTTACATCCTGTGCATAAAACTACCTCAGGCACAAATCCTTAGTTGACATAAACCTTACCTCCGCAATCCCTCCAGAATCTGGAACAACACTGTCCAAACAACACTTACACTCTTGCAACCAACGGCACACTGAGCCCACCCTCCACAACCGAAGCAACTTGGAGAAGTTCCAGCTTCTCCCCCACCTATCTCGTTCTCAATCCTGAAGACAAAGGATTAGAAAAACCAGAAAGCACTGACAGTGTTTCACACACATATCACGTACTAAGAGACAAACAACAACGACTGTATTCAACTGTCACACCAACTGACTCGACAACTTGGCCGGACGGACCGACCTGCTCTGATACCACTAATGTAACACCCTAATTCCCATCGCGAATAAATAATACATAAATAAATCAGAGTAACTAAAAATTTATTTTTCCGACAGAAACAAGGATGCCACAGTTAAAAGTAAGAAAACACAATCCCTGCTCAATTATTTGATACATAACACATAATAGAGAAAATCATTAACGAGAAACTTTTTCCATCTAAAGGGAAAGGTCAATTATGGAATAAAGCGGAACGATCCATAACCGACTTGTTTTACAAAATAAATCATTTTAGAACCTCAACTATATATACAAAGGTGCTACAAAATACATTCAACAAATACACACACACACACACACACACACACACACACACACACACATATATATATATATATATATATATATATATATATATATATATATATATATATATATATATATATATAATCGTTCCCCGACTCCCATGCTACGTATTAGAGCAGACACCAAGACCGACAACAGAACGGAGGGCTAATCTTCACAAAAAGACCTCCAGCAACTCTAATCTGCAATGCCGTATAGAGCATTATAAAACAGCAGAAGGGTGAGAAATAACAACTAAAATCAAGATTGCATAATAATATGCAAATACATAACAATTCATATGCATAGCTATTCTCACCACAAACACCACATACTAATACATATAACATACCACATATACGTAACATATATCTATTAATCCAACAATATAGCATATATCAAGTATCCAATATACTCACATATTTGCACATAAGGCATACCAAGTCATAACATTTAGAAACACATCACACATCACATAGCATATGTCTACGCATAATACATATTATCCACAACCAATGCATTTATCACATATGTACATCAAATTACCAATGCTATCATAATCTCAACACATAACAAATCGATGCACAATTTCCACACATAATCAATCAAATCATGATTTTCCACACATAATGCATCCATTCATAATTCTCACACATAATCAATCCATGATTTATGCAAATGCACAGAGACCAACACAACGACTCTATGCAAATGCCATGCGGTACCGACTTCCAATATTTCTCATCACTAGTCACTCAGGAACTCTGCTGGAACCATCGCCCGTTACATCACTGTAACTCCCCGTCGGGCATACGATGTTCCCCGTCGCTCACACCCCACACGGGCACACGACGTTTATGTATCGCTCACACCCCACACGGGCACACGACCCGATCGCTCACACCCCACATGGGCACACGATCGTCTATAACCATCGCTTTCGGTCCTCTTATTTTTAAGGCGATTCATACCTCTTATTTTTAAGGCTCACGATGTTATAGCAGATTCCCTCTGGAACTAATCCATCGCTCACACCCCACATGGGCACACGACGTTTATGGATCGCTCACACCCCACATGGGCACACGATCTGATCGTTCATAACCCACATGGGCACACGATCGCACAAGATGCATATCATGATGCTTGGTATACAATGACTCATGACAATCAAATGCATCTTCACACATATATGCAACCATAATCATGCATATATTTCAACTCATCAATTCCATACATTCACAAGTCAACCATATGAATTAATCAACCTCATCACATTCATGCATTGCAAATCAATTCAAACAATGCATTTCAAACCATAAAGGCCACCAACCAACATACATTGAAATTTCACATAACCAATGCATATCATCTCAAACCATAACAATCATACAATCACAATTACTTCCACTAGGGATTCACACCACAAAGGCTACCCACAACACATCATAACAACATACATTGATATTCAATCAAACAATGTATTTTACCACACAACAACATCATTAATCACGCATCGAAGTCTAATCCAAAACAATGCACATACTTGCCATAAGGCCACAACCCATCATCACAACATTCCATCATGTATATTCACATCATATAACAGCACACAAGCTACACGTTACATATCAAAAGCATATAGCATGATAACACATCAATCACACACAATTAACGCGATAAAAACCCGACAACCCGACTATTTTTCAAAAAACACGAATTAATTAAATCATATTTTACCCTCCAAACCATTTTTAATAGAAAGAATATTTCATTAGCTTTCCAACGCTTCAAACGGGGGTCAAAACGGACTTACGGTTCAAAAGTTATGAGGAAAACAAAATCAGACATTTTGGAAAATTTGTATCACTCGCGAGTATGCTCAGGTCGACTCATGAGTCGATGCAAGGGTTCTTTAGGTCGACGCAAATATGCTTTAGGTTGACGCATACTGCGCAGAATTTGATAAAAACTCAGTTTTCGATCGTTAAATGACTTCCGGATCTCGGATTTCGATTCCGTAAAAAGCCGCGATCTCAGAATTCAATATACTACAATATTTACACCATTAACAAGCCATCTAACACATTTTCCATTTTTGAAATATTTTGAAAACATAATTTTATCAGTTTATCCCAACTCCAAACTCGTTCAAAACCACTCGAAAACACACAAATAACTATTCCCGATTAATTCCTATCCTTACCCGATTAAATATCAACCTATACCAATGTTACCAGACATATCCAAACACTTTTACTCGATCACAACATCAATTTGCACAAAAACATCGATATATATAAAAAACTCAAAAGTTACAAATTCAACTCGATTCAATCAAACGATCACGCTAAATCAAGACCCAACATCTCACGACTCTACTGCGCGATTTATTCTGACTTTCGTCCGTAAAAACATCGATTTCTAATCGTTTTTCTCATTTCAACCTAGAATTGGAGAACTATGGAAAAACAAGAAAAACATTCACACAATCATACACATATACATATACAAGCAAAATATAATCGAAACTTCTCACCCTTACCCGATTAATCGAAGTCCAAGCATTGATTTTGATGATTTTCCTCTTCTCCCTCTTTTTCTTCTCTTCCTCTTCTTTTCTCTTTTTCTTCTGTCTCTCATTTTCTCTCTATTTCTTTCTATTTATATAAAAACATAAAACTTACCCAAGCAAAAGACCAAAATACCCCTCAGCTCAAATATCTCCCAAACGCTCTCAAAACGCGATAAAACATAAACAACGATGAAAAATAATATATTGTCAAATAAGAGTCAAGAATAAAATAAAATAATAATAAAATAATCAAATAGACTCGATTAAATAAAACTGACAAAAACTGGGGCATTACAGAAGCCACCTCATTGTATTTTCAAATCTTCTAGCACTTGTTTCATTTATAATAATTCACAAATTCTTTGTGCTATAGTCTAAATCTCGCTTCTGCACTTAATTGAGTAATTACACATTGTTTCTTAGTCTTTCAAGTAATTAGGTCTCACAAAATAAGGTACAATATTCCGAAGTATATTTTATATCTATAATATAAGAAAATTTGATGTCCTGGAAAATCCTCTAATGCCCTACTCTCTTATTCTGCCACCTCATCAAATTGAGGGTATTTTGTGTCCAAATATTACTTTTTCCAACCGATGATGTCAATTTATTCTATTTCAACTACATGTTTATACAATTAAGCCATGGTTGGTTCATTTGATGATATCACATGTTTTTATTTGGTTCCAAACTAACTTGACCATTTCTCTTTTCTCTTCCCCCAACGACAGATTCACTTTTCACTTATCATTTCCTCTTCTCTCTCTTCATTCTCTACCTTAATCCTCTTTCTCTGCTCTCTTCATCTTCCTCTTTCCACATTCCCATAAAAAATTCCGTTATGTTTCCATATTGCGATACGAGTTCGAGATAACCTATGGCTGAGAAGTTTGATTTTGATTTCATTGATAAATTCTTTTCAGTTTGACCTTAATTTCGTTTCCAAATTGGTTTTGATTTCGGTTTCGTGCCTTCGATTTCAATTTCAAAGTTTGATTTGAGATTCCTACCTCCGATTTTTGGCTCACGCTTCAGATCTGCAAAGAGGAACCATTGGTATTGTTTTTTCTGCCACAATTGGAACTCACTGCTATTGATTTTACGTAATTATTTATTTTCACAATGTCTAAATTGCTTGACTTTGACATATGTGAATTTTTCCTTTTTCGTTCACAGGTTGGTGTTTGAGGGCTCGCCTTCCCAAATTACATATCAAAGTTTTTTTAGGGTTTATGCGCTTTTGTTTTGATATAAGATTGTTAGTGTTGCAGGAACGGGGGAAGATGGCCGCGACGTTTCCGTCGATTTTACAACGATATCACTACTACAAAAAACCCATTTAACAACGGTTGGAAATGACATATAATGACGCGGGCGAAGGAGTTGTTATGTAGAGTGTTGTTGTATACGCGGTACGTACATTGACGGCCCAGTAACCGTTGTAATAAAATGGAAAACGCGCTACCTATAATGACGGTTATTTTAAATACCCGTTGTTGTATGTCTTTTAATAAAATTAAAAAAATACAGCATTAGAACTACCTATAATGACGGTTATTTTAAGAAAACCGTTGTTGTATGTCTTTTAATAAAATAAAATAAAAATTGCAGCATTAGAACAAGAACAACAGCAAGAACATCAAGAACAATAATAAGAACAAGAACAACAGTAAGAACATCAAGAACAACAATAAGAACAAGAAGAAGAAGAAGAAGAAGAAGAAGAAGAAGAAGAAGAAGAAGAAGAAGAAGAACAACAACAACAACAATAATAACAATAATAACAACAAGAACAACAACATCAACAACATCAACAACAACAACAACAATAATAACAATGATAACAATAATAACAACAAGAACAACAATAATAAAAAAGAACAACAATAATTAAAAAAGAACACAAACAACTAACATTGCTAACTCGAGTTCTGAAATTTGGTTTAGTGGAGAAATAGAGTATCGTAACTGAAAGATGATGTTTGGAGGTAGAAGATGTAGTTCGTCTAAGTTTTAGGTTTCACGCGGATCACTAATAGTAGTGTCTTGGCCGTTGATAATCACTAAATGGACGACCAAGATTTGTTTAAGGATAGTGAATAAACTCAATATGCGCCTATAATGAAGGTTGGTTTAAATTACCTGTGGTAAAAGGTCTGTCATCATTTTGAAAAAATAAGTAAAAAAAGCTACCTATTACAACGGTTGGTTTAAATACCAGTTGTGAAAGGGGCTGTCAGCATTTTGAAAAAATAGGAAAACATGATTAAAATAAATTCAGAAAAATCTAAAAACACGAAATTTAATCTAATTAGGTAAAATAAGAATTTTGAGAATTTTTTTAGAATTTTTTGAGACTATGAAAACAGTAAAAAATTCATTAAAAATAGAAAAAAAATGAATTTGGGGTTTTGAGGGTGAAGTCCTATAACTCTTCTAGAGTAAGGGACTAATGACCGCACGATTTTTCTGCTTCAGATGCACGAAACAGATCTTAAAAAGGAGACGATTTTCCCTAAAACCGATATTTTGAAGTGCAAGACCTAAAACTAAATTATTGGCTATAATGACGGTTGAAAACATACCAGTGGTGAAAGGTTGTGGGTATTTTGAAAAAATATGTAAAAAAACCATAACTGTTGGTGTTGGGACTTGAACCCATGACCATGCGCTACCTATAATGACGGTTGAAAACATACCTGTGGTGAAACGTTGTGGGTATTTTGAAAAAATATGTAAAAAAACCATAAATGTTGGTGCTGGGACTTGAACCCATGACCATGCGCTACCTATAATGACGGTTGAAAACATACCTGTGGTGAAAGGCCTCACATTTCACCACGGTTTGAATATTAACCGTCATTAAAAGCCTTTTAACGAGATTAAAAAAAAGCGTGCATCTATTACAACAGTGTATAGGCAATCCGTTGTAAGCCTGACGTTGTTGTTTGCGCGTTTTGTAGTAGTGTATGCGATATCGCAGTAGTAGATCTGTGGTTGATCTTGGTGAAAAAAGGGACTTGAGGTATGGATCTGAAGCTTTGAGTTTTGAATATTCTGAATGTTCTTACAGCTTGTATCATATCAGTAATTTGCGACTAATAAAAATCATTTACATTTTGGACTGTTTGTTTCATAATTCCTCAGGAGCCTAAGTAATGACTGCCTATTTCTGTTATAATTTAAATTTTCTTCAAAGCTTTTCATTGATTGTCTAATTTTTATTATGAATATGATGTTGTTTACTCTATTTTTTCTGTTTTAGATCTTGTTTGATCTGCATATACAAAGTTCTTTTGGTTTTTATTTATATTGAACGCCAAGAGTAACCACATCACATTGCATAAATGATAGAAAATTTGGTTTCTTAAGAAGCAAGTTGTTAAATGAATGATGTAAATCACTATTTTGGTTATTTCTGCAGGATGAGGGAAACTACAATCACCTCTAAAAATCAACTTGTGAAGCAAAAGGAGGTAGAAAGAGTTTCCACTTCAATATAAATCTTGGTTATGCATTTTCAGTTTTGCTTTTTTCCATATTTCTTATCTTTGGAAGCATTACCATCACTAGATATCTTTTAAGTTTATTCATAATGTTGTCTTCATTAAAATATTGTGAAATTATTGATAAAATTATTTTAAAGTTAAGATATCATTCATGCTTTGACGTGTTTTTATCTTACAACTATGTTTTTATCTTCCGCAGAAATGCGAAAAGAAGATATGCTTTACGAATGCATATGAATCAGACACAAAAATACAAACTGGTCTTGAACATGAGTGATATTGATTGACCTATTGGATGGGTTCTAGCTGAGGTAAATGATTTCATGTTCAAATATAATTAGTTAAATTACATCTTTGTTTATATGTGTTTCTATTATATCATATGACTTCATGTGTGTAATCTTTATTCTGAAGATAATTTCTGTTTATACAAATCAATTTCTACTTATTAATATTTATTATATATTTGTTTCTGGTGTAATGTATAAGAACAATCAACAATCTTCGTATTTTATAATTATTCAATGTTATTAACAATAACATATACAAAAATGAAAATTTGAATTTGAATATTGTTTTGGTTGTGTTTGTGATGCAGGGGTTGTGGAAAATAAAAGTGTATTTGGTTAAGTGTATAAAAGAATTGATTAATTTTTTAATAATAAAAATTGATTTGGGAGGGAGGGAGACAAGTATATAATATGAGAAAATTTGAAGGGGTTACTAATGAGATGGTTTTGTCTGGGTAAAGTTTCATTCATTCATGCATAAGGTTGGTCATTATTAATTTGTATTGGTTTTTTTTGCTCTGTTCATATGATAGAGTGTAATTAAGTTCATAGGAGTGGAAGAGTTTGTGTAACTTTGCATAAATGTTGAAAAGTATTATTATAATGTTATTTAGAAGTAATGAAATTGAAAAGGAATTTGTATGGTCAACAAGTAATAAGTGGATTCTAAAGTTATTAGATAAATAAAAGTACATTATCTAGAAATTGTATGATAAATAACTGGATTCTAAAGTACTAATTAGATAAGTAAATGTACATTATCTAGAAACATAAAGCATGTTGTTTAATGCATATTATATAGATTGGTTTGTGTTATAGAGTATTAAATGCTTACTGTATGTATATGACCTTTATGTTTATTTCAATTTTGATGTATTCTTTGTATTGGTCTCAGGATTCTGAGAGGTCTTTATGCTGCATCAGTTTTACTTGGAATGTGCTATGGAGTTCTGTATTCTATAATGGTTGCAATAGTTTATGAGCAATTTGGTTTGAAGCAATTTGGTGTAATTAGGAGTTGCATGATGCTTGGAAATCCAATTGGTGCACTTCTTTTTTCTGTTTTCCTTCCTGGAAATTTGTATGATACAGAAGCTGCAAAACCAGGAAGCTCCACTTGATATGGTGCAAGTTGCTTTAGAATTCTGGTTTTGGCTGGTTTATGTGGAGTTGGTACCAGTTTGAGTATAATTTTGTCAGTTAGAATAAGACCGGTATATCAAATGTTGTACGCAAGTGGTTCTTTTTATCTATCACGTACTTCAAGTCAATGAGTTTGGACAAAATTGTCTGCCAGATACAAAGCTCACCAAATTTCTGAAGCTACTATTCAATAATTATACAGAGAATGCCCTTCTATACATACCACTTTTGATTTTGCTTCCACCTGTCCAATCACCACATTAATTGTATACACTGTGCAACTGTCTATCTTAAGGATTTACAAAGATATTTTTTTATGCTTACAACTTTGGGTACCGTGATTGCCGTACGAGGTCCTTCTTTTTCATGGCATATGCTGTAATAATTTTTGAAAGTAGGTGACTTTGTATGACATTTCAATGTTAGATAGCATATCTAATACCATAATAAAATGATAACATATGAAATATTTTAAAATACTTAAGTGTGTTTTCTATGTTAACAAGTCAAACTAAATTCTTCGTTCATTTGGTTATTCATTACTTGATGTTGATGCTACTTGGCAAACATATTCTTTCATTGGCACAAATTATTGATAGAATTAAATTTCAAGTGGTGATTATAAAATATAAGTTTTATCCAAATATTTTTATTCAATTTTTAAAAATTATTTATTATAAATTTTTAATAAATTAATATAATATAAAATTAGATTTTGATGGTTATTAAAACAATTAATATCTTCAAATATTTTTGTAGTATATATATATATATATATATATATATATATATATATATAATACCCCATATTACTTAAATGCTCAATTGGATATCAGATGAGATCAGATGAATATCTATGTGCTCTATCTTTGATTAATTGGATTAATGGAATATCCTAAGTGCTCTAAGTATAGTCAATTGGGATCAATAGAGCAACTGGTGGACTCTAAAGAGATCAATTATTTTATTAAAGAGACAGATTAATATTTACTAGTTCAAGAAAGTATTTTAAGGTAACTCTAATAACTAATCAATGAGTGTTAGAAAACAAAATATCAATTGGAGATATTTTGCCCTATTGGATTTATATTATATAATATATGTATTATATATATTTATAAGAAGAAGAAGAGAAAGATAGTTAGTAAAGGAGAAGAAAAGGAAAACAGAGGAAGAAAAGGAAAACATGGAAGGAGAGAAAGAAGGAAAGGAAGAGGAAGCTTGGATTCATCATCTTCATCATCAATTCATCCTCTTCTTGAATCAAAGGTGAGTTCCATTAGATAGAACTTGAGTAGGAAGTTTGGGGAAAAATTTATGTTTGGGGGTTTATGGTTTTATGTGAAATAACATGTCTAAATGTGTTTTATGATGATAATACATGCCTTGATTGTTGTTACACGTTTGGGGTTGATATTGTATGAATTGGAAGTGTTTTGGGTGAAGAAATGAGAGATTTTGGCACCAAATGACCTGTTTTGACGCTGCTGCGAATTCTGGGTTTCGCGGGTTCGCCTAGCGAACCAAAGCGAAGGCGAAAGCGAACGTTCGCTGGGGGGTTCGCCTAGCGAACATGACAGTTTTTCCCATTTTGTTTCCTTCATAACTTTTGATCCGTAATTCGGATCAGGGCACGGTCGGAAGCGTTGGAAAGCTGTTTCAATGCTCTTTGTGATGGTGAGGTAGAAACATGGCTATATGCTATGGATTGATAAGATAAATATAGAAATGTAGTGTATGTACTTTTGTTTTCACCAAAACTCAAGGATCGGGAATCCGATTGTTACGAGTCCAAAGCCATTGGAAAGATAATCCCATAGGGTAGTGAATGGTGTGTTAGACCATGAGTTAACCAAGGATGCTTGGTAGAGGGTGTTAGTGGCTTGTATGCCTTAAAATGTGTGTGAACTACTATATTGTTTATGTTTAACATATTATGCTTATATATTAATTGTGGCTTGACTAATGGCTTGATGTGATCACTTGTTATGTCTCCCTTGTATATGTGTCGAATATAATGCTTTATGCTGATAAATGCTGTGATGTGATTATTGCCTTGCTTGTTCCCGTTCGTTCCGGTTGAACGTTCGGATGTGATGTGATGTGATTGTGATGTATGCTTGAATCGGAGTAGGCCTAAGCTACTAGGTGATGTTTCACCTGAGTTCCGGACGTGGTCCGATGGATACCGGACTTGTTCCGAAGAATACCGTTGCGATGAGCTTGTGAGGGTCCACCAGGGCGTATTTCCCACTCGGCGTTACTCATCTGCGTGCTCGGTATACACCTCAGCTACCGTTGCGATGTGCTTGTGGGGGTCTTATAGGGCGTTTACCCACTTGCCGTTAACACATCGGCGTGATCGGTATGGTGGGGTTGTGATGCCATGAAGGCAATATCACTCCGTTAATCACCTCTAGTGGTGTCATGTAGGCAATACCACTAGGCTTTCTCCCGGTGGGCTTGTGCAGTCATGTAGGCATCTTTGCACTCGCCGATACACACATGCGTATTGATGATTGACGGATGGGTTCCGCGGCCACTTAGGCGTGTATCACTTCAGACTCATCTGACTCATCGTGCTGTGTGCTTGTGTAAGTCTCTTGACGCTAGGCACTTGGTTACTCATCGAGGGTGTGATATATTGTGGCCTATGTAGACAGGCAGATACTACTTCTGGATTCCTCGTACGTGATTACAGGTCTGCATACTTGGTTGTTTGATCTGTTTATGTTGTTTGTGTACTTGTTGTTATTTCATTGGTGAGTCAAGGGACTACTAATGACGATATTACCCATTATTGTGTATTTGCCCCAGACCGTGAGAGAACCCCGGATCCACGGTGGATCCGTTTGATTGCATGTACCCTGTAGAGCCGAGGGAACCCGTAAGATAGGGGAACTCACTGAGATTATTATTTCACCCCAATATTGTTGTTATTTTTCAGGTATTATTTGCAGGTTTAATTTACAAGTGGATCTATGCTTGGATGTTTCAAGAGAAGCTTAGTTAAGCTTATTCCGTTGTGTATTGTTTTCTTGTACAATGAGGAATATTGTACCTTATTCGTAGATTTTCTTGTATTGGATAATTTCCATGCTTGGTACCATAGGTTGTATTTATGTATTGGAAATGGGCAAGTATGTGAATTATGCCATTAGGCACTTGTGATTGTGTCAGTACAGAATAAAACACTTGCATGGTATTATTCTAGATAAATATTATACAGGGCGTTATAGTTGGTATTAGAGCAGGTCGTGTCCTCGACCTAGCCTTGAAACATCATAAGTAAATCTATTCCCGCCTCTTAAGTGTGTCTTGCCAGCATGACTCTTAATATCATACTATCTAGTGTTGGGCCTGATCAACCTAATACTATGTATGTGATAGGTAGAATCATGGTTGAGCGACCACAAGGACTCCGAAGTGTTGTCGGAACTTGTGCTGTGAGGGTAGGCTCAAGCCAAGAGTTAGTAGAAAGGAGTTTTGGTCAGCTCAGTGAGGTCTTAATAGAAGTGGTGCTTTGAGTAGCATGGAATTTAAGAGTGTTGTGCTGTTCAAGAAATCCTTTGGAATTTATGGAGTCTGAAAGTTAAGAATCTCTAGCGGATGATTGGTTTAAGTACTGAGGAATATGTAAAGTCGCTCGTAGATCTGGATTGACTAATGGTATAGATAAGGGTTTCAAGTAATCTCATTCCGAGGAAACGAAAAGTTGTTTAGTGGAACGTGTGACGTAAGTTCCGGAAGTGAGATAAGTATTGCCGCTTCAGGTTCTAAGGTTGCTATGGTATCTTGGACGGACGAGAGTACCATAAGGAATGTGTTCAGAACCATATCTTCCAATTGGTTTAAAGTTGAGGGTTAAGAAAGTTCGGCTTCTATGGGAACCTAGAGTGGTAGAGAAGTGTGTGAAGGAACACAAGTATGTGTCGGACGAAGAATGGGTAATTTTGCAAAATCAAAGAATCTAACGGTTGAAATGTGTTATAAATTGATTGGTATGGTCAATACATGTGTGGAATCATCTGTTAATACTGGTTTGTATGTTTAGTTATGTTTTGGATGAGATTTTTGGCCTTAAGGACCTGCTGTTACGTTGCTGAGAGCTTCTGGGTTTTCACGCGTTCGCTAAGCGAATCACAGCGAAGGGCAAGGCGAAGGTTTGCCCAGGTGTTCGCGAAGCGAACTTTGTGCCCTGTCTTGGTTCGCCTAGAGATTCGCTAAGCGAAGGGGAAGGCGAATGTTCGCCTGGTGTTCGCGAAGCGAACTTAGTGTCCTTTTCTGTTCTGTTTCAGTTCGCCACGGGGGTTCGCCCGGCGAAGGTGGAAGCGAACTTCGCTGGGGGATTCGCCTAGCGAACATGGCAGGTTTTCCGTTTTTGTTTTCTCCATACCTTTTGACTCGGGTGTCCGATTTAAGTGTTCTTTATATCGATATGAAGGTATGAAAGTGTTCTATGCTGTGGAAAAATGAAAATATTGTTTATGAGGCGGATTTTATTCGATTATGTGAAATGAACGGTATTAACAATATGTTATGAGAAAGTTACACCTTGGTATTAAGAACGAGCGTGGTGGTAGCACCTTGGTCACAAGAGTACATGGTGGATTCTTACCCTTGAGACATACTTCGTGGAACAACAAGTATTGTATCCTAAAAAGTGGGATTACGGTAAACTAATGAGAAGCGAATCAGGAATTATTACGGACTAAGTGTAAATCATGGAACGGTTTGCACCAGAGAAGTTTTGTAGATAGTTGATGAGAATTGTCGGTTGCGAATCTTCCATTGAGTAATTAGGTGTAAGTGGGATGTGCAATGGATAGTGAAGGGTAAGAAATCTCGGTCAATGTGTGCGAAGTGATGGAAAGGTCCTTCAAGAGGATGCATTACCCCGATCTACTTTCAAGTATAAAGAAACTTTTGTATTTGTGAATAATCGGAATATTCGGAATCTACCTTTGGTTAGACTAAGAACGTTGTGTATTGATTCTCTCTGAGGAATTCAAGTGAGAGAACAAGGTTGTATGTTTGATATGAGATGTCCATCGCTTTGTGGTACCGTATAATGGTTGTGTGTTGGATTTTGCTTATGGACGAATCAAGTATGAGTTGTGATGACTTTTGAATTATAAGAAATTGGTTTTCAGCTTCTGCAGTAGTGTTAATTGATTAATGTAATGGGGTTAACCGATTAATATGTGCAAGGATGGTATTTGTCCTGAATTTTGAGGAGTTAACCGATTAGCCTCAGACGGTTAATCGATTAACGTATGTGTAAAGTGTGAAATCCCTTAGGAACCATCATCTGCGTTTGGTTACCGTATGTTACACCGATTGGAGAGTATTGTGTAAATGGAAAATGGGATTGCAAGTAAATGAAAGACAAATTTGTGTTTTGAAATCGAAACTTCTGGAAGGGTGTTGCGTAGTGGACCATTTGTTCAAACGGCGAAAGAGTTGGACTTTTGGAGAAGTAATCTTGTGAATTGGTGAGTAGTATGGAAACTCACAATTACGTTTTGGATGGTTTAAGTTTTATAATGGTGACTTGCGAATGTTTGAAGTTCCGTAATGGTGATACATTGTCATTAGTTGAGATTTTGTGGCGACAGAAACCTTGAGTAAGTTGGAAGACCATAAGCATAATTGATTTGGAATGTGGTAACCAGAACCGGAGGTTGTTAAACTATTTTGGTTATATTGGTTCGAGTTTGGAATAAAATTGGAGTTGTATATGTTGTGGTAGTAACAGTGTAACTCCTGCACCTTTATCGTCTAGAGAGTGTTGGACAGATGTTAAGATATTGTGTGTTGGCGAGGGAATTGTTCTACCATAGGACGTCAGTAAATTACTGATGTCGTTGGTTAGTAAGGATCCCAATGGATAAGTGTGTTTCTCCGTGGACTGTTGGCTACTTGGTAATGCTTCAGAATTCGTGGTGTTCCACAGTTAGAATTGGGTTACACAGTGGAAGGTGACAGATGAAGAGTTATGTCAGAATAGTAAGAAATTAGACAGATTGTTACTTGTAAGTATGAATATAAGGAGATCTTGTTCTAAGTGTGTTACCTTTTGGTATGACATGAAAGGAATGGAATATCGGATTTAATGAGTACCCTGTACAACATCGGACTAGATGGAATTGGTAATTGAGTCGTTCGACTGTTCATGAAGTGGTTTGAAACGTTGAAGGATTTATAAAGGATAGTTGTCGGTAATTACATAAGGGAAAAGAATCACCAAATTGCCTCATGAGAATTTGATGAGCGTTTGTTATCCTGAATCAAGATAAGGTGTTACGGTCTTGTTGTGACTTGGTAGAGGAATGTAGAATGGTACATTCTTTCCGAAGTAAGATGCGACAAGGTGTTTTGTATGGAACAACAGATGAGTTATAGAAAAAGCAAAGTTCGAAATTAACCCAATATTGGAATAAGAGTATAACTAAGGAAACGAAGTTTGATAATTTGCGAGGATAAGGATTTTGGTCTGTGAAGTCAAGTTGGACTTTGGATTATGTCAGAAATTCTAACGGAAGTAAAGTTGAGTGCGGAACTAAGACAATGGTGTAAGTTGTGGTTATTGTTGAGCGAAGGAAATTCGGGGGCTAATTTCAATTTAAGGGGGGGAGAGTGTAATACCCCATATTACTTAAATGCTCAATTGGATATCAGATGAATATCTATGTGCTCTATCTTTGATTAATTGGATTAATGGAATATCCTAAGTGCTCTAAGTATAGTCAATTGGGATCAATAGAGCAACTGGTGAACTCTAAAGAGATCAATTATTTTATTAAAGAGACAGATTAATATTTACTAGTTCAAGAAAGTATTTCAAGGTAACTCTAATAATTGATCAATGGGTGTTAGAAGACAAAATATCAATTGGAGATATTTTGCCCTATTGGATTTATATTATATAATATATGTATTATATATATTTATAAGAAGAAGAAGAGAAAGATAGTTAGTAAAGGAGAAGAAAAGGAAAACAGAGGAAGAAAAGGAAAACATGGAAGGAGAGAAAGAAGGAAAGGAAGAGGAAGCTTGGATTCATCATCTTCATCATCAATTCATCCTCTTCTTGAATCAAAGGTGAGTTCTATTAGATAGAACTTGGGTAGGAAGTTTGGGGAAAAATTCATGTTTGGGGGTTTATGGTTTTATGTGAAATAACATGTCTAAATGTGTTTTATGATGATAATACATGCCTTGATTGTTGTTACACGTTTGGGGTTGATATTGTATGAATTGGAAGTGTTTTGGGTGAAGAAATGAGAGATTTTGGCACCAAATGACCTGTTTTGACACTGCTGCGAATTCTGGGTTTCGCGGGTTCGCCTAGCGAACCAAAGCGAAGGCGAAAGCGAACGTTCGCTGGGGGGTTCGCCTAGCGAACATGACAGCTTTTCCCATTTTGTTTCCTTCAAAACTTTTGATCCGTAATTCGGATCGGGGCACGGTCGGAAGCGTTAGAAAGCTGTTTCAATGCTCTTTGTGATGGTGAGGTAGAAACATGGCTATATGCTATGGATTGATAAGATAAATATAGAAATGTAGTGTATGTACTTTTGTTTCCACCAAAACTCAAGGATCGGGAATTCGATTGTTACGAGTCCAAAGCCATTGGAAAGATAATCCCATAGGGTAGTGAATGATGTGTTAGACCACGAGTTAACCAAGGATGCTTGGTAGAGGGTGTTAATGGCTTGTATGCCTTAAAATGTGTGTGAACTACTATATTGTTAATGTTTAACATATTATGCTTATATATTAATTGTGGCTTGACTAATGGCTTGATGTGATCACTTGTTATGTCTCCCTTGTATATGTGTCGAATATAATGCTTTATGCTGATAAATGCTGTGATATGATCATTGCCTTGCTTGTTCCCGTTCGTTCCGGTTGAACATTCGGATGTGATGTGATGTGATTGTGATCTATGCTTGAATCGGAGTAGGCCTAAGCTACTAGGTGGTGTTTCACCTGAGTTCCGGACGTGGTCCAATGGATACCGGACTTGTTCCGAAGAATACCGTTACGATGAGCTTGTGAGGGTCCACCAGGGCGTATTTCCCACTCGGTGTTACTCATCTGCGTGCTCGGTATACACCTGAGCTACCGTTGCGATGTGCTTGTGGGGGTCTTATAGGGCGTTTACCCACTTGCCGTTAACACATCGGCGTGATCGGTATGGTGGGGTTGTGATGCCATGAAGGCAATATCACTCCGTTAATCACCTCTAGTGGTGTCATGTAGGCAATACCACTAGGCTTTCTCCCAGTGGGCTTGTGCAGACATGTAGGCATCTTTGCACTCGCCGATACACACATGCGTATTGATGATTGACGGATGGGTTCCGCGGCCACTTAGGCGTGTATCACTTTGGACTCATCTGACTCATCGTGCTGTGTGCTTGTGTAAGTCTCTTGATGCTAGGCACTTGGTTACTCATCGAGGGTGTGATATATTGTGGCCTATGTAGACAGGCAGATACTACTTCTGGATTCCTCGTACGTGATTACGGGTCTGCATACTTGGTTGTTTGATCTGTTTATGTTGTTTGTGTACTTGTTGTTATTTCATTGGTGAGTCAAGGGACTACTAATGACGATATTACCCATTGTTGTGTATTTGCCCCAGACCGTGAGAGAACCCCAGATCCACGGTGGATTCGTTTGATTGCATGTACCCTGTAGAGCCGAGGGAACCCGTAAGATAGGGGAACTCACTGAGATTATTATCTCACCCCAATATTGTTGTTATTTTCCAGGTATTATTTGCAGGTTTAATTTACAAGTGGAGCTATGCTTGGATGTTTCAAGAGAAGCTTAGTTAAGCTTATTCCGCTGTGTATTATTTTCTTGTACAATGAGGAATATTGTACCTTATTCGTAGATTTTCTTGTATTGGATAATTTCCATGCTTGGTACCATAGGTTGTATTTATGTATTGGAAATGGGCAAGTATGTGAATTATGCCATTAGGCACTTATGATTGTGTCAGTACCGAATAAAACACTTGTATGGTATTATTCTAGATAAATATTATACAGGGCGTTACAATATATATATATATATATATATATATATATATATATATATATATATAGGAAAATTATATTTATTTAAAACTTTAATAAATTTTGTTTTTTATCTAATATAGAAATTATATGAAGCGGGAAAAATCAAGTCATTGATCAAAATATTGAATGATAACGGGAACAACTTTACTATTGATTCAAATATTTTTATAAATAATATAAATCAACTATGGTATGTTTAAATAACAATAAAATTCCACTTATATACGATAAAATACTATTGTTATCAACGAGGACAACTATAATTTTGATTCAAATATATTTATATGCGAAAAAAATACTATTGTTATAAACGGGCACAACTTTAATTTTGATTCAAATTATTTTATATACGAAAAAATAGGCGAAATACCCTTTTTAGTCCCGTATCTTGTATCCAAGGTTCATTTTGGTCCCTTAACTAAAAAAAGGACCATTTTGGTCCTTTAACTTTTCAAAACGTTTCACGTTAATTCTTTCCGGTTACTCTGTTAGTCAAAGTCAATTAATTTGTCTAGGTGGCATTGATATAAAATTTAAAATGACTATGTGTAATTTTATTTTGCCAGGTGGAATTCATTTATATGCCACATAATTAATAACATTTATTTATAAAATTAAAAAAAATAAATTATTTTAACATTGAAAAACTTAAATAAAACTTGAAGAAGATGAAGAATATACGCTAACCCAGAAATCCAACATTCTAAAAAAATCTCAAAAAAAATCCACTAAAACCCAAATAAAAACTAATTCAAGTTCTTCTCTTTGTTAATTTTCTAAATTTCATCCCAAACCAATATCAGGTTAGTTTTTCCATTTCTGAACTCAGATCTTGCAATTTTGCTTACTGGGTGTTTCTTCATATCTTCAAATTTCATTACTTGTTCACATCTTTATATTGATAAAAATGAAAACTTTAATGATATACTTACTGTTTTAATCTGTTTTAGTTTAATGGGTATAATTGTTTTGTCATTTTTATGCAGGTTATAAATCTTGTGGTTGAATGGTTTGTTTCTCCATTGTCGATGCCATGATTCTTCCTTGTTGAGATAGATTTTTAGTAGATCTGTATGATTAGAGGAAACTGATGTGTTTGTTGTGACGGTGTTGTAGTAAGGTTGTTTAAGTTTATGAGTTAATGCACTAATTTTGTTTTTGGTTGTCATTGTATATACATTGTTGATGTGTTGGTTGTAGTTATGCTGTAGCAGATTTTGGATTTTTTTTCTACTTCATTTTTGTATTCAATGTATATAGAAAGATAATCTATTCATAGTGTTTTTATGATTGAACATGTCCTTGTTTTCTACATTTTTTTTTGTATTTGATTCATTTTGCTGCAAGTTGTTCTTGTTATGCTTCATTTTATTTTCTTCATTTTGCTTTTTTCTTTTCTGATAGCCACTATATGAGTTGGGGAAACAATATGAGGGGAATTGATTATATATATATATATATATATATATATATATATATATATATATATATATATATATATATATATATATATATATATATATATATATATATATATATATATATATTTGCGAAACAAAGAAAGAAAGGTATTTTAATAGAAGCATATTCAGATTGAGAAAGAAATACAAAATGTTGACTAATAAATGAATTTGACAAAAATTTGAGCAGATTGAGAATAAAAATTTAAGAAACAATGAATTTGAATATAATTTTTGTATCTAATTATTTTAATATAACATATTGACTAAGAAATGTTAAACAAATGAATAGGTGATGACATGGATGCTACATAATACATGAATGAATGCCACATGGTAAAAATTAACACCGTTACAAGAAAATTGACGGAAAGGATTAACTTGGAGCGTTTTGAAAAGTTAAATGATGCAAATGGTCCTTTACTTTTGATTTAAATTTTTTTATATACGAAAAAAATACTATTGTTATAAACGAGCACAACTTTACTTTTGATTTAAATTTTTTTATATACGAAAAAAATACTATTATTATAAACGGGCACAACTTTACTTTTGATTCAAATTTTTTTATATACGATAAAAATACTATTGTTATAAACGGGCACAACTTTACTTTTGATTCAATTTTGTTTATATACAGAAAAAATACTATTGTTATAAACGGGCACAACTTTAATTTTAATTCTAATTTTTTTATATACAAAAAAATACTATTGTTATAAATGGGCACAATTTACTTTTGATTCAAATTTATTTATATAGGAAAAAAATATTTTTGTTATAAACGGAAACAACTTTACTTTTGATTCAACAGTTTCAACTTAACTTTACTATTATTCTTATTTTTTTTTTCTATTTTCAACTTTCAAATTTATTACAGTCTACAAATAAATGCGCGCCCAAAATCGTATTGACTCTTTTTTTTTTCCATTCCTTAACTATTGTTACATATATATCACCACTTATATTGTGAAGTGTATAACATCAATTCTAACAAATAATATTTTATCTAACACAAGTAATTCTTAATTTTATTTAATTTCAATTTAACTTTAGTTTCATTTGTTTTTGGTCTACCTATTAATTAATATTTTTTGTTTAATATTTTCAATCATCATTGCATTATTTGAATTTATATCAATAATTAATTTAATTCCTTCTTTTACAACACACAACAATTTCTTATACTTACCAATACAAATTTTTAATTTCAATCAAATCTATTTTTATAATTTTACCATTTTTTTTCAATTTGATTAACAATTACGCGTCCATAACATAAAATCCTCGAACAGACATGCCCGTGCAAACGCACGGGTTAGTTACTAGTTACTCATTAAAATCACATAATCACATCTATGTAAGTGTTCATAGTTAGACTTTCACCTTTTAAACAAAACTCACTTTCCTAGAGTAGTTTTGAGATATTGTAGAATGTTGTAAATAAGTTATTTTTACTACTATCAGTAGTAATTTATATTTGGGCTTTTAGTCAATTAGTTAGGCCCATTAGATTAGAATAGTCTTATACAAAGAGATTAGTGCTTGTAATTTTAATATACTTGAAATATATTATTTTGTTTTAAACATGGTATCACGCGCTCTCGTTTGAGAGGGTTTTAC
Organism: Lathyrus tuberosus; assembly: GCA_022829125.1. Taxonomy (NCBI): domain Eukaryota; kingdom Viridiplantae; phylum Streptophyta; class Magnoliopsida; order Fabales; family Fabaceae; genus Lathyrus; species Lathyrus tuberosus. Next base: position 10,679,768 of record JALAZF010000118.1, on the reverse strand, counting down.
TTCCACATAAAAAAAACCTAGCTATCTTAATTGCGGTTTCTCTTTCAAAACCCTACCTGCCTTAATTGCGGCTCCTTTTTCAAAACTCTAGCCGCCTTAATTGCGGTTCTTTTTTCAAAACCCTTGCCGCCTTATTTGCGGGGTTAGGTTCAGAAACACTGTTCACCATAGGAATTCTGTTCAGACGCAGTACTGTTCATAACCAGAAATATTGTTCGCCTCAGATCACTGTTCATCTGTGATACTGTTCACCGCCAGCAGCACTGTTCATCCCCGCAACACTGTTTTCCACGCCGACACTGTTCATCTGCGACACTGTTCACGTTTAAAAAAAAATCATTTGAAGTTTGCAGGCCTCTTTATGACTAGTGCATTACATCCATCAATATGTCAAAAGGAGAATTGGTTCAACTCAACAAAGAAGAAGTAGAGAGGCTGAGATCCCTCCTTAGTAAGTTTGAGAAACCAACAGGTACTTCTACGTTGGTACATTCAGGTATGTTTCCATTTTCACCTCCTCTTGGTAAGTCTTTATTTTCTTTTGGAATTAATGCCTCAGATAAACCCTTTAACCAATATTGGATACTGGATTCTGGAGCCACTGACCACATGACACCTTTACCCACACACTTTTCCACTTATTCACCATGTCCTAGCAACAAAAAAATATACACTGCAGATGGTACTCTTATAACTGTAGTCGGGCAAGGAGATGTTCAAATAAGCCCATCTATATTCCTTCGGAATGTTCTTCATGTTCCCAAATTGTCCACTAGCTTAATTTCCATACAAAAACTCATAACCGACCTATCATGTAATGTTGTTTTTTATAATAATGCTTGTGTTTTCCAAGACAAGAATTCAGGGAGGACAATTGGAAATGCTAGAGAGTGGAATGGCCTTTATTACTTGGATAACCAAAATATTCCTCCAAATCTATTCAGCAACAACAAATACTTTTATTCAGAATCAATTAAAATCAACAGAGAGAAGGTCCTTATGTATCATTATCGCCTTGGCCATCCATCCTTTAGAGTCATAAAATAATTATCTCCTTCATTATTTAAAATTTTAGATGTGGAGAGTCTTTGTTGTGAGGTGTGTCAACTTGCTAAACACAAGCGTGTCGCTTTTCCAATCAGTAATAAACTGAGTACTTTTCCATTTTAGTTAATTCATACAGATGTTTGGGGTCCGTTGAATATTCCAAATATATCAGGTATTCGTTGGTTTGTAACATTTATTGATGATTGAACTCGGGTTACATGGGTCTACTTGTTAAAACAAAAATCTGAAGTTTGTTCTGTGTTTCTTCACTTCTTCTCTATGGTTAAAAATAAGTTTGGTGTGAGTATTAAGAGAATTATGTATGATAATGCCAAAGATTACTTTAACCACAATTTTAATTCTTTTTGTCAAAAAGAAGGTATTATTCATGAACCTTCTTGTTCTAAAACCCCTCAACAAAATGGGATTATTGAGAGAAATAATAGGCACTTGTTAGACCAAACATGTGCTATGATATTCCAAAATAAAGTCCCTAAGAAATATTAGGGTGGGCTATTTTAACTGCATCATATCTCATTAATCGTTTACCCTTTACTGTCTTTGCCTTCAAAACTCTTATAGAAGTCTTATCTGCATTCTATCCTGATGTGTCTACTTTAAGTAATCTCACCCCTAGAATATTTGGGTGTACGTCATTTATCCATATCTATAGTGATGGTTAAGGGAAACTTGATCCTAGAGCGTTAAAATGTGTCTTTATAGGATACCTTTTTACCCAAAAGGGTTACAAATGTTATCATCCACCATCTCATAAATACTTTGTCTCTCGAGAAGTAACCTTCCATGAACAAGAAATTTACTTCTTTCAAACTCATCTTCAGGGGGAGAATATAAGTAAGGAAGATGAGTCTTCTTTACTTCCTGACCTTACTTTCGAGATGTAAGTTAAGACTAAAACTAGTGGTGACAATGTTGATACTGAACTTGATTCTGGAAAAAAATGGAAATGTTGAAACTGATGTAAGATTTGGAAAGAATTTAGTATATACAAGAAAGAAAAACATTCCTAAATCTACTCATATCCATGAATTCTATCCGACATTACATGAGGCAACTTCTCCCTGCCCTTCAAGCACTAGTGATTCAATTTTTTAATTTTCTCATGAACAATAAACAGAATCCAACTCAGTACTACCACATCACTACAAAGATTTATATCTTCCAATTGCCCTTAGAAAAGATACCATAAAATGTACTAAAAAGATATTTTACCGTAGATTAAACTACTTAAGTTTTGAACATTTTTCACCCACCCATAAAGCATTTCTCACAAGTCTAAACACTATAACAATACCTAACTCTTTATCCGAGGCATTGTCTGAAAGGAAATGGAAACATGCCATGGACTTGGAGATGGAGACACTAAATAAGAACAATACTTGGGAATTGGTTTCTCTGCCAAATGGAAAGAAACATGTAGGGTGCATGTGGGTATATAGTGTAAAATACAAGGCTGGTGGATCTATTGAGAGGTATAAGGGAAGATTGGTTGCCAAAGGATTCACCCAAACTTATGGAGTAGATTACTCAAAGACATTTTCTTCAGTTGCTAAAATGAATACCGTAAGGGTGATACTATCATTAGCAGCTAATTACAATTGGAATTTACATCAATTTGATGTGAAGAATGTCTTCCTTCATGGAAAACTTGATGAAGAGATCTATATGGATGTACCCCCTGAATACTGTGAACATACTACCACCAACATTGTGTGCAAATTAAAAAAGGATTTATATGGGCTAAAGCAATCACCACGAGCATGGTTTGGAAGATTCACCAAAGTTATGATAGGTTTGGGATTTAAATAAAGTCAAGGAGATCATACTCTATTTATCAAACATTCTGAGACAGGGTGAGTAACAGTTTTATTAGTGTATGTGGATGACATTATAGTAACAGGTGATGATGAGAAGAAGCAACAATAGTTAGGCGAACACTTAGTCAAGGAGTTTGAGATTAAGAACTTGGGATAATTGAAGTACTTTATGGGAATCGAAGTTGCCCACTCAAGAAAGGAATCTTCATATCTTAACAAAAATACATTACTGATCTTCTACAAGAGATGGGTAAGACACCATGAAAGCCTGCAAGTACACCAATTGATCCAAGTGTAAAGTTGGGGAACGTAGAAGAAAATATTCCAGTTGATAAAGGAATGTATCAAAGATTAGTCGGAAAACTTATATACCTATCACATACTAGACCAGATATTGCTTTTGCTGTAAGCTTAGTCATCTAATTGATGCACTAACCAAAGGATATTCATTTACAAGCTGCACTCCGAATTATGCAATATTTAAAAGGAACTCCAGGTAGATGAATTTTGTTTGAACGAAATGGAAGTGTGAGTCTTGAAGCATATAGTGATGCTGACTATACAGGGTCAGTTGTGGATAGAAGATTAACTACAGGATATTATACTTTTCTGGGTGGGAATCTTGTGACTTGAAAGAGTAATAAACAAAGTGTTGTATCTAGATCTAGTGCTGAAGCAGAATTTAGAGCAACGACACAAGGGATATGTGAACTACTTTGGTTGAAAATGATATTAGAAGACTTGAAGATAAAGAGTGATGAACCAATGAGACTTTATTGTGATAATAAATCTGCTATCAGTAGAACCCATAATCCAGTGCAGCATGATAGAACCAAACATATTGAAGTTGACAAACACTTCATCAAAGAAAAGTTAGACAGTGGTCTTATCTGCACTCCATATGTTTCTTCTCAAGACAACGTTGCAGATCTTCTAACTAAGGGGCTGAACATCAATAACTTTGCAAAAATTGTTTCCAAGTTGGGGATGATAGATATTCATTTACCAGCTAGAGGGGGAGTGTTGTAAATAAGTTATTTTTACTACTGTTGGTAGTAATTTATATGTGGGCTTTTAGTCCATTAATTAGCCCCATTAGATTAGAATAGTCTTATATAAAGATAGTAGTGCTTGTAATTTTAATATACTTGAAATATATTATTCAGTTTCAAACATAGAATAATATCTTACATCTTGCAAGAGTCCCATCCCTTAATCATTCTTAAATTGACTCATTACATTGACTACATATCAAATCCGTCTTAATATGTGCTAAGTAAATAAGTTTTTCCACTAATCTTTGCTATTGACCATTGCGAGCTTTACAACTTTCCTTCTTAAAGTTTGTCTTATTATTTTGTTCAATGGAAATTTTGCAGGCTTACATTCAAGGTTTCATGTTTCCTGCAATATAAGACATCCTTCAATTGGCATACCTTGTTGGTTCCATTTGTGAGACCAAAACTAGGGAGAATTTTCATTTACACCTCAAGTTTAATTTCAACTATTGGAGGACTAAAAACAATTATAGACTCATGTCCAAGTGTTGAACTAGGATTTTGACTCGACATAGGTAACAACTTAGGTTCAGGAATGTGAACATCGGTAGATGGTCTTAAGAGGCTGGGTCAGAAACCCAGACTGAGACTCTAGGTAATTTAAGTTCTCCAATAAGTATGGCACATTTTTATGGAAGGTGACATCTATGGAGTTTTTTTACTAGGAAGATGATATCATTTATAGCTTTTTTCATTGGGTGCATATTCCAAAAAAAAAAAGATAAATATAGCTTTTTACTCATATATTTTCTAATTTGACATATCTTGTGTTTCAGTGATTATTATTTATTTATTTATTTGAATTATATTTAGGAAAAATAATCTTTTTCGTCCCTTAACTTTACACCATGGTCCAATTTAGTCCCTTAACTTTAAAAAGTGGCGAAGTCGTCCCTTAACTTTTTAAAATGTGTCACGTTTATCCTTCTGTTAGGTTCTGTTAGTCCTTTTTTGAAATCATTGGCTAGGTGGGCGTTGTATGGGTGACGTGGAAACTTTGAAGCATTAAAATAATCTGTAGAACATGAAAAGTCTTAGCATACTATTTCTAAGTGAGAGAACCACAATACAGCTCTGCTAGGGCAACGAAGCTCAACGATGGATTCTTGCACATTGAATTGTTTATCGTGGCAATCATTCCAGCTAGGGATCTAAGCTTAGAAGAATTAATGTTTCCTACCAATGCATGCCCTTGGTGGTGCTGAAAAGGATGTTCAAACAACTTAAAGAGTTTCTCAATTGAATTTGCATGAGAAATCATGAACGTTTCAAAGCAGTACGACCAAACTGATATTCATATGTAGTAAACAAGTTTCATAATCATGTTCGCAAGGATGATGTTGTACCATTTCTCCATAAAAAAGGCAGACCTAAGTGTGGAAGCGGCATTTCCGAAAAAGCCCGAAACAGAAGAAGAATATGGCGGTAATAGAATCTAAGCATGCGATGGTTGCTCATGAGAGACGCTCTAAAGCTGTCACTAAGGTCGACACTATAAACACTGAGATTTTAGTAGAGCTTTTAGACGATGGACTGCATAAGCCTGTCAAAGATAGAAAAGACAATGTATTACTTCCTGAGTAAATGTGGTGTTCATTTAAACAAAACAAGAACGGCGAAGCTATAGCCAAAGACAATGTATTGCTATGCTCTTTTTCTTTATCTTCAGAGCCATTGGCTTCATTTTCCACAGACCAATTAGATGATGATTTTAACTTCTGTGGTGCTAGTAGGACAAGGTATGAACATTATTCTTAGATGCATGCTCTATTGTGGGATGAGCATTTGCTTATATTTTTGTGTGGTCGTTATTGTTTTGGATCATATGCGAACTTCAACGTGCAAAATTTATTTTCGAAAGATGTAAGAGACAGTTCAAGCTTGTTGAGGTAAAATTAGAATGATCCTGGGTTTCAAGGTGATTTCATCTGTTTCTTTGTACTGTTACTTGTGTCTGACTATTATTTTTGAATGATGTATCATCTGTTTCTTTGTACTGTTCCTTTCACCGTCTTTACAACACCTGAATACAGGGCTAGTCCTTCCTTTGGTGAACTTAAAAATGCTGCAAGTATGGCTGATTCTCCTCCTTGCAGTTTTACCTTGGAAAAGTTTGCATGTGACAGTCCAACTCCATTCTCGAGTTTACCTTGGTATGACTATTCTTAAGTCCTATATTTTTTTCTTCTCATTCTTAGATGTTAAGCTGGTGTCAACACTCTCGTAATACATATTACATGAGATATATTCTTAGGAAATTGAAATTTTCACCAGGAGCAATTGTGATGCTAAAACAGAAACTCCTCTTAAATGTAAAATTACAACTGAAGGTATGCAGTTCATTGGTCTATCAATCTAACTTCTATATTTTGCTCTTTGATTATTTTTAAAATGTGTCTTCTATTCTTCTTTCTTTATACAGAAATGAAAGTTAGTCCTCCTGAAGGAAGAAACAGGGCAAACGAAAATCATTTTAATGATCAAATTTGCTTGTCGTCGGGTCAGGTGATGTTTGAAAGCTACGTCTTTCATCCGCGTGTTCAGAAGATATTGAGCGGAGCTTCTGCAACTTCCAGAAGGAATAACACCTTCCTTGGACCTGGTAGGAATATAATTTCTCATCAGATTTAGGAAAAAAAATGAACATTCAATATTTTTTCCTGCAATGCATTGTTAAATATTTTCTGACTTTCTCGGATATAATTCTGTATGATACTTCTGTACAAGTATGTGTATTGATCAAGGTAAAACTTAAGCGTTGAAAAATACGTTTAATGGATACCAAGTCCGAAGAGAATTCTTCATAATGTTGTCACTTGAGTCCATTTTACAATTGCAATGTATAAATAAATGCAAAATATTGATTTTTTTTATTGAACATGGTGTAAAAACATACCTGTCTGCGCCATTTTGTTGCTTTTGTTGTTAACATATTATGGTTGTGAACATATTATGCTCTGTGAGTATATCTACTGCAGTTTATGACTGCTTCTGTGAAATTGTGTATTCTGTATTCTGAAGAACTACCCAATTTCATGTTTCCCAAAACCCTAACTTTTAATTTTGAGTGGAATTTTAAAGAAAGAAGATGAAATCTATTTGCCCTAACCACTGAAATAGGGGAAACGAGTGGAAACGAAGCCAAGGAAGAAGACGATATTCTATTTTCCATGTCACCTACCACGTAAGGGTTAATAAACGGACGTTTGACCAAACTAACGGCAAGGACTATTATGAGACCATTTTAAAAGTTAAGGGACGACTTCGCCACTTTTTAAAGTTAAGGGACCAAATTGGACCCTGGTGTAAAGTTAAGGGACCAAAAGGGTTATTTTGCCTATAAGTGCGTGTGAATCCTGGTTACAAAATTGTTTATGAACATGAGCAAATACAACACAACCAAACACATGAGATTCAAGATTATGTAATATGGAACAAAGGAAAAATATAAAAGCCTAAATTAGATATGATCACTAACATTACCTAATACTCGAAATGAGACTTGGTTAATCAAATTGACGGTAATAAGAACCACCTCTCCCCAAACATTTAAAATAGGAGAGATTAAACAACTACAAGTAAATGACTTTTTTTTTTCTTTTTACAACATCGTTTTGTTGAAGAGTGTCGACACATGTGAATTCATGGATAATGACATGTTTACTATTATTAGAACAAATTTTTAAATGCCTTTTGCAAGTTGTTTTTGTACCTTATTAAAAAATTGGATAAATAATTACGACACTTCTGATTTAGTATTCATAAAAAAATCCAAGTTACTATAATATAATCATCAATAAAAGAAATAAATTATTTTGCATAAAAATATTAGAGGTAGGGCATGTCTTCAATCATCATATTGAATAATATTAAATGGTTCAACACTTCTATAAAAACTGGAAAGAAAATAGCAACAGTGTTTTGCTAATCGACAAATATCTCCCTTAAAAGACTACACAAAATCATGACAAAAAAAGACTCAAAAAATGTTGTAAAGTCAAATATGAATACATAAATTTAATATACAAAATAAAGGATGTTCAAGACGTTTGTGTTGAAGTCAAATTTGTGAGACAAAAGAAGAAAACTTAGATTCAAATCAAGAGGACAATACCTGTGAATCTAAGTTTTCTTCAGCAATTACAATCGTCCCCTTGTGGCATGGTCCTAAAAAACAACAGTGAGAAGCAAAAATGTTACTTTACAATCCTAATCATGCCTCAACATTCAGAGAACAACCATCCCAACACCAACCTGAACATACAATTGATCTAAACCAAGCACGAGAATACCAATCACTTGACCTAAACCACATGTAAAAATTTTAACAAATTGTATCATCCTTCCTTTTATAAGTAGTGTGCTCAGATGTGTTCAAGTTACAAATTACATTCAACGTATACAAATAAATTTGCGATCATGAAAGATGAAAAATATTCACCTATCTATATAGGAGACACAATGTGCCACATTGAATGGAGAGAACTTTCAACGATTGTCCAAAATTTAGCCTTACTCGAACCTAAATAAATTTTAAAAAGAAAAGTCTAAAAAAGTGCATGTTGTCTAGAACCATAGGACATAAAAAAATTCATATATTAATATAAAATTGGCATAATTTGTCTTCAGGATCCGTTAAGTTAATTTTAAGTTCCGCTTTAATTCTTTAGTAAAAAATCATTACAGTTTGGTCCCGTAATATTAGTTCAGTTAGCAATGTTGGTCTATTTCGTTAGTTTAGCTGAGAAAACGTTAGTTTTTGTCAGCGTGACGTGCCAACTGTGTAATGACTCAGTAAAATGATCAAATTGAAACCTTATAATTTTTTAAGGGACCAAATCAGGAAAGTTAATCAAACTACAATTACATTGCATTTGTAACAATTTCATAGCATTTTGGATTAACCTTTGATATCAACATAATCTCAAATCTAATTACATTAAACCATAATCTATTCCTTCAAAGTTGCACATAATCTTATATTTAATTACATTAATCCTATCATTTTCCTTCTCCTGTGCCTGATATCAATTCCTGGAGCATTCAATTTTTTTTCTTCTGTAGCAAAGCAAGCCTCATCGCTTCCTCAAACTGTTTCTCCCTAACTGCAAAATTTCCTATAAATTTCTTATAAATTTCTTCAACCCCTTTTTACAAAATCTATTCAACCCTTTTCAACTACAAATATAATGACCCTTTTCAACTACAAATATGATGATGCTTCTTCAACTTACTCCTTGGCAAAACGAAACATGATGCAAATCTCTAGTTCTCCAGCCTCTACAAGCAAAGAAGACTCTGTCACACTTAAAAACCTCAACTTGTCCAAAGCATCACTAGCATTACTGAACTCAATAAAAATACAATAAAATAGAATCAAATTGTTGCACTGTGTAACACCGTTTTCTACCCCCCACAAATGTTGCAGCAGAAACAACTCAAATATCAGAGTAAAACATAAAAGTTCCCTCAAAGGGTGCACATTTCTCATTTAAATCAAAATAATACACTTGCCCTGTAAATAAAAGGATTTTCCTCAAAATAACTCAAAAGCCTTCACATGGTAGCGGAACTCAAAATTCTCAATTAAAAGGTTTTCAACAAACATCGTAATAATAAAAAATAAAACCACATCATCAAATGACAACAAAAATAAAGGAACAACATAGTTCGACTCAACGGACCCCAACCCGATGTTACACTATCAGAGCAAGACCCTCTAAATCGACCAAAAGCAAATAAACTTCAAGGTCCTCGAAAGCATCCACAACTAAACCTGATCACCTGCGCGTTACCCACGTGGAGGCAACATTCAAACAGGCAGGGTGAGTAATCACAATTCATAATAATCATTATAAAACAAGATATACATAAAATGACATTGTTTTCATATACAACATCTTCAGGGTCATCACAAGGAAACATCAAAATCACGAACAACATCATAAAATACAACAATGCCAATTAAATGCAAATGCACAACATAACTCATGCATGTGGTACCAATCGTCATAATAGATGGACACTAGGCCATCAACCCTCCAAAGATCCCCGTCAATAGGATCGATCCCACATTTGAAACCGGAGCACGTCATAATTACCTCATATCCGCACAATGGGAATGAAGCGTCGTCACAGAGTATGCATATGAATGTATGATACACAAACGTCAATAATTCATCATCATCAAGTAAACATCAAAATGTGCATCATCATTCATCAATTCTCATATACGTCATGTCATCACATAATCGTCAAATAATCACCAAAACATCATCATATAATCATCAGTAACATCATGAAAAATCATCATAAAAATCACAGCATTGAAACATCACAACAGCACAGTAGCACAAACAAAATTTCGCGAACAGCAGCAGTTCGCTCCAGGATTCGCCTAGCGAACCTGTTCGTTGTGGCTTTCGCTTAGTGAAGCGGCCAGCGAACCTCACAGACACCACACTCAACACCAGAAACACACCCATCTGTCACACTCGCTGGTTGACTCGCTTCGCGAACCCACTCGCTGCTTCCTTCGCTTAGCGAAACTCCCAGCGAAGCCCACCATTCCTTTCCAGAATCATCTCAGTACTCCCTCCCACGTTATCGCGCATTCGCTGTGCTGCTCGCCTAGCGAAGCAACGGTTCGCCTAGCGAACCTGCGATTACAGCAAATCGCTGCTACGCATCAGTGGCTCCACAACCTCCAAAGTACCTGCGATTACAGTCCCAATTGACCCCAAAACATCCCTATAACAGTCCTAACATATCACAAAAATTAAAGGCCTAAAATCTACGTCTGTTAGGTCGATTCAGGACACTACGGGAAACCTTAATTTCCCTAAACCTTCAAAACTCTCAAACTTCATATAAACTCCATATCCCTTCACCACAAGATTGAAACTACAACAATGGGGAAATCTGCCCCAAAGGTCTATTTTATCTGATTATTTCAACTCTTAATAATCAATCTCACAAAATACCCTTAAAATCATCAGTTTACCTCAAAACTCATAAACCCTCAAAAACCCCAAAACAACCACTTCAATTTCATCGAATCCTATAATGAAAACAATGAAAGGCAATTACTCCCCATACCTTAGATTGTCGATCCGATGAGTTCTCTCTTGAGCCTTTGGAAACCTTCACGAAAATCCTCGCCTTTTCCATTTTTCCCCAGAGCTCTCCTTCTTTTCACGGTTAACCAAAAGTGAACCTTATTCTCAAAATCCTCCTTAAATATTTAACCTAACCCTTGGACCTCAAAATTGGGCTTTCTCCATAATGCCCTCCCTAGTTCTCCTCAAATGTCCGTTTTACCCTTAATTTCTCTAATATTATTTTAAATTAATAATAATACTAATATATTCATATTATATACTATTATTTAATTAAAATAACCAAAACTTCATAAAAACACCGACATCGACACGAAACACCAAAATTGACAGAAAACCACGAATATAATATTTAATTAAATTAAATAAATATTCTTACGGAATTTGGGGCATTACAACTCTCCCCCACTTAAAGAATTTTCGCCCTCGAAAATTACCTCAAGGAAATAGAGTCGGATACGACTCCCTCATCTGATCTTCATGTTCCCAAGTCCAACTTTCGCCAGCTGGTCCACCCCACAACACCTTTGTAACGCCCCGATTTCGATTATTCCAATTTTTGTTGAGTCATTTATTTAATTTAATGTTAAATTATTCTATTTATGACTTTGGTGTGATAATATGCTTTTATGCTATGTTATGATGTATTATCTCGTTTGAGAGCGTTTTCGGGAATTTTGGGCTTAAGGGTATTTTGGTCATTTTATAACTATTAATGAGTTAGAGAAAATTAAGGAAGTAATTTGTAGAGGAAATTTATTAGAAAATGAATTAAGTGTAGAAATTGAATTAGAGGAAATATTGTGTAGAAAAAGAAAATAAAAGAAAAGAAATAGGAATAAGAGGAAGGAAATAGGAGAGAAAGAGAAAAAGGAGAAATAGAAAGAAAAAGAAGAGAAAGAAAGAGGAAGAGGGAAAAAGAGAAGAAAAGAGGAAAAGAGTGGAAATCATCAAGAACAAGAGCTAGATCATTTGGAATCCGGGTAAGGGTTAGAAACATTGTTATCTTGTCTATGTGTGTAGTTATGTATGTGTATGTTTGTGGATTGAAAGGTTTTTATGAGTTTTTAGAAAACCCTAAATTGGTGAAATGTTGTGATGATGATCAAAATGTGATTTTGTGCTTATAAATGTGCTTCTAATGTTGTTTACATGTTGGGTAATGGTTTGGATGATGTTTATTGGAGTAGGACTGATTGTGATGGGGTTTTGGGTTGGGAGGAAACTAAGAACAACGTTCTGGGAATTTCTGGTATCGCAGGTTCGCCTGGCGAAGCCTGGCGAATGGGCCAGCGAGGGCTCGCCAGCACTCGACTGGCGAACGGATGAACATTTCTGGGCACGGGCACTCGCCTGGCAAAGTCCAGCGAGCAAGCCAGCGAAGGTTCGCTGAGTTGTTCGCCTAGCGAACTTTGGGTGTTTTTGATGTTGGTGGTTGCTGCCTTGGTTCGCCAAGGGGTTCGCCTAGCGAACTTTGTGTCTGTTTTTAGCTAGTAGTTGGTTCGCTGGAACATTCGCCTAGCGAAGGTGCTAGCGAATGCTCGCGAGAGGGTTCGCCCAGCGAACAGTGCTGTTTGTGTAATTTTGTTTTCTGCATAACTTTTGATCTGTGGTTCGGTTTGAGGCTTGGTTTGATGCATTGGAAAGCTATTGAGCTGTACTTTCTCATGATGAGGAGTTTGAGGCTGTTGGCCGATTAAATAAAGTCGAGAATTCGGGAATAGTGTCATTTACCGACTTTTGTCATTTTAAATGTGTATATTGGTTGTGTAACATACAATGTGGCATTGATATTAATGTGTATGCCTTGTATGATGTTGTGTAATGATAATGCATGTAATGACATGTTGTGATGATAAAGTGTGGCCGAAAGGCAAATGAATGTGATATGTTGTAATTGATTTTATATGCATGTTTATGATTACATGTATGTGTGAAAATGAATTGCTTACGTGAAGTTCAATGTATGTTAATTGGTGGTCGTATGGCAAGAAAATGCATCGTTGGATTGATTTCTAATGCATGAATAAAGAGGGTGAAATGATTCATATTGACGAATTGTATGTGATTGTAAGAGATGAATGCATGACAATGTTTGTATACATGTATGCATTATAAGAATGTCTTGAGTCATTTTGTATGTGAAGCATAATGATGTACATTCTTGTGTTGAGGGATTCTAGTGAGAATCCGCTATAACCTCGTGTGCCTTAAAAATAAGAGGTGTGAGCGATCGGATGGATCGTGTGCCTTAAACATAAGAGGTGTGAGCGATGGTTATAGATGATCGTGTGCCTTATACAAGAGGTGTGAACGATCGGGTCGTGTGCCTTATACAAAGAGGTGTGAGCGATCCATAAATGTCGTGTGCCTTAAAAATAAGAGGTGTGAGCGATCAGATCGGATCGCGTGCCTTAAAAATAAGAGGTGTGAGCGATGGGGAACATCGTATGCCTGACGGGGAGTTACAGTGATGTAACAAGCGATGGTTCCAGCAGAGTTCCTGAGTGAACTAGTGATGAGTCGGTACCGCATATGTAATTGCATAGAGTCGTTGTGTCGGTATCTTGCATTTACATGAATCATGATTGCATTGTTATATGTGGAAAGTCATGATTGATTATTTGTGTGGAAAATGATGATGTACATTTATGATAAATGTATTGTGCATGTTTGATATGCATTGATAAATGGTTGATTTTATGATTGAGCTTATGATAAGCCTTTGGGAATTGTTGTGCAATTGTGTTGGATGTAGTGAATTGTAAATGATATGTTTTGTGTATAAACGTATGCATTGTATGAGAATAGGTGATTATGTGCATGAATGATATGCTTGGGTTGTGATCTATGTTATATAATGGAATTGGTGAGTAACAGTGTATGTGGTAATAAATGTGTTATGTTAATTTTTTTATGTTGAAATATATAATTGTATGCATCGATATTATGATAATGTTTATTACCCTTCTGCTGTTTTATAATGCTCTATGAGGCATTGCAGAGTAGGTTGCTAAAGGTATTTTGTGAAGCTTAGGACTTCATTTCGTTTGGTCGGTCGGCTCTGATATGTAGCACCGGGTAGCCAGGATTACATGATTAGTTTGTGATACATTTTGTATATGTATCTTGACTTGAATTGTTTATGTAAACATGATTCCGTGTTGACGGATAGTATTTGATATATATATATATCTATATAATGATGATGTTATTCAGTATTTAGATGTTTCCGCTTTTATTCTAAATATTGAGATGTGGGTGTAAGGACGAAGTTCCTCTGTGGAAGTTACCCCACTGTTGCATATCTCTGTTGAGCAGGTGTTGATTGTTTTAATTTCAAGTATAATGTGACATGCTTCTTTTATGCCATGCTTTGTAATTATACTCTGATGAAATTTTTAATATATGCCTAAATGATTAATATGTGTTTATTTGGGGGTATAGAAGGGGGTGTTACATTAAGTGGTATCAGAGCCAGTGTTGAGTCAGTTTGTGTCTGTCTTGTTGTTGTTGTTGGTTGAACTGTTGTTTAACTGTGTTGTCGTTGTTGAGAATGATCAGTATATGGCTGGTAGGAACGATAATGTTATTGCTGCTGCCATGGAGTCTATGGCTAGAGCTGTGCAAGGTGCAGCGAACGTGAATGCGAACGATGAGTTTAGAAAGAATCAACCGTCAGTCTTCAAGGGAAGATTTGATCTGGATGGTGCTCAGATATGGTTGAAGGAAATTGAAAGGATTTTCTGAGTTATGGACTGTGCGGAAGAGAACAAGGTAAGGCTAGGAATTCACATGCTGAAGGAAGAAGCCGACGATTAATGGGTCGGTATGCGTCAAGTTCTTGAGATTGATGAGGAGGGAATTACTTGGGATTTGTTTCGTACTAAGTTTCTAAGGAAGTATTACCCTGAACATGTTAAGGGAAAGAAGGAGATGGAATTTCTAGAACTAAAGCAAGGTAGTATGTCCGTTGTGGACTATACTGCGAAGTTTGTGGGATTGGTACAATTTCATCCTCACTATGCGGCGATTACTGCTGAGTTTTCCAGATGTGTGAAGTACGAGAATGGTCTACGCCCTGAGATTAAGTAAGCCATTGGTTATCAGAGGATAAGAAGGTTTTCCGACTTGGTGGAACGTAGTAGAATCTTCGAGGAAGATAGCAAAGCTTGTTCTGCTCACTACAAGAGTATGAATGAGAGAAAAGGGAAACAACAAGCTCGTGGTGGTCCTTATGTGACACCCGTTGATAAGGACAAGCCTAAGAGTAACTTTGAGAAGAAGTCGAGTGGAGGGGGTTTCTAGTGCTCTGAAATGTTTCAAATGTGGAGAGATTGGTCATCAATCATTGAAATGGAGGAAGACTCTTGAGAAGTGTTCCAACTGTGGAGACTTGGGGCATGCTGTCGCTGATTGTAGAAGGAACGGGGTGAAGTGTTACAATTGTGGGGAATCGGGTCACATTAGTACTAATTGTGCTTAGCCGAAACAAGCTCAAGCGGGCGGAAAAAGTGTTTGCATTGACGGGTACAGATACTACTGTTGCGGATCGTTAGACTACAGGTACTTGTCTTATTAATGGTATGCCTTTAGTTGCTATTGTTATTATCGGGGTGACTCATTCATTTATTTCACATGAGTGAGCGAAGCGTTTGAATTTGTTGTTTGTTCCTTAGTACCGGATGGGTGTGTGAAACACCGTCAGTACTTTCTGGTTTTCCTGTTCGGTGGTCAGCAGGTGTTAGGATGAGATAAATGGGGGAGAGGCTGGTACTTCTCCGTGTTTCCTCGGGTGTGGAGCGTTAACTCGATGTGTTGTGGATTGTGAGATCGTAAGTGTTATTTGGACAGAGTAGTTTCCGGTTTTAGGAAGGATACAGAGGTAAAATTTATGTCGACTAAGGATTTGTGCCTTAGGTAGTTTTGTGCACGAGATGCAACAAAGGCTATTATAGTTTAGTGAAGATGGTTTATGCCCCATCATAGTTGTCGGCTGTCTATCGACAAATTGAGGAACTGATCACCCTTAATTTATTGTTGATAGCAGACGGGAATTGTGTTGGATGGGATAGACGTATCTTTCCGGCTTTAATACTGAAATGGAATACAGTGTTCAGAATTAATGAAGGATTATGGATTGATTTTGATGAGTTGATGAAGATTTTCATATTTGAAGACGAGACAGATTAGAAGTTTTAGTATGTTGGGAAGCCATTAAGAGAGTATGATTGAGTATTATTATTGGTTGTTTTCAGAGTTGTTGGTAACAAAAGGAAAAGATGATTGCACGAGATAGTGAGCATGCGGTGTATGAGGGAATTTATGAGACTTGGGATGTCAAGGGAAGAATTGTATATGAATTGTTGAGAAATGAATAAGGTGACGATTGAGAATAAGATAACTATGATGGTTTGGATCATTGGATGGAAGTAGTGATTTGTTTGGGTCTTGGCTTAGGTTTTCAGCATTTGAGAATTCATGAAAGGATTAGTACTATTATGGAGTTGGAATTGGTTACGGTTGTGTTGTGTTGGACTATTGGAAGTATTATCTTTATAATTTTGAAATTCGAAGTGTTTAGTGATTTCGAGAGTATTGAGTACTTGTTTGGTCTGAAGGAATAGAGTATGAGACAACAAAGACGATTAAGATTCATGGCGAGTTATGAATTTGGTTTGGTTTTGGGAGAGGCAGTTGTTAGGCCTAGTGTGTAAGTCGAAAATCTTTATGTATGTCGGTTTTGATGGCAAGAGAGCTAGAATCGTTGAGCAGTTCAGAGACTTGTACCTAGTGAGAGAGGGTTAGACTTTGGAAGCGAGATTGATGGACTCGATAGTTTTGAGCTATCAGAGTGCGCAGTGGAAGCGTGATGTGATCCATTTTGTATGAATGTGTGAGACTTGTAAGAG
This sequence comes from Lathyrus tuberosus, assembly GCA_022829125.1. Lineage (NCBI taxonomy): Eukaryota > Viridiplantae > Streptophyta > Magnoliopsida > Fabales > Fabaceae > Lathyrus > Lathyrus tuberosus. Next base: position 10,662,795 of record JALAZF010000118.1, on the reverse strand, counting down.
TTCATAAGTTGGACATTAGAGACATGTTGGAATGATGAAATTATTGGACATTCCAGAATGGAAGTGTTAAGTGAAAGGTTTAAATTTATTTTTCGTGGACTACAATGTAGATGGATGTGTTGGTGATATGTTCGATTGGTGAATCGTAGCATAGATATGTGAACAAGGAGGTTGGTCTTGTGGTTATGTAGGAGTTCGTGAACGATGTTGTGTCATGGAACTTCCTGTCCTTGTTTGTGTTGTTGCCTCGTCTCGATTGTATTGGTTCGAGTGCGAGTAGTTAATTCCTGTGTGAGGAATTAGGGTTTTGTTACCTACGGTGATGGTAACGATCTTGTTGTGTTTCAGTTCAAGAGTGAACCTGTAAGTCGTGTTTGTGTATTCTTTGAGTTGCGAGTCGGTCGTCAAGTGAATTGTATGGGCTTTGTATCTTGTCGTTATTGTCATCGTGGCCGTGTTGTCAGGGTTGTTGCTGTTAGCAAGGTGGTTTGTCGGTTGTGTTATTCATGGTGTGCCTTTCATTAGCCTATTGTTTTGTTGGTCGGATGCGAGAGTTGTGTCCGGTGTTATTCGTATCAGTATATTTTCGAGGACGAAAATTCCTAAAGTGGGGGAGAGTTGTAACGCCCCGATTTCGATTATTCCAATTTTTGTTGAGTCCTTTATTTAATTGAATGTTAAATTATTCTATTTATGACTTTGGTGTGATAATATGCTTTTATGCTATGTTATGATGTATTATCTCGTTTGAGAGCGTTTTCGGGAATTTTGGGCTTAAGGGCATTTTGGTCATTATATAACTATTAATGAGTTAGAGAAAATTAAGGAAGTAATTTGTAGAGGAAATTTATTAGAAAATGAATTAAGTGTAGAAATTGAATTAGAGGAAATATTGTGTAGAAAAAGAAAATAAAAGAAAAGAAATAGGAATAAGAGGAAGGAAATAGGAGAGAAAGAGAAAAAGGAGAAATAGAAAGAAAAAGAAGAGAAAGAAAGAGGAAGAGGGAAAAAGAGAAGAAAAGAGGAAAAGAGTGGAAATCATCAAGAACAAGAGCTAGATAATTTGGAATCCGGGTAAGGGTTAGAAACATTGTTATCTTGTCTATGTGTGTAGTTATGTATGTGTATGTTTGTGGATTGAAAGGTTTTTATGAGTTTTTAGAAAACCCTAAATTGGTTAAATGTTGTGATGATGATAAAAATGTGATTTTGTGCTTATAAATGTGCTTCTAATGTTGTTTACATGTTGGGTAATGTTTGGATGATGTCTATTGGAGTAGGACTGATTATGATGGGGTTTTCGGTTGGGAGGAAACTAAGAACAGCGTTCTGGGAATTTCTGGTATCGCAGGTTCGCCTGGCGAAGCCTGGTGAATGGGCCAGCGAGGGCTCGCCAGCACTCGCCTGGCGAACGGATGAACATTTCTGGGCACGGGCACTCGCCTGGTGAAGTCCAGCGAGCAAGCCAGCGAAGGTTCGCTGAGTTGTTCGCCTAGCGAACTTTGGGTGTTTTTGATGTTGGTGGTTGCTGCCTTGGTTCGCCAAGGGGTTCGCCTAGCGAACTTTGTTTTTGTTTTTAGCTAGTAGTTGGTTCCCTGGAACATTCGCCTAGCGAAGGTGCTAGCGAATGCTCGCGAGAGGGTTCGCCCAGCGAACAGTGCTGTTTGTGTAATTTTGTTTTCTGCATAACTTTTGATCTGTGGTTCGGTTTGAGGCTTGGTTTGATGCATTGGAAAGCTATTGAGCTGTACTTTCTCATGATGAGGAGTTTGAGGCTATTGGATGATTAAATAAAGTTGAGAATTCGGGAATAGTGTCATTTACCGACTTTTGTCATTTTAAATGTGTATATTGGTTGTGTAACATACAATGTGGCATTGATATTAATGTGTATGCCTTGTATGATGTTGTGTAATGATAATGCATGTAATGACATGTTGTGATAATAAAGTGTGGCCGAAAGGCAATTAAATGTGATATGTTGTGATTGGTTTTATATGCATGTTTATGATTACATGTATGTGTGAAAATGAATTGCTTACGTGAAGTTCAATGTATGTTAATTGGTGGTCGTATGGCAAGAAAATGCATCGTTGGATTGATTTCTAATGCATGAATAAAGAGGGTGAAATGATTCATTTTGACGAATTGTATGTGATTGTAAGAGATGAATGCATGACAATGTTTGTATACATGTATGCATTATAAGAATGTCTTGAGTCATTTTGTATGTGAAGCATAATGATGTACATTCTTGTGTTGAGGGATTCTAGTGAGAATCTGCTATAACCTCGTGTGCCTTAAAAATAAGAGGTGTGAATGATTGGATGGATCGTGTGCCTTAAACATAAGAGGTGTGAGCGATGGTTATAGATGATCGTGTGCCTTATACAAGAGGTGTGAGCGATCGGGTCGTGTGCCTTAAAAATAAGAGGTGTGAGTGATGGGGAACATCGTATGCCCGACGGGGAGTTACAGTGATGTAACAAGTGATGGTTCCAGCAGAGTTCCTGAGTGAACTAGTGATGAGTCGGTACCGCATATGTAATTGCATAGAGTCGTTGTGTCGGTCTCTTGCATTTACATGAATCATGATTGCATTGTTATATGTGGAAAGTCATGATTGATTATTTGTGTGGAAAATGATGATGTACAGTTATGATAAATGTATTGTGCATGTTTGATATGCATTGATAAATGGTTGATTTTATGATTGAGCTTATGATAAGCCTTTGGGAATTGTTGTGCAATTGTGTTGGATGTAGTGAATTGTAAATGATATGTTTTGTGTATAAACGTATGCATTGTATGAGAATAGGTGATTATGTGCATGAATGATATGCTTGGGTTGTGATCTATGTTATATAATGGAATTGGTGAGTAACAGTGTATGTGGTAATAAATGTGTTATGTGTATTTTTTTATGTTGAAATATATAATTGTATGCATCGATATTATGATATTGTTTCTTACCCTTCTGCTGTTTTATAATGCTCTATGAGGCATTGCAGAGTAGGTTGCTGAAGGTATTTTGTGAAGCTTAGGACTTCATTTCGTTTGGTCGGTCGACTCTGATATGTAGCACCGGGTAGCCAGGATTACATGATTATTTTGTGATACATTTTGTATATGTATCTTGACTTGAATTGTTTATGTAAACATGATTCCGTGTTGACGGATAGTATTTGATATATATATATATATATCTATATAATGATGTTATTCAGTATTTAGATGTTTCCGCTTTTATTCTAAATATTGAGATGTGGGTGTAAGGACGAAGTTCCTCTGTGGAAGTTACCCCACTGTTGCATATCTCTGTTGAGCAGGTGTTGATTGTTTTAATTTCAAGTATAATGTGACATGCTTCTTTTATGCCATGCTTTGTAATTATACTCTGATGAAATTTTTAATATATGCCTAAATGATTAATATGTGTTTATTTGGGGGTATAGAAGGAGGTGTTACATTAAGTGGTATCAAACCCAGTGTTGAGTCAGTTTGTGTCTGTCTTGTTGTTGTTGTTGTTGGTTGAACTGTTGTTTAACCGTGTTGTCGTTGTTGAGAATGATCAGTATATGGCTGGTAGGAACGATAATGTTATTGCTGCTGCCATGGAGTCTATGGCTAGAGCTGTGCAAGGTGCAGCGAACGTGAATGCGAACGATGAGTTTAGAAAGAATCAACCGTCAGTCTTCAAGGGAAGATTTGATCCGGATGGTGCTCAGATATGGTTGAAGGAAATTGAAAGGATTTTCTGAGTTATGGACTGTGCGGAAGAGAACAAGGTAAGGCTAGGAATTCACATGCTGAAGGAAGAAGCCGACGATTGGTGGGTCGGTATGCGTCAAGTTCTTGAGATTGATGAGGAGGGAATTACTTGGGATTTGTTTCGTACTAAGTTTCTAAGGAAGTATTACCCTGAACATGTTAAGGGAAAGAAGGAGATGGAATTTCTAGAACTAAAGCAAGGTAGTATGTCCATTGTGGACTATACTGCGAAGTTTGTGGGATTGGTACAATTTCATCCTCACTATGCGGCGATTACTGCTGAGTTTTCCAGATGTGTGAAGTACGAGAATGGTCTACGCCCTGAGATTAAGTAAGCCATTGGTTATCAGAGGATAAGAACGTTTTCTGACTTGGTGGAACGTAGTAGAATCTTCGAGGAAGATAGCAAAGCTCGTTCTGCTCACTACAAGAGTATGAATGAGAGAAAAGGGAAACAACAAGCTCGTGGTGGTCCTTATGTGACACCCGTTGATAAGGACAAGCCTAAGAGTAACTTTGAGAAGAAGTCGAGTGGAGGGGGGTTCTAGTGCTCCGAAATGTTTCAAATGTGGAGAGATTGGTCATAAATCATTGAAATGGAGGAAGACTCTTGAGAAGTGTTCCAACTGTGGAGACTTGGGGCATGCTGTCGCCGATTGTAGAAGGAACGGGGTGAAGTGTTACAATTGCGGGGAATCGGGTCACATTAGTACTAATTGTGCTAAGCCGAAACAAGCTCAAGCGGGCGGAAAAATTGTTTGCATTGGCGGGTACAGATACTACTGATGCGGATCGTTAGACTACAGGTACTTGTCTTATTAATGGTATGCCTTTAGTTGCTATTGTTATTATCGGGGTGACTCATTCGTTTATTTCACATGAGTGAGCGAAGTGTTTGAATTTGTTGTTTGTTCCTTAGTACCGGATGGGTGTGTGAAACACCGTCAGTACTTTCTGGTTTTCCTGTTCGGTGGTCAGCAGGTGTTAGGATGAGATAAGTGGGGGAGAGGCTGGTACTTCTCCGTGTTTCCTCGGGTGTGGAGCGTTAACTCGATGTGTTGTGGATTGTGAGATCGTAAGTGTTATTTGGACAGAGTAGTTTCCGGTTTTAGGAAGGATACAGAGGTAAAATTTATGTCGACTAAGGATTTGTGCCTTAGGTAGTTTTGTGCACGAGATGCAAGAAAGGCTATTCTAGTTTAGTGAAGATGGTTTATGCCCCATCATAGTTGTCGGCTGTCTATCGACAAATTGAGGAACTGATCACCCTTAATCTATTATTGATAGCAGACGGGAATTGTGTTGGATGGGATAGACGTATCTTTCCGGCTTTAATACTGAAATGGAATACATTGTTCGGAATTAATGAAGGATTATGGATTGATTTTGATGAGTTGATGAAGATTTTCATATTTGAAGACGAGACAGATTAGAAGTTTTAGTATGTTGGGAAGCCATTAAGAGAGTATGATTGAGTATTATTATTGGTTGTTTTCAGAGTTGTTGGTAACAAAAGGAAAAGATGATTGCACGAGATAGTGAGCATGCGGTGTATGAGGGAATTTATGAGACTTGGGATGTCAAGGGAAGAATTGTATATGAATTGTTGAGAAATGAATAAGGTGACGATTGAGAATAAGATAACTATGATGGTTTGGATCATTGGATGGAAGTAGTGATTTGTTTGGGTCGTGGCTTAGGTTTTCAGCATTTGAGAATTCATGAAAGGATTAGTACTATTGTGGAGTTGTGTTGTGTTGGACTATTGGAAGTATTATCTTTATAATTTTGAAATTCGAAGTGTTTAGTGATTTCGAGAGTATTGAGTACTTGTTTAGTCTGAAGGAATAGAGTATGAGACAACAAAGACGATTAAGATTCATGGCGAGTTATGAATTTGGTTTGGTTTTGGGAGAGGCAGTTGTTAGGCCTAGTGTGTAAGTCGAAAGTCTTTATGTATGTCGGTTTTGATGGCAAGAGAGCTAGAATCGTTGAGCAGTTCAGAGACTTGTACCTAGTGAGAGAGGGTTAGACTTTGGAAGCGAGATTGATGGACTCGATAGTTTTGAGCAATCAGAGTGCGCAGTGGAAGCGTGATGTGATCCATTTTGTATGAATGTGTGAGACTTGTAAGAGTTCATAAGTTGGACATTAGAGACATGTTGGAATGATGAAATTATTGGACATTCCAGAATGGAAGTGTTAAGTGAAAGGTTTAAATTTATTTTTCGTGGACTATAATGTAGATGGATGTGTTGGTGATATGTTCGATTGGTGAATCGTAGCATAGATATGTGAACAAGGAGGTTGGTCTTGTGGTTATGTAGGAGTTCGTGAACGATGTTGTGTCATGGAACTTCCTGTCCTTGTTTGTGTTGTTGCCTCGTCTCCATTGTATTGGTTCGAGTGCGAGTAGTTAATTCCTGTGTGAGGAATTAGGGTTGTGTTACCTACGGTGATGGTAACGATCTTGTTGTGTTTCAGTTCAAGAGTGAACCTGTAAGTCGTGTTTGTGTATTCTTTGAGTTGCGAGTCGGTCGTCAAGTGCATTGTATGGGCTTTGTATCTTGTCGTTATTGTCATCATGGCCGTGTTGTCATGGTTGTTGCTGTTAGCAAGGTGGTTTGTCGGTTGTGTTATTCATGGTGTGCCTTTCATTGGCCTATTGTTTTGTTGGTCGGATGCGAGAGTTGTGTCCGGTGTTATTCGTATCAGTATATTTTCGAGGACGAAAATTCCTAAAGTGAGGGAGAGTTGTAACTCCCCGATTTCGAATATTCCAATTTTTGTTGAGTCCTTTATTTAATTGAATGTTAAATTATTCTATTTATGACTTTGGTGTGATAATATGCTTTTATGCTATGTTATGATGTATTATCTCGTTTGAGAGCGTTTTCGGGAATTTTGGGCTTAAAGGCATTTTGGTCATTTTATAACTATTAATGAGTTAGAGAAAATTAAGGAAGTAATTTGTAGAGGAAATTTATTAGAAAATGAATTAAGTGTAGAAATTGAATTAGAGGAAATATTGTGTAGAAAAAGAAAATAAAAGAAAAGAAATAGGAATAAGAGGAAGGAAATAGGAGAGAAAGAGAAAAAGGAGAAATAGAAAGAAAAAGAAGAGAAAGAAAGACGAAGAGGGAAAAAGAGAAGAAAAGAGGAAAAGAGTGGAAATCATCAAGAACAAGAGCTAAATCATTTGGAATCTGGGTAAGGGTTAGAAACATTGTTATCTTGTCTATGTGTGTAGTTATGTATGTGTATGTTTGTGGATTGAAAGGTTTTTATGAGTTTTTAGAAAACCCTAAATTGGTGAAATGTTGTGATGATGATCAAAATGTGATTTTGTGCTTATAAATGTGCTTCTAATGTTGTTTACATGTTGGGTAATGGTTTGGATGATGTCTATTGGAGTAGGACTGATTGTGATGGGGTTTTCGGTTGGGAGGAAACTAAGAACAGCGTTCTGGGAATTTCTGGTATCGCAGGTTCGCCTGGCGAAGCCTGGCGAATGGGCCAGTGAGGGCTCGCCAGCACTCGCTTGGTGAACGGATGAACATTTCTGGGCACGGGCACTCGCCTGGCGAAGTCCAGCGAGCAAGCCAGCGAAGGTTCGCTGAGTTGTTCGCCTAGCAAACTTTGGGTGTTTTTGATGTTGGTGGTTGCTGCCTTGGTTCGCCAAGGGGTTCGCCTAGCGAACTTTGTGTCTGTTTTTAGCTAGTAGTTGGTTCGCTGGAACATTCGCCTAGCGAAGGTGCTAGCGAATGCTCGCGAGAGGGTTCGCCCAGCGAACAGTGCTGTTTGTGTAATTTTGTTTTCTGCATAACTTTTGATCAGTGGTTCGGTTTGAGGGTTGGTTTGATGCATTGGAAAGCTATTGAGCTGTACTTTCTCATGATGAGGAGTTTGAGGCTGTTGGCCGATTAAATAAAGTCGAGAATTTAGGAATAGTGTCATTTACCGACTTTTGTCATTTTAAATGTGTATATTGGTTGTGTAACATACAATGTGGCATTGATATTAATGTGTATGCCTTGTATGATGTTGTGTAATGATAATGCATGTGATGACATGTTGTGATGATAAAGTGTGGCCGAAAGGCAAATGAATGTGATATGTTGTAATTGGTTTTATATGCATGTTTATGATTACATGTATGCGTGAAAATGAATTGCTTACGTGAAGTTCAATGTATGTTAATTGGTGGTCGTATGGCAAGAAAATGCATCGTTGGATTGATTTCTAATGCATGAATAAAGAGGGTGAAATGATTCATATTGAGGAATTGTATGTGATTGTAAGAGATGAATGCATGATAATGTTTGTATACATGTATGCATTATAAGAATGTCTTGAGTCATTTTGTATGTGAAGCATAATGATGTACATTCTTGTGTTGAGGGATTCTAGTGAGAATCCGCTATAACCTCGTGTGCCTTAAAAATAAGAGGTGTGAGCGATCGGGTCGTGTGCCTTAAAAATAAGAGGTGTGAGCGATGGGGAACATCGTATGCCCGACGGGGAGTTACAGTGATGTAACAAGCGATGGTTCCAGCAGAGTTCCTGAGTGAACTAGTGATGAGTCGGTACCGCATATGTAATTGCATAGAGTCGTTGTGTCGGTCTCTTGCATTTACATGAATCATGATTGTATTGTTATATGTGGAAAGTCATGATTGATTATTTGTGTGGAAAATGATGATGTACATTTATGATAAATGTATTGTGCATGTTTGATATGCATTGATAAATGGTTGATTTTATGATTGAGCTTATGATAAGCCTTTGGGAATTGTTGTGCAATTGTGTTGGATGTAGTGAATTGTAAATGATATGTTTTGTGTTTAAACGTATGCATTGTATGAGAATAGGTGATTATGTGCATGAATGATATGCTTGGGTTGTGATCTATGTTATATAATGGAATTGGTGAGTAACAGTGTATGTGGTAATAAATGTGTTATGTGTATTTTTTTATGTTGAAATATATAATTGTATGCATCGATATTATGATAATGTTTCTTACCCTTCTGCTGTTTTATAATGCTCTATGAGGCATTGCAGAGTAGGTTGCTGAAGGTATTTTGTGAAGCTTAGGACTTCATTTCGTTTGGTCAGTCGGCTCTGATATGTAGCACCGGGTAGCCAGGATTACATGATTATTTTGTGATACATTTTGTATATGCATCTTGACTTGAATTGTTTATGTAAACATGATTCCGTGTTGACGGATAGTATTTGATATATATATATATATATATATATATATATATATATAATGATGATGTTATTCAGTATTTAGATGTTTCCGCTTTTATTCTAAATATTGAGATGTGGGTGTAAGGACGAAGTTCCTCTGTGGAAGTTACCCCACTGTTGCATATCTCTGTTGAGCAGGTGTTGATTGTTTTAATTTCAAGTATAATGTGACATGCTTCTTTTATGCCATGCTTTGTAATTATACTCTGATGAAATTTTTAATATATGCCTAAATGATTAATATATGTTTATTTGGGGGTATAGAAGGGGGTGTTACAACCTTCACCAAAGTTATGTATTTACCCCGCAATTGCTTCGTCTCTCGACCATCGACACGCACATGCAATGCTTCCACAGTCAGATTATCTCTCACTTGTACATCATCCATCTGAATCACATGCGATGGATCTGGAATGTACTTCCTCAACTGAGACACATGGAACACGTCATGCAAATTTGCAAGTGACGGCGGTAAAGCAATTCGATAAGCTACCTCCCCTATCCTCTGCGATATCTGATATGGACCAACAAAATGTGGAGTGAGCTTTCTAGACTTCAAGGCTCGACCCACACCAGTCACTGGCGTCACTCTCAAAAACACATAATCTCCCTCTTGGAATTCAAGTGCTTTCCTCCTCTTATCATGGTAGCTCTTCTGAAGACTCTGCGAAGCTTTCATCCTCTCTTGGATCTTCTTAATCTTCTCAGTCGTCTCTTGTACAATTCCAGGTCCGAGTACAGCACTCTCGCCCGATTCATACCAACACAAAGGAGTCTTACACCTTCTCCCATACAAAGCTTCTTAGGGCGCCATTCCAATACTAGCATGAAAACTATTATTGTACGTGAACTCATTCAACGGTAAATGGTTATCCCAAGATCCTCCATGATCCAACACATAAGCCCTCAGCAAATCCTCTAAAGATTGAATAGTCCTTTCTGTCTGACCGTCCGTTTGCGAATGGTAGGCAGAACTCATCCTCAACTTAGTACCCAATGCATCTTACAAACTTCTCTAGAACCTCGATGTAAATCTCGGATCTCTATCCAACACAATACTCGAAGGTACCCCATGTAACTTTACAATATCCTCAATGTACATCTCGGCTAGCTTCTGCATGGAATGATTAATCTTCATCGGCAAGAAGTGAGCCGACTTATTTAATCTGTCCACGATCACCCAAATTGAATCATTCCCCTTAACAGTCTTCGGCAATCCCACCACAAAATCCATGGAAATACTATCCCATTTCCATTATGGAATCCTCAACGGCTGCATCATACCTAAAGGCTTCTGATGCTCAACCTTTGACTTCTGACAAGTCAAACACGCGTAAACAAACTCCGCAACATACTTCTTCATACCTGGCCACCAAAACAACTTTTTCAAATCTTGGTACATCTTCGTAGCACCGGGATGAATACTCAACCTACTTCGATGTCCTTCTTCAAGAATGCTCTTCTTAATATCTGGGACATCTGGAACACACACCCTGTCTCTGAACATCATCACGCCATTCTCGTCAATCCGAAAGTCACCTTTGTTACCTTGGTTAATCAAAGTCAATTGGTCAACCAACTTTAAATCAGATTGTTGTCCCATCTGATTTCTTCCAGAATACTACTAGTCAACTTCAACATTCCCAACTTCACACTGTCAGGAGTCGCTTCACATACCAAACTCAAATCTCTAAATTGCTCAAGCAACTCCAATTCTTTCACCATAAGCATCGACATATGCAATGACTTTCTACTCAATGCATCGGCCACTACATTTGCTTTGCCCGGATGATAACTCAAATCAAAATCAAAATCCTTCAACAGCTCTAACCACCTTGTCTACCTCATATTCAATTCCTTCTGATTAAATAAGTACTTCAGACTTTTATGATCACTGAACACCTCAAATTTAGAGCCAAACATATAATGTCTCAAAATTCCCAACACAAACACTACCGCGGCTAATTCCAAGTCATGCGTAGGATAATTCCTCTCATGAACTCGCAGTTGTCTCAAAGCATATGCAACAACTTGTCCATTTTGCATCAATACTCCACCAAGACCCATCTTCGACGTATCACAATACACCACAAAAGATTTGCTCGGATTAGGCAAAATCAACACTGGAGCAGTAGTCAATCTTTTCTTCAATTCCACAAAACTCTCTTCACAGGCTACATCCCACACAAAAGTCTGACCCTTTCGAGTCAACTGAGTCAAGGGTAATGCCAACTTAGAAAAACCTTCAATAAACTGCGGTAATAACCCACTAATCCCAGAAAACTTCGTACCTCAGTAGCAGACTTCGGAGTCTCCCACTGTAACACAACATCAATCTTAGAAGGATCAACAGCAATCCCGCCACTTGAAATCACATGGCCAAGGAAACTCACTTCCTTCAACCAGAACTCGCACTTCGACAGCTTTGCATACAACTGCTTCTCTTTCAACACTTGCAACACAGTCCTCAAATGCTCAGCATGCTCTTCTTCAGATCGAGAATATATCAAGATATCATTGATAAACACCACCACAAACTTATCCAAATACTCATAAAAAATCCGATTCATATACTCCATGAACACACCAGGTGCATTAGATACACCAAACTGCATCATAGTGTATTAATAGTGACCATACCTCGTCCTGAAAGCCGTCTTCAGAATATCATGAGGCTTAACACGAATCTGATGATAACCTGACCTCAAATCAATCTTGCTAAACCCACAGGCACCTACTAGTTGATCCATCAAGTCGTCGATTTTTGGTAGTGGATACTTATTCTTGATAGTCACTTTATTCAACTGCCGATAATCAACGCACAACCTCATACTTCCATCTTTCTTCTTCACTAACAGCACCGGAGCGCCCCACGGAGAAACACTTGGTCGAACAAACCTCTTCTCAAGAAATTCTTCCAGTTGCTTCTTCAACTCACTTAACTCAGAAGCTGACATCCGATAAGGAGCCATCGACACTGGACTCGTACCTGGTATTAAGTCCACTGCAAACTCTACTTCACGCTCTGGAGGCAAATCACTGACGTCATCTGGAAACACCTCTGGAAATTCACTAACAACAGGAAACTCCACACTCGCATCTTCACGATCAATTTTCAACGAGGCAAACATTGCAAACACCAAAGCTTCATCTTCTTGAAGTTCCTCTACTTGCTTAGCAGACAAGAACATCAACTCCCCACTATCATCAATCTCAGGAAACTCTACAGTCTTGTTATAACAATTGATATGAACCTGGTTGAACTTTAACCAGTTCATTCCAAAGATCACATCGATCTGGTGCAAGGGTAAGCACACCAAATCCATCACAAAGCTCTTCTAAAAAATCATCACAGGACATCTCAAACACACAAAAGTAGTAGTAACAGAACCATTAGCTGGAGTTTCTATTACCATATTACCATTCATATCAGATAACTTCAAACCCAATCTATTAGCACATTCAAGTGAGATAAAAGAATGAGTAGCACCAGTATCAATAATAGCAACCAATTCGATATTATTAATAAAACAAGTACCTCGAATCAGGTTGTCCTTCTCTGGCACTTCTGCACCACTCAAAGCAAACACACGACCACTGGTCTGGGCAACAGTAGCAGTCTTCTTCGGCTTCTGACATTGAGTACTGATATGACCTTTCTCACCACAATTGAAACAGGTCGGGCCCTCATCTTTACAATCAGTAGTTCGATGACCTTTCTTACCGCATCTATAGCACCTCAGCACATTGTTGGTGCACACATCAGCACGGTGACCTTGCTCGTCACACTTATGACACTTTCCAGAAGCGGGAGCTGCTCCCCCACTTGCCTTTTTCCCATCTGAAGTCTTCTGCTTCCCTTTGTCGGCTGAAGTTGTATAAGGCTTACCTCTATACTGCCCTTTCTTCTCACTCAACTGCTTGTAGTGAGCAGATCAAGCTCGGCTATCCTCATCATAGATTCTGCTCTTGTCAACCAACTCAGCATACCTGCGGATCTGTTGATACCCAATACCCTGATTAATCTCTGGTCTCAGCCCATTCTCGAACTTGAGACACTTGGACATCTCAGCATCAGCACGATTGTAATGCGGACATAACTTCACTAGCTTCTCAAACTTCGCTGCATACTCTGCCACAGTCATATCTCCTTGCTTTAGCTCAAGGAATTTCACTTCTATCTTGCCAAGAGCATCCTATGGAAAATACTTCCCCAGAAACTCCTGCTTAAACACAGCCCAAGTTATCACGGTGCCCACATCTGCAAGTCTCTGACGGGTGTTATCCCACCAGTCCTCAGCTTCTTCTTCCAGCATATGCGTTCCGAACTGAACCTGTTGCTCATCAGAACATCCCATCACTCGGAAGATCTTCTCGATCGCTTTCAGCCACTTGTGTTCACTTGCTGGATCATGCGTACCCACAAAAGTCAGTGGATTATTCCTTTGAAACTTCCCCAAAGCACGAAACTCATCAGGAGCTCCACCATTTGGATTCAGCTGCACCACCACATTAGAAACCGATTCCAACGCATCAGCAATCGCACGATCGTTTCTTCCAGCCATCCTGCATACCACCAACAAGGTTAGAAGAACTAAAACATCGACAGTGTACACACACTCGTCGACTAACAGGGGACTGACAACACATAAAAACCTGGCCAGACAGACCGACCTGTTCTGATACCACTAATGTAACACCCTTTTCTACCCCCACAAATGTTGCAGCAGAAACAACTCAAATATCAGAGTAAAACATAAAAGTTCCCTCAAATGGTGCACATTTCTCATTTAAATCAAAATAATACACTTGCCCTGTAAATAAAAGGGTTTTCCTCAAAATAACTCAAAAGCCATCACATGGCAGCGGAACTCAAAATTCTCAATTAAAAGGTTTTCAACAAAATCGTAATAATAAAAAATAAAACCACATCATCAAATGACAACAAAAATAAAGGAACAACATAGTTCGACTCAACGGACCCCAACCCGATGTTACACTATCAGAGCAAGACCCTCAAAATCGACCAAAAGCAAATAAACTTCAAGGTCCTCGAAAGCATCCACAACTAAACTTGATCACCTGCGCGTTACCCACGTGGAGGCAACATTCAAACAGGCAGGGTGAGTAATCACAATTCATAATAATCATTATAAAACAAGATATACATAAAATGGCATTATTTTCATATACAACATCTTCAAGGTCATCACAAGGAAACATCAAAATCACGAACAACATCATAAAATACAGCAATGCCAATTAAATGCAAATGCACAACATGACTCATGCATGTGGTACCAATCGTCATAATAGATGGACACTAGGCCATAAACCCTCCAAAGATCCCCGTTAATAGGATCGATCCCGCATTTGGAACCGAAGCACGTCATAATTACCTCATATCCGCACAATGGGAATGAAGCGTTGTCACAGAGTATGCATATGAATGTATGATACACAAACGTCAATAACTCATCATCATCAAGTAAACATCAAAATATGCATCATCATTCATCAATTATCATATACGTCATGTCATCACATAATCGTTAAATAATCACCAAAACATCATCATATAATCATCAGTAACATCATGAAAAATCATCATAAAAATCACAGCATTGAAACATCACAACAGCACAGTAGCACAAACAAAATTTCGCGAACAGCAGTAGTTCGCTCCAGGATTCGCCTAGCGAACCTGTTCGCTGTGGCCTTCGCTTAGTGAAGCGGCCAACGAACCTCACAGACACCACACTCAACACTAGAAACACACTCATCTGTCACACTCACTGGTTGACTCGCTTAGCGAACCCACTCGCTGCTTCCTTCGCTTAGCGAAACTCCCAGCGAAGCCCACCATTCCTTTCCAGAATCATTTCAGTACTCCCTCCCACTTTATCGCGCATTCGCTGTGCTGCTCTCCTAGCGAGCTTTGGCGAACGCTCGCCTAGCGAAGCAACGGTTCGCCTAGCGAACCTGCGATTATAGCAAATCGCTGCTACGCATTAGTGGCTCCACAACCTCCAAAGTACCTGCGATTACAATCCCAATTGACCCAAAAACATCCCTATAATAGTCCTAACATATCACAAAAATTAAAGGCCTAAAATCTACGCCTGTTAGGTCGATTTAGGACACTACGGGAAACCTTAATTTCCCTAAACCTTCCAAACTCTCAAACTTCATATAAACTCCATAAATCCCTTCACCACAAGATTGAAACTACAACAACGGGGAAATCTGCCCCAAAGGTCTATTTTATCTGATTATTTCAACTCTTAATAATCGATCTCAAAAAATACCCTTAAAATCATCAGTTTACCTTAAAACCGATAAACCCTCAAAAACCCCAAAACAACCACTTCAATTTCATCGAATCCTATAATGAAAACAATGAAAGGCAATTACTCCACATACCTTAGATTGTCGATCCGATGAGTTCTCTCTTGAGCCTTTGGAAACCTTCACGAAAATCCTCGCCTTTTCCCTTTTTCCCCAGAGCTCTCCTTCTTTTCACGGTTAACCAAAAGTGAACCTTATTCTCAAAATCCTCCTTAAATATTCAACCTAACCCTTGGGCCTCAAAATTGGGCTTTCTCCATAATGCCCTCACTAGTTCTCCTAAAATTTCCGTCTTACCCTTAATTCCTCTAATATTATTTTAAATTAATAATAATACTAATATATTCATATTATATACTATTATTTAATTAAAATAACCAAAACTTTATAAAAACACTGACATCGACACGAAACACCAAAATTCACAGAAAACCACGAATATAATATTTAATTAAATTAAATAAATATTCTTACGGAATTTGGGGCGTTACACACTGCACCCACATGTAACTATAGTGTAATATTGATGCAAAAGTAATATAGGAAAGAACCAAGTAACAAGCAAGCACATATCAAGTTCAACACAACAAAGTTAATAATAAACTTATAACAAACCAATAAAAGAATTGTTATGGGTAAAATTGATGGTATATTCAATAGAATGACCTCAATTGTAAATATCCCAAATTATCTCACAAGTTTTCAAAAACAAACTAGAGTGAAATATTGATGCAAAAGTCGAAGAGGAAATGACAAATACAAATGAAGTTCCACACAACAAAGACAAAATTAAGTCAATTGTAACATTCTTCAAAACAGTGTAAGAATGAAATGGATTAGGTTGTAAAATTTCAAATTACCTCACAAGTTCTTGAGAAAAACCTCCTTGTGACTATAAAGACTATGAACAATCAAATCCATCAATCGACTTACCTGGAAAAAGAAACAAACTATAATTAAATTCTGAAGCAAAACTCACTAACCCTTTACAGATCAACCCTTTTGATCTTTTCGGTTGATCAGAACCTGAAGTGGGCCAGAGACTTCGTCTTCGATGCTGGAATCCAAGGAGGAGGGGGGTGTACCTGCAAGGCACTCTGATGCCAAAGTAAGAATCGGGATAGGAGAAGGCAAGTACAAGGTAAGAATGTCTTAGGTTGATTTTGGAATAACTGACCCTCTCAAAGGAGAGGGTATTTATAATGCCCCAGCGCTTGGCCATTGGTCCCTATTTTCGGGCCTAGATATTCGCTCCCCAAAAATAGGTAACTTCCAGAAACTAGTCGTTGTGACGGACAGACATGCTCGGAATTAGCTGTTGCTTCGAGCAGGGGTCTGGTTGCAGACAAGCGCGTCGTGGCCGTTCCTGGATGGTTGAACCGTGTGCGACAGACAGAGATGTGACGAAGGGTAGCTGATCCTGGGGGTCAGCTAGCCAGCCCTCCTCGCCTGAGGGGCAGAAGAAAAAGTGATTTCCTTTGCCCTCAACTGGCAGGGCTTAGACTATTGGGCCGTTCTGGGTGCAGAAGTGGATTAGGTCATGCCTAGCCATTGGGCCAGTCTGTAACACCTTTTATTTGTAGAAATTTCAAAAAATCTACACACACAAAAAACGAAACTTTAACCAGCACTAACAAAATAGGGTTTGAAGTACTTAGCTTCTCCAACTCTTTTGCTTCTGTTAATCTAACACTAATATGTTTGGGAGAATTCTCTGCAGCATTGGGATGAACATCTCCTTCTACACCTAGGTCAATACCCTCTGTAATAACATCTGAAGAGAACATGCGCATAAATAAAACCAAAAATAGTAGTTCTTTCCTTTTTGGAAGCTACTGAAGTGAAATGTCAATTGAAAAATAAGTAATTACCTGTTGAAACACTGATCTAACTTCTGATTTGGATTCTCTAAATGAAAATCATAAAGCAAGAATCAACCACAAATTAAATAACATAAGCAAATCGTTCGGACGTGGGCCGCGATTCCAACGGTGACAAACTGATTTCATTCCTCTTCTTCTTCTGTTTCTGAATTTGTAATTTGTTTGGTTGTTAATTGTTTGAATGTTTTCTGGAACAAGATATTTTGAAGAGGTTGAAGGTGATTTGTGGAAGGTGGTTTGAAATTTGTTTATGTGTGCTTGGAATGTTGGCTTTGTGTAGAGAAATATTGGATTCAAGATATGAAGAAAATAAGGAATTCGTAAGAGGGGAAGAGAGAAAAAGATGGCTGTTAGGGTTTTGGAGAAGGAAAGAGAGAAAGAAACCACATAGTTAATTGTTTCAAAAAAATTAAATCCACGTAGATAAAAAAATCCACCTAGATTGCCATGTAAGAAAAAGTTAACGATTTTTTACAAAATTTAACGGAAATGACTAATTAGATTAACGAAATCATTTTAAAGGACTAACATGTAACATTTTGATAGTTAGGATTGATATTAGTGAATATCAACTCGCAAAACTATCTCTATACTTTGTCTATTGAAATATGAAAAAGCTAGGTCAATAGTTGAAACATATCTCTCAATAATGATCCAACACAAATATACAATAAAAACAAATTTTTTCACCATATATTCATCATCAACTTGTTCACATACAACATATAAAGAGAAATACATACAAAAGTGAGGATTATCTACCTCTAATCTTGACACAAGGAGAGATTTAGCTACCCATAACCATGGTAGCTTGAGCAACAAGTAACAAACAAAGCTTTTGGAGCATCAAACTTGAAAGGATCAAAGATTGAAGCTTAAAAGCTTTGAATTCTAAGTTAAAATGAAGAAGATGAATTTTTCTCTCTTCACAAAAGTTTCTAGGTTACAAAAGATTATCAAAAAGCAAGTTATGTTCCAAAAAATAGGGTTTGAGCTACAAAATTTGCCGGGGGAAACCCTGTAGTAAAGCCACGTGACAACAACATTGCAAGTAAGCTGGGGAAAATATCTGAATTCGCCAGGCGAAATAAAGCTTCGTCGGGCGAATCCCTTTCGCTTCTCATTCGCCTGGCAAATCTGCCAGCGAACCACTTCTAGTAGCTACTGGAATTTTGAGTTTCTTCGCATGGTCTCTCGCCTGGGCTTCGCCGGGCGAAATTGTCCTTTCGCCTTTCCTTCGCCAGGTGAAGGTATTAATTTCTTTGACACGCGCATTTGTTCGATTCTTTGCTGCACCCTATTTACATAAAATGCTGGAAAAACTAACAAATATATTAAAAATATCAAATATATACATTGATGTCAGAATCACTTTATAAATAAGTTGTTTCGTAATCAGAAGCATGGAAAAGAGCTTAAAATTGCCGCAAATTGATACAAAAACTATTCTATACTTGACACCTATCAAACTCTCCCCAACTTGTATCTTTGTTTGCCCTCAATCAAAGGTAAGTTTCAAAATCCACAAGAAGACTTTCAAAAACACCAAATCAACTGGAAAACATTCATGGTTCAAACTCGAAAATCGCACGCACAAGACATTTTCGATCACTTTCATAGAATCAAAACATGATTATGAATTAAGTTCTAAACACAACATCACACAATGCAAAATCAAGTACCTATAAGTTCATATTAAATCACCTAATTCACTCATTATCAAACACATGAACATTATGTACACATATTTACAAGGGACAAAACACTCTCACAAGTAATCGTGCCACATCCGTAATAATTCATGCATTCATCTCATAAAGCTATCACAAAGTCATGGAAACAAAGATCACTAAAGGCTTTTATGGTTGTAACTTGGCTTGGGCTAACAACAAAGGGTAATATATACATGACCATTGAACAAAAACGGGTAAAATTAATGAAGAGCATTTCAATTTTTTTCAAAAATTCATTCTTGCTCAATCCTTTGATTTCTTTTCTTTCCTTTGATTTCTTTACTTACAATGCATCCTTTCTTTTCTTTTTATTGATTCTTTCTTTCCTTTTGTGTTCTTTTCAAAGAATACATTGTACCACCTATTCTTTTTCCTCTTTTTTTTTCCAATGAAACAACTCTCCCCAAATTTCAACATTTCATTCTCTTTAGACAAAAATGCTTTTCACACAAGGTTAATAATTTGTTGGGATCTAAATTGATTCATTTTCACAGAATAAAATTCATTGTAAGGCTCAAGAGGGGTTACGAATGTGCGCACATAAACTAGGTGAATTGAAGCCTGTTTGGAATGATGGTTATTCTCAGAGTACACAAAAATTGCCTTGATCCTTTCTAAGTTTCCAACATTTAAAAAAAAACTCGCAAGATTAAACATGAACAAAACAACAATTACTTGAACTCTACTTTTGGTGAACAATGGAAAACACCTTACTTTTGTGGTTTTGTCCTAATTGATTCAAACATGAACAAGTATTTACAAAATAATGCATTATCATAATTTTGCATAAAGCACTAAGTTCACTATCATGCTATAACTCCTTAAATCAATTATTCAACACCTTGATTGTGCACATCAACAAGAATTTTATCATCACCATCACATGTTCAAAGTTAACAAAGCACTCTTTTAAGACTTTCTTAAGCTAGCAATTTTTTTTTTTCAAAAATAAGGACAAACACAAAACTTAACCAAAATAATTTCTTTGCACAAACGTAAACTTAAACACACTAAAAAAATCTGAATTTTAAATTAAACCAAACTGAAATTATTATAACTAATGTCATGGTGTAAACACACCCAAAATGTATTCGCCGAAGCGCCAAAATTCGCCGAAGCGACCCAAAAGTACTTACTACTACTAAATAAACAGAAATAAAATACTGAAAATAAATTACAAAGATAAAGATATTCCTCCCTTTGTAGTTAAGCCCCTAATTCAGCAAATCATGCAAATCATCATGGTTCTCTTCATCGCCGTCACCATCAGCTCCACCATCAGCTTCAGACGCTCCAACTGCTGCCCCCTTTGAAAAGAAAGGTTGCATGCCCACAGGCCAATTTGCATAGTTGTCGTAATCCGTACGAGTAGTAAACAAAGTAACTTCCTATGGAGTAGTCTGAAACTGATACAACTGTTGCATACAATTAAAGTTAAACTTGGATGACCTTTGGTAAGCTTCGGCCATATCCCACGAATAGTTAAACGCCGCTCGCATCCTTGGGTCGCAAGTAGAAAAATCAAGTGCCTCGGATGGCTCACTTGCTTGTGCTCGAGACGACTCACCCATATTTGCACCTTTCTTCTTCTGACTCAATTTTCCTTTACAATACCTCTCAATATAATCATCATTAACCACTCCCCTTACTTTCTCATTTATGACATCAGGCATGAGCACCCACTTTTTTAGACACAAAGCGATAACCAAGTAAGGAAAAATAATAGGAGCACTAGAATGTACCTCGGATCTTCTGGTGTTTTCAATGAATGTCTTCATCTCATTAGCAATTACCCGGGCTACATCCACCTCTTTGTCCTCAATGATGTAGTACAAAAGCAAAGTAACATCAAGCAAAATCGTTGATCTGTGCATCTTTGGCTTGATGTTATATAAAATTATAAGAAGAACAACTTTAACTTCTGGTGGCGTGTCTTCCCTTCGGTACCGGATCGCCTCACCCACGTTGTTGCGCTCCATATTCTTGCCTTCAAACAGAATTGACTTGGCGATTTTTCCGTGATCCAAGTGTGTACCAAGTTCCTTCGTGTAGTCATCCTTTTCAAACATGCCCTAAGAACTTGGTTTTTCAAACAGGTCATAGATGGCGTTACGGTCAAATCGAATTTCTTAGCCTTGGACAAAAGTCTTGTACCAGAACATTTCCCCTTCAGGCTTTAGAGCATTTGCATAAAATTCTCTAACCAACTCATAGTTAATCCGATCAATTGGGTTAATCAGGTTCCCCCATTTTTTGCTTTTAAAAATTGCGGCAATTTTCCGATGCGCGCCTTCTGAATGGATAGTAAACCTCCTCTCAGAAATAATCTGTCGGCCCTCTAGCATGTTGTATCGGCCAACATGATCCTCGCTAATGAAATGAGTTAGATAGAGTTCTCTCGGCTGGCCGGAGCTACTACCTACTGCTGTTTTTTTCTTCTTTCCTTCGATAACTTTGGTCTTGGGAGCCATCTACACAAAAGACACAAGACACAAAAGAAGAATACCCCTATTTGTCAGAAACACTTAAACATCACATTATAACAAGAAGGAAACAATAAAAAAACAGATAACATAAAAAAAACTGAAACTGCAGAAAACTGTAGATTTTTGGCTTTTCGCCCCAAGCTCGCCCGGCGAAGCAGGAGCGAAGATTTACCTCAGGCTCGCCCGGCGAAGCAGAAGCGAGGCTTCGCCTCAAGCTCGTCGGTTGAAGTTTACGCAACCCAGAAAATTAAAAAAAAAACGCAGGGTCCTTTTCTAACTCAAAAATTTTAACACAACAGCAAGCAACACTTCAAAAGATAACATTCATTAACCAGCAAATGAACATCTCATAGAAGACCAGTCCTAATTTCTAATGTTCAACAACAACAACCTAACAACATGCATCTAACTCTAATAATGTACAAAGTGAACTTAAAGAGATTAAGATAAATAAAAGCATACCTGGATTGGGTGTGATGAAGTGGATTTGAGTGATAATGAGAGTGATGAAGTTAGGGTTTGAAGATGAGTGAGAGTGAGATTGAGATGAGAGTGAAAGTGAAATAAGAGTGAGCGTGAAATGAGATGGGTGGGTCAACTTAGTATGGGCCCAAGTGGACCCTAAAAATATTTTTTTTTATTTTTTTATTTTTTTCTTTCTTTTTTTTTCTCTCTGCTACCAAACAACCAGCTTAGTGCCCACGCATGCTTCGCCTGGCGAACAGGAGCTAAGGGCTGGCGAACTAATTTTCGCCCGGCGAAACATTCCTTCGCCCGACGAATTACACCCGAAATAGCCATTTTTGCTCCTGCAAGGTTGTTATGTTGTTTTCAACAAATTTCAACAGTTTTCCAAACACGATTAAACACTTAAAACAATCGAAACAAAATACTTACAACATTGGGGTGCCTCCCAACGAGCGCTCTGTTTAACGTCGTTTGAGCTCGACGGTCCGTGGTGACATTACGCATCACCAAGAGAAACAACACAAACTTCGCGATCAAATTCACCTCCAAGATAGATTTTCAGGCTTTGTCCATTCACAGTCCAACTTCTTTTGGTATTTGGATCCTCTAACACAATTTTCCCATAGTGCTTTATATCTTTGATCAAGAATGGTCCCGACCATTTAGATTTCAAATTTCATGGAAAAAGCTTTAACCGAGAATTGAATAGAAGCACCATTTGGCCAGCTTGAAATTATTTTTGACGAACCTTCTTGTCATGATAGACTTTGACCCTTTCTTTGTAGAGCTTGCTTGAATGATAAGCATTGTGCCTCATTTCCTCTAATTCAGGAATTTGGGCCTTTCTTTTCTCACCAGCCAAGTTTGGATCAAAATTCAACAATTTTAACGTCCAAAGAGCTTTATGCTCCATTTCAACCGGTAAATGACAAGTTTTTTTGTAAACCATTTGAAACGGAGTTAAACCAATTGAAGCTTTGTAAGTGGTACAATACGCCCACAAAGCTTCATCAAGCTTTTGAGACCAATCCTTTCTCGAGCTTGACACGGTCTTTTCCAAAATTCTCTTCACTTATCTATTTGTAACCTCAGCTTGACCATTTGTTTGTGGGTGGTATGGGGTTGCCACTTTATGCTTTACACCATAATGTTCCCAAACTTTTTCAAGTGGTGCATTGCAAAAGTGCGAACCGCCATCACTAATTAACACTCGAGGCGTGCCAAAACGGGAAAATATAATTTTCTTTAAAAATTTAATCACTGTTTTGCCATCGTCCTTTTGTGAAGCTATTGATTCCACCCACTTCGAAACATAATCAACCGCAACCAGAATGTATTCGTTGGAAAAAGATGGAGGAAATGGTCCAACGAAATCTATACCCCAACAATCAAAAACTTCAACTTCCAACATACTTTGTAAGGGCATCTCATCTCGTTTCCCAATTCCGCCACTTCTTTGACAAATGTCACAATTCTTCGCATGTAGGTTTGCATCTTTAAACAGGGACGACCAATAAAAGCCCGACTGGAGGACTTTCGTTGTCGTCCTCAAACCATTGTAATGACCTCCATCCGACGAATTATGACAGTGCCAAAGGATACTTTTAGCTTCCTCACTAGTAACACACCTTCTCAAGAGATTATCACTACCTAGTTTAAAAAGGTAAGGTTCATCCCAAACATAAAAATTTGCATCCGACAAGAATTTCCTCTTTTGGTTCCAAGTTAGATCTTCCGGTATTAATCTAGTTGCCTTGTGGTTGGAAAAATCAGCAAACCAAGGTCTAACTTGGACCATAAACAGTTTTTCATCGGGAAATTCTTCTCGCACTTCACTTTCTTGATTTGTCACTTCCACATTGACCAAGCGGGATAAGTGATCCGTCACCAAGTTTTCAGAACCCTTCTTATCGCGAATTTCTATATCAAATTCTTGCAATAAAAGAATCCATCGGATAAGCCTTTGCTTTGAATCCGATTTGGTGAGAAGATACTTAATCGTCGAATGGTCAGTGTACACCACAATCTTCGAACCAATAAGATAAGACCTAAATTTCTCAAGAGCATACACTATTGTGAGTAATTCTTTTTCAGTTGTTGTGTAATTCACTTGCGCTTCATTTAAAACCTTACTCGCATAGTGTATGGCATAAATTTTTTTTATCTTTCTTGGGCCAAGTACCGCACCAACCGTATAATCACTTGCGTCACACATTAATTCAAAATTAAGATTCCAATTTGGAGCTATGATTATGGGTGCGGTGATCAATTTTTCTTTCAAAATTTAAAAAGCTTTTAAACAATCATCATCAAAGAAAAAAGACTTATCTTTATTGAGCAAATTGCTCAAAGGTCTTGCTATTTTTTAGAAGTCTTTGATGAATCTCTGGTAAAATCCCGCGTGACCAAGGAAACTTCAGATTCCCTTCACATTTGTTGGTGGTGGCAACTTCTCTATGACTTCAATCTTTACTTGGTCAACTTCAAGGCCTTTGGAGGAGACTTTGTGGCCTAGCACGATTCCTTCTGTAACCATGAAATTGCACTTTTCCCAATTAAGAACCAGATTAGTTTCCACACACCTATCTAAAATGGTTTCTAAATTTTTCAAGCATAGTTCAAAAGAAGCCCCGAAAATGGAGAAGTCATCCATAAAAACTTCCATGGTCTTCTCAATAAGATAAAAAAATATGGCTTGCACGCACCGTTGAAAAGTGGTCGGTGCATTGCACAAGCCAAAAGGCATATTTCTATACGCAAAAATCCCAAAAGGACAAGTCTAACCGTAATTTGGTTATACCCAGAATATCCATCTAAAAAACAATAGAACTCTTGACCCGATAACCTTTCGAGCATTTGATCCATAAAAGGTAACGGAAAGTGATTTTTTCGTGTTGCTTGGTTAAGCCTCCGGTAATCAATGCACATCCGCCAACCCGTTACAGTCCTTGTCGAAATCAATTCATTCTTTTCATTTCTTATCACGGTCATACCTCCTTTCTTTGGAACTACTTATATCGGCTCACCCATCTACTATTGGAAATCAGATAAATCATCCCGACATCCAATAGTTTCACTACTTCCTTCCTCACAACCTCTTTCATTGTAGGATTCAAGTGGCGTTGAGGTTGAGCAACCGGCTTGAAATCCTCTTCCATAAATATTTTATGCATGGCCAGACTAATCCGCTTCAAATAAGAGAGAACCCAACCTATAGCTTTTTGATTTTTCTTCAAAACTTGAATTAAACGGTGTTCCTCTTTTTTGGACAAAATGTTACTAATGATAACCGGTTTGTTATAACCATCATCAAGAAATGCATACTTCAAATGAGACAACATCTTCAATTCAAGTTGGGATTTTTCATCGTTCACCTCTTTTTTCAACACTTCCACTTCATTTTCCCAAGGTTGCAATTCTTCCAAATTCTCCAGTTCATTCAAGCATTTTTCAAGTTCCCTCTCATCTTCTTCGGTAAGAACTTCAAATGCATCACCAAGAGCTTTTTCAAAGGGAGTTGACATATGGACTTGCCTTGTGTCGCTCCCCAAAGATTCGCATCCAACGGTACAAATGCGAGAGTGGCGCAGAAAACACAGAGTCGCCAGCAAAGTGTATTTATCCCGAGAGAGGGAAAGGAAACACTACATAAACCTGAAGGAAAGGAAAGAACAAGGTCTTGCAACCAAGAGAACCGGATTCGGGAGTCGGTTACGCGCAGGGATGGTATTAGCACCCCCACGGGTCCATCGTACCCGATGGGATCCACGCTTGCCGTCTGCATCAAAGGGTGTCGTCGACTGGAGCTCCGCTGCTAACTGAAGAACAGGAAGGAAGGAAAGAGAGAGAAAGAGAAACAAATGTAGGGAAAATAAAAGAAGTGCTCGCATGGGCCCTACCCCACTGCCTACGTATCTCATCGGGAACATGAGAATCAGAGCGACGTAGTTCCCCTCAACGAGGGTTACTGTTTGTGTTTTTTAGGGAACGGCTTACGTTCTAGCTCAGGTGTTGCAGGCTCGCTGAATCGAGTGCGTTACCGTCTTGCAAGAGAACGAGTAGAAGCACGTTCGTACGTCGAGAGTGAGTGAGATGAGAAAAGAATTTCCGAAGGAAAGACGTTATTGTTTGTTTGAAGTTTTTTTTGACAGAAGTGTTTTAAGTTAGTTCATAACTTGCATTGCACCAAAGTCTAGGGCACAGGGACGAATACTTAACGAATCGTCCCAAGACAGGACACCCGCTAAGCACTCTAGAAAGATGAGAGGAAGCCCCTCATTTCTCATTCCCCATGCTTAAGGCTCGTGCGCAATACACTTTATCTTTATTAAGTGTTTTCAAGAAGTTTTGAGATGAGAAGAGAGAAGACACAAAGGAAACTCTAGAGGGGAACTAAGAGTCCTAATGTTATCATGCATGGGTAACCTATGGTTAGTGAGGCTTAGGAAAGACAACTACCTAAAACCTAATGCTAATTCTACTCCAAGCTTAATCAAAAATTAAGTTGGACTAGGTAGCTCTAAAGGGAAAGAATCCAAGACTTAAGCAAATCTCGAGATTCACGGGAGGAAGAGAGTTGAAGAGAAGAAAAAGAGAAGGAGAAGATATGATACAATAAATGGCAGCAAGCACATCATATCATAAATGTCCAACTCAAATCACCAAAATGATTCCAAGATCAATGCAAAACAATTCAAGTAAGCATGCAAAGGTAAACATGAAAGAATGCAAGCATACTTGTATGAAATGCACAATTAAGCACAGATTGATTTCATATCAAAATGAAACAAGAGAAACAATTAAAAAAGAAATTAACCACACAATTAGATCAGGGGCACAAAATAAAATAAAAATGGAAAATAAAATTTTACAAAATTTTATAAAACTCTAAGCATGCTTCATGATTTGTTTTGGGATTTTTGGATGCATTAAGCTATTTTTAAAAATTAAAAAAAGCAAATGCAACAATTAAACAAAATAAAATGGAAGAAATAAACATGGGGTTGCAAGCAGCAAGCATATCACGTTCAGAATGAAATGGATCAAAGGAGGGGGGTTCAGAAAGCAAGGCCCAAGAAAGAAGGGTCCAAAAGCCCAGTCAAACATAGCATGGATTTAGTCAACTAATCAGGCTCAATAACAACCACAGGATTGAATCCACGCTCCACAATCAGTCAACCAAAACAACAAGTATTCATGATAAACGGTCCAGATCTCATGCACACGGTAATAATGATACGCAAGCACAACCAAATCACTCAGAAATTTAAAAAGAAACACGTGAGGGTACATGCTAAAATTAATGCGTTGGCAGGAGATGGTTCATCAGATCAATCATACGCACCAAATTAAGTCATCAAAACACAATGTTAATTCAGATCAAAGGCCAGGAAATGATGAACATAGTAATAAACATGGTCTAACACACACATATGTTAAAATCAAATCCAATCAGAATCAAATAAGTAAATGAGGTGGCACAACAATAACCCTTGGATCCAAACACGAACGGTGGAGATTTCATCCTCCACCTCCAAAACCTCATTTCACCTGCAATTAAAACCAGACGCCGGAGCTAGGGCTCCGGTCGTCTTCTCCGACGACTCCCACGGTGGAGCTTTATACAAGTGTCCAGAAAACAAGCATGAATACATCATTTCAACCAGATTTTCACAAGGAACTCAAATACAAAATCCTTTTCATCAGATAACAAACACACATTGAGAATCGAATGAAAACATCTTTAGATCTAAAACTTTAAATCCACATTACGAACATGTTACATGTCCAAAATCAATTTAAAATAGATCATCATGCTCAGTGAACCTCATAGATCATAATGCATACAACAAAATCAAGTTCTATGATGGTGAAAATCACACTAACCTGAAAGTTGCAGAACTCAAAATACACCAAGAACTCCTTCCAAAAGCTGCAAATCTTCCTCTTTTGAGCTCTATTTGCAAAATAAATGCAAATAGAGGCTTGAAATGGACTAGATCTATGATTTTGAACTTGAACCCTCTTGAAACCAACTTGATGAAAACCTTGCTCTCAGCTCAAAATGATGGTTGATTCTTGTTCTACTCTCTTCACTGATCAAGAATGTGGAAAGAAAACTCAAGAAAACCTTATGGAGAGAGAGAATCGAAGAAGAGAAAATTTGGAGTGAAAAATGAATTCTGAGCAAGAGTGAGTGCATGACCTAATTTTGGACGCATGAGTTAGCTTATATACTCTCCATTAGTCCTCTGATTGTGATTAGCAAGTGGTTAATCCTTTGGTTAATGAGTTTTGGATGAATTTGCAATTTTGCACTTTGTGTTACCACCACTAATCCACACGTGCAAACTCCTTGCCACAAGCATGATTCACCTCCAATTTACTTAATGATCACCTCTGAATTCAAATTGGGCCTTGTGGTTGATTGGTTCATGAGATTTGAATCAATTTGCATTTTTGAACTTTGTTGAATAAGTGAGAAATAAGTCATGGAATGAATTGATTCAAAGGCCAAAAATGCTCCTCTTGACTTGTATTTTGATGTTATAATGTGACATGAAGCAATTGGGAACATTACAAGTCCTTTTGAGTAAAAATGTAAATGGTGGAAAATTTGACATATGAGAAATCCATGAAATGCACCTTGCATTGTTTTGACCATAACTTGAGAACCACAAATGATATGGAGACAAGCTAGTACTTTTTGGAAATGGGAGAACAAGATCTTCAACTTTCATTTTGAAGGAAAATTCATTTGGAGCTTCCTTGATGATGAAAAGTCAAGTTGAATGTGGTGAAAAAACTGCCAAAAATGGAAAGTTCTCGTTATAAGTCATTTTCCAAATTTAGTAACTTTTGCACAAACTCTTGATTCTTGATGAATGGTGTGAATATTGACAATTGAAGACCCTATGAGAATATGAGGCCTTGAAAACCATGAAAAGAACCTCAAAATTCCACAGTTGACTTTTCCTTCCACTGTTGACTTTTGCTTACTTCACAAGTAACTGAATCCTTGAACATTCTTCACCATAAACCTCTAGCCAAGCCTTCATCCATGAACATTTGTGAGCATTTGGAATACCATAAGAACATGCTTGAATCCACAAAGCCCTCCAAGAAATCCTTTTGATTCACAAACCCTAATTTGGTCCCTCTGGTTAGGAGTGAAAGATCCACTTGAAATCCTTTGCCATGCTTGACCTTATGAAGATATGATGAACCCCATGAGTCACCTTGAAGCTTGAGACTCCCCTGAGATGAACCAAGTACCTTGATCCCATGCCAAGAACCAAAGATATGCAAAGATGCTAATGCAAGAAATGAAATTAAGCATAAGCCAGTTAACCAATAGTAAGAGAGCAAATTTTGAGGTGTTACAGTTGCCCCTATTCAAACTTCTTGGATCCGAGGTTATGGAAGCAACGACTTTCAGACGATCGAGATACAGGGAGATTGAATACCAAAGTAAACCTGGAAATTTGCAACCTGTGATAGATACAAAATGAAGTGCTAACGAGGACGACCAAAGACGAACTCGAAAAGGTAGACCGACCGGAGGCAGACTACGCTGGGGGGAACAAAATAATACGAGCACGACCGAAAGCGGACTCGAAAAGAAATACCGACCGAAAGTGGAATTCCAATAAACACATGAGTACGACCGAAAGCGGACTCATTAGGGATACAAAAGTAAATGAGTACGACCGAAAGCGGACTCGAAACTAAAGACCGGCCGAAGACGGAGTTCCAACAACAAACGAGTACGACCGAAAGCGGACTCGAAAAGGAAGACCGGCCGAAAGCGGAAATCCAACAACAAACGAGTACGACCGAAAGCGGACTCGAAAAGGAAGACCGACCGAAAGCGGAAATCCAACAACAAACGAGTACGACCAAAAGCGGACTCGAAAAGGAAGACCGATCGAAAGCGGAAATCCAACAACAAACGAGTACGACCGAAAGCGGACTTGAAAAGGAAGACCGACCGAAAGCAGAAATCCAACAACAAACGAGTACGACCGAAAGCGGACTCTAAAAGGAAGACTGACCGAAAGCGGAAATCCAACAACAAACAAGTACGACCGAAAGCGGACTCGAAAAGGAAGACCGACCGAAAGCAGAAATCCAACCACAAACGAATACGACCGAAAGCGGACTCGAAAAGGAAGACCGGCCGAAAGCGGAAATCCAACCACAAACGACTACGACCGAAAGCGGACTCGAAAAGGAAGACCGACCGAAAATGGAAATTCAACAACAAACGAGTACGATCGAAAGTGGACTCGAAAAGGAAGACTGACCGAAAGCGGAAATCCGACAACAAACGAGTACGACCGAAAGCGGACTCGAAAAGGAAGACCGACCGAAAGCGGAAATCCAACAACAAACGAGTACGACCGAAAGCGGACTCGAAAAGGAAGACCAACCGAAAGCGGAAATCCAACAACAAACGAGTACAACCGAAAGCGGACTCGAAAAGGAAGACCGACCGAAAGCGGAAATCCAACAACAAACGAGTACGACCGAAAGCAGACTCTAAAAGGAAGACCGACCGAAAGCGGAAATCCAACAACAAACGAGTACGACCGAAAGCGGACTCGAAAAGGAAGACCGACCGAAAGCGGAAATCCAACACAAACCAGTACGACCGAAAGCGGATTCGAAAAGGATACATCACAAATGACAACTTCTACTGGGGGTAACAAAGAGTGCGAGGCCGACCGAAAGCGAACTCGAAAAGAAGAGAACGAGTACGACCGAAAGCGAACTCGAAAGGAAAGAACGATCAAAACCGCTCTTTCAAAGATTAGTAGAACCAACAGGTCTACAAAGATGACTCCACCGGGGATAAGAGCAATCTAAACAAACAACTCTGCGGGGGAGTATAAGAATGATCAACAAGAAGGACGAATCCATTGGTTGCGGTGTAATGTTAAACAACATCTCCTGAATCACGTTACTTTCTGCTGGGGAAAGAAACTGGCAAAGGCTACCAGACCTGGCTTATGCTTCGAATGCATATGTTTGAATTTTGCCGTAATACTCCACACGAAGTGGAAATGCTACGCATTTGGGAGGATGCCATGCAAATAAAATGCTTATGCAATGCAAAAGAGGCGTCTCAGCAAAATAAATGCTGAAGACCAAGGCAACTCCACTGGGGATGGCAAACTAAATTATCACTGAAATAAGAGACCCTGCCGAGAAGGATTTCGTTCTGCCGGGGAAGATCACAATCACCAATTCTGCTGGAGATGGACGAAACTCCGAGAGAAAACCCTCTCTTTTGGGGGTGGATACTGAGAGTAGAGATTTCTCCGCTGAGGATCACTAAATACTTCAGAACCTGGATTCAAAACCTGCTGGGTATACCAACCGCCAGAAAACTCTGCTTGGGGAAAGATGAGCCAAACCACCACTCTGCTGAGGAAAGATGAGCCAAACCACCACTCTGGCTGGGGGCAGACCTCTTATATCCTGCTGAGGAAAACAATCCTCAACGACTCCGCTCAGGGAATTACTTCTTCATACTCTGCGGAGGAAAATGATCCTCTATACTGAGGAAACGAGTCAATAATACTGAACCTGCTTGGCGATGTTACTGAACTCAACCAGCTACTGAGAGACATCCGCAGCTTCATCCTGCTGGGGAATATCATCCACTATTAGCGAGCCTGTTTAATGATCGACGACGTCAACTCTGCTAGGGGATACCATTAAGCTTACTCATCTGTTGGGGGATCAGACCACATCATTGCTGATGAGAAAACATACTTCCTGACTAGCTGAGGAAAATGGGTGTTCAGACTCTGTGGGGAAATAACATCTTTATCCAAAGGTATTCCGTCAGTCTCTTGCTGGAGATGCAGAAGCATCAACTCCTGGCTGCCTGCTAAAAGAGCAATCAAACACAGCTTTCACTGGGGAAATGATCCTCTGCACTCTAGCTAAGGGAAAAAACTATTATATTCTGTTGAGGAAGACGACCCTCGATGCTCTGATGGGGAAGAGCAGTAAACTGCTGAGGACGATCAGACTTCAAAGTTGGGGAGAGCTCTACTGGGGAGAAACTTGGGTGTTTCACATTTCTGCTGATCAAATACATACTGATCTCCATGCACGACCAACGGTCCCTTGAACTTTCCACTTGCCCCCAGACTACAGGGTCTACTGGAAGAAATCGTCTCAAGAGGATTTTATAGAAGACCGGGCATTCATACTGCCCCAGGGTCTTCAAACTCTTGGAGAGATTTATCAGATCTCGACATAACTGCCCCAGACTTCATAATCCATGAAGTAAACATGCCTCGAAAGGATTTGCAATGACCTGAAATACTCTGCCCCAATATTCTGAACATTGACGGGGTCCTTTCAATTAACCGTCTTCAGGAGTGGACAACTTCTCATGCTCTTGTTTACTGTGAATTTTGGTAAACAACCTTTGGTCTATCAATCTTAAAGAAAACTGACTAACTTGCAGGATCGACCACACAAATCCTAGGACATGTGCTAAATTTGAGAGACAAGTGTAAATGACAAAATAAAAATTAAAGAAAATGTGAACTGAACTCCACGTTCGATAATGCTGAAATAAAATCTAACCGAACTCCACATTCGACTACTTGCAATAAAGTAAAGTAAAGACTTGAAACTTAAAGGGATATAAGTAAAGGCGTCGAAAAGAAATGAAAATGAGTAAAAAGCTTTGAAAGTAAAATGCAACGAACTCCACGTTCTTGGAAAGTAAAGGCTGGGATAGTAAAAGTGCTGTCGAAAGTAAAGTGCAGGAAAGTAAAAGACTTTGAAAATAAATGCAATGGATTAAAGGAGAACTCCACGTTCTTGAAAATAAAAGACTTTGAAAAGTAAATGCTTGAAGATTAAAGGCTTGAACGTAACAGTGCAGTCGAAGGTAAACGCAGGAAGTTTAAATGACTTTGAAAGTAAATTTGGCATGGAAGATGAAGTTCAAGAAACTGTAAAGGCATGGAAAGTAAATGGCTGAATCTTAAACATGCTGAAGATAAATTATATTATTGAAGAAAATGGTGTTACATTACGTACATTCTCACGAACTCGTTTCTCTACACGTGGGTACTTTGAGTCTCTTTGAGTAACTTGTACAAAATATGAACACACCTATTACATAGAATTAACTACTATTTATAGTGCTAAGAAATAACTACTAAGTGGTGGTTATCACTTGAATCGTGTCCTTCTAGTGCCTTCTCCTTGATTTCAACCGTTCCCACACTTACAACTACTCCTATTTGAATTTCAAACACTTGAAATTCCCTCCAGCCTTAGTGAGGCAGTTACCATGCGCGCTTCAGCACTCTCATGGTCGAGACACTTCCCAACACTTAGCCATTTTTTGAGACTTCTACAAATCTCTTCGACCCAGGCTCTTCTAAAATAAGGTCGAAGCCTTCTTTATGTTAAAAATAATTTCTTAACTTAAAATAGCTCTAATTTCCTGGCGTCGAAAATGAGGGTTAACAAATTGCCCCCAAGGAATGTCCTTTCGCCAGGATTGGTAGAAAGGTCATTTCTTGATATAATAACCATTTCGATGCTTGTTTGCATGGCCCTGTGTGGTTTACAAGGCCATTTCCAAATCCTCTTCGACCTCTTGATCCAGAATCTGTTGCTATCTGGGAAGCCTTTTTGATTCCTAGATTCATTATCCACAGGCTGAACTTAGGGAGAGGTTTATCAGCATTGATTGCCTATCAACCAAACTTGGTCTCTCGACAATTTGGGCTGGCCCAGAGCTTCCCTCAGTGCTTGTATGAGAAAAAGGGCCAAGTAATTCTCCACACCGCCTGCTTCGACGAGGAGAACGTCTCCCAAACACTCGACAGCCAGAATGAAAAAAGAAGAATCCTCTCTCCTGTGTTTTTTGAACCTTCCTTTCTATGCACTTCATCTTTCCACCAGAGGTGGTCGAAGCACTATAGTGAGCACTTTCTTGATGTGG
Source organism: Lathyrus tuberosus (assembly GCA_022829125.1). NCBI lineage: Eukaryota > Viridiplantae > Streptophyta > Magnoliopsida > Fabales > Fabaceae > Lathyrus > Lathyrus tuberosus. The sequence continues at coordinate 10,628,861 of JALAZF010000118.1, read as the reverse complement.
CTACATTTTCTTCGTTACTTGACCAAGCTTTTCTCCATGTGCAGGACAAGACAAAAAAGAGTAAGTTCACTCACATCGAAGAAATACAGGCTTTTCAAAAATACTTTGAAACTATCTATCGACCAGATGATCTTAGTCGAACCATTCATGAGGCTGCTGCTACTCTAAAGAGAAAATTTCTAGAAAAGCTGGATCAACTAAAAATTCCTCCCAACGTCCCTCGTGAGAAACGTTATGAGGTAGCTTTTAAACTTTTTCCTCCAAAGTTCCCTCGACTGCCTAATGCTGATTTTGGAGTGGCGCTTGCCCCTCTATTTCCAGATTGGTTTGTCTGTGGGGAGCATTTAAAACTTCTTCGACAGCAGTCTCAGCCAAAGGCTCAACGAGTGGTTTTGACTAAGCATACGTTAGACAGTTTTAAAGGACACCTTCATATAGGAATTCAGGACGTTCGTGTCGAATCTGAAATATATGAAGGTTTGAAATCCTTAATCCATGGCTTTATGACTAACCATGTAATCATTAACTTGTAACAATTGTGTATTATCTTTCAGCTGTGCCTAGGAAAGCCGCTTCAACTAGAGCTGCCACCTTGCTAAGTAGCAAAGAACCAGAGAGTACACAGGTATATCTCACCTCCCCTGTTTATACTATATGAATTTCTTTCTTATATTTGCACTGCCTCTTCAGACTGGTCGAAAACCTCCAACACCTTCCAAGAAAGGTAAGAAGGATGCCCCAGCTGTGGTTATAGCTTCAGAGGCCTCAGATGAATCTTCTGAGGAGGTTCTCACAAGGAAAAGGAAAAAACCCACAAAGACATCTGGACCTACTGGCCCACCTCCTTCGAAGGTGGCCAAAATAATCGAAACGACATCCACCACCAGTGGTGTCGAGAAGGACCCCTCCAAGGTGGCCTTGAGAACCCCTCTTGGTGACCATGGGAGTGCTAAATCAAGTCCTACTGTTGAACAAACTCAGGTATGTGCACCATTGTCTTTTTCTATTATGCTTGACATCTTTCGCCCATTACTTCGATCTCATCTTCTCCATTTGTGTTCTTTAGGCACCCATAATCAACACTCCAGATCCCCAACCAACTCCAAGCAACTTCGCCACCACCATAATTGACGACTCTGTTCCTCACAAAACTTCAGGGAGCTTCACCACCACACTCCTCAACAGCCAAGGTGAGCCAACCTATCACCCATCTTCTGATATTGGCTCTGGTTTGAGTGAGATTAATCAACCTACTCCACATGTTACAAAACCCACTGCACCACCAGTTCCAACCGCTACCCAAAAAGCACAAGCTGATGGCGCCAACTCTGATGATGATGATGCCTCAAGCCCACCACCTTTCAATCTGGGTACCCCCATGGATGAAGGTCAATTGGTTGAAGAAGAAAGGCATGAACCTGAAGTTCAAACACATAACGCCAATCCTGATCAAGCTACGCCTAAGGAGACAAATGAACTACATCCCACACCAGCTGATGACCAGGAGAATATGCAACCAACTGCTGAAGAGTCTGATGAAGAAATGGGAGAAGACCAAGATGAAGAAGGAGAAGAATCATAAGAGGAGGAAGAAGAATAAACTAATCCTAATCCCCACCATACTCCTTCGCCTGTGTTCCTTCCACCACCTAGAGACTCACTGACAGCACTCAAGTGGTCAAACCCACGTGAGTTTACCAAATTGATTCTTGAGCAGAGGTATGGTTCTTCTTCTGTCTCCTCGACTCCAGCATCAGATGACTTCGCCCAACCAATTATTCAAGCCATCAAGAAAAAATTCTTCAGGGGGGATATCTACAGGGTTTTGGCCTTAGACTCGACCGCAACCATTTACTTGAAGGACACCCTGGAAAAGATTGAGCTCACCACCCTTACTCCAGAGGTCTCTGGTTTTCTGATAGAGCTAACTGCTGTGGTGAACCAAATAGCTGCAGAAATAAAGCTGCTTCCCTCTATCAGGGATACCATAGAGAAAACATCTGGCTGTGAGAGTGCAGCCTGGTGTGGTGTAAAAGAGGCGTACGAAGAGATCGAACGTATGGAGGTTGATCGAAAGGAAAAGCAAGATGAGATAGCCTCCAACCAGAAGGACATTGAAGCCTGGAAGCAACAAATCACGGAGCTACAAGCCAAAATTGAAGATGCTGAAAAACGCAACCGTGATTTGCACCATTTCGACGACACTAAGATAGCTGAAGAAACAAAGCATGCTATTGATCGCATTGAGGCGGCCCAAAGATGCAAAAAGAGCTCGCAGCAGCAAAACTTGACGAATCTTTGTGCAACGCTCGCCTCAAACATCACATAGAGGCCTTTTCTCAGTTATCGTCGAGGCTTCCCTTCTGATACTTTCGACACCTTCGTTTGTTAATCATCATTTGTTTCTTGGCCTTTTCAGGCTTTTATGTAATGACAATTTTGTTCCTTTTGGCATTGACTAATTAATAATCATTATTTTGCCCTTAAATGCTTTCGACCTATATCACGTCATGATGCACTTTATTTGTTACCTCTCATTAATCACATTTGCAATTAAGGCCTTCTATCTTTCCTGGAAAATCAAACTTTCCAGCTTTAAATTCCAAGGCATAAGCCTCTAGCTTTTAAAGTAACATTTATAGCATAGCCTTCAGGCCTACTTCCAAGAATAACTCACGTGTTTCCACCGTTTGACTGGCCAATCCAATCAGTACTTCGCCTCTATAAATTTCTTCCATATGACCACGTTTAGCATAGAAGTAAACATGAATAATTCAGAGGAATCATCAACCAAGAAAATGGCTGGGCAGGCAAAGGCGACTGAGGAAACAAGAAGGATTGAGGCACTTAAGAAACCTGAAGCCTCCATTGGAGCCACCTCTCAAGCCAAGAAGAGAGAAACTAAAATGAAGCTCTCTAAGAAAGGGCGCTCCAGCACCCAAGACTCTGATGATGAGCCAGATGCGGATTACATGGATTTCCTCAAATCCATAGATTGGAGAGATTATGAATAACCTTTCCTTGATTAAAAATTGTTGTATTGGTTTTTCTTTGCTTTGTATGTCATATTAGCCTGACTTGGCCTATTTTGGCTTTCTTTTTATTAAATAAAGCTTATGTTTTAATATGAATCTCTTGTAGCATAGGCTTATATTTCTTCAAATACTTGCCATTTACTTTCAAGATTCTTTTATCTTTGTCCAACTCTTCCACTTCATAAGCTCCATTAGAGAAAACTTGTATGACTTAGAATGGACCTTCCCACTTAGGAGACTATTTTCCTAATGTTCTATCCTTTAGATCCATAGGCTAAATCACTTTCCAAACTAAATCCCCACATGCAAAAGATTTAGACTTAACCTTTTTGTTGTAGGACTCTTCGACCCTTTTCTTTTGCCTTCTTAACAACTCTAAGGCTCTAAGCCTTTCTTCATCCAAATCCACTAATTCATTCATCATCATCTCCCAATAGTTTTCAGAGGGAATCTCATGATGTCTTTGAACTCTTATAGATTGCAAATAAATCTCAACGGGCAATACTGCATCATGGCCAAAAGTAAGTCTGAATGGGGTAGTATTAGTAGCCTCTTTAGGGGATGTTCGACATGCCCAAAGAACTTGGTCCAACGTCTTGTGCCAATTTCTAGGCTTCTTTTCCACATGCTTCTTAATTAGTCCAATCACTACCTTATTGGTAGCTTCGACTTGCCCGTTGGCCTGAGCATAATAAGGTGTAGAAGTCAATAACTTAAAACCTATTTCTTTGGCAAACTCCTGCATCTTTCGACCAGTAAACACTGATCCTTGATCTGTAGTGATTGTTTCAGGAATACCAAATCTATAAATAATGTGGTTTTGAATGAATTCAATAACATCTTCTTGAACTATATTCGCCAGTGGTATTGCTTCAATCCACTTGGTGAAATAATCAATTCCCACCAAAATATATCTTTGGTTCTTTGAAGATGCTGGTCGAATCTCTCCCACTACATCCAAAGCCCATCCTCTGAAAGGCCATGGTTTCACTATGGAATGTAATTCACTTGCAGGGATGTGCTGCATGCCAGCATGAATTTGACACTCTTGGCAACCCTTAGCGATTTCTATGCAATCTTTCAGCATAGTAGGCCAATACATGCCTTGTCGAAACAATAGCCATTTCATTTTCTGGCCAACTTGGTGCGCTCCACATGCCCCACTATGTACTGTCGAAAGAGCCAAGTATGCCTCTGCTTCACTAAGGCATTTCAATAAAACTCCCTCAGGGGTCTTTTTAAACAGTTCATTACCCAATAGTACATAGCTTAAAGCTTGATATTTGACTTTTCGCTCTGTCAAAGCCGTTGGGTTTTGCAAATATTCAACTATGGGCTTCCTCCAGTCTTCATCTGTCAAATCATCTATAGCAAAAATTTCAAAATTTCCGCCATCTATGCATCCAAGCTTCGTTGTTTCTAAGTCTGATGGGCACAATCCAACAGCCACCACTTTACCTCTTGCTTCAATTGCTTCTTGAGGATTTCCCTTCGACACTTTGTATCCAGAGGCAACTTGAGCTAAGTCATTAGCAACTTGATTCTCTATTCTAGGTATGTGTTGGATGGCCACTACCTCAAATTTCTTTAATAATCTATTGGCTATCATGAAGTACATAATGAGATTCTCCTTAACACATTTAAATTCATTTGTGATTTGTTTTATAACCAATTCTGAGTCTCCCATTATTTCGACTCTAGTTGCCCCCAATTCTAACAAAATTTCAAGGCCAGCAATTAATGCTTCATATTCATCCTCATTGTTAGAGCAAGGTCCTTCGACCTTGTACTTAAATTTTGTTGGAATTTTTTTAGAAGAAATAATGTATATTCCCACTCCTGTTCCATTTTTATGACTTAATCCATCAAAGTATAACTTCCAGGATTTTAATTCAACATAGTTCAAATCATTTTCATTTATGGAGTGATCAACTATAAAGTCTGCAACTATTTGCCCTTTCACAGCTTTTCAATCATGCTATACCTAGTTTCTGCATCATTTAAAACTCGACTAAGATAATAAATGTCTCTTTCGATTCCATTTTCATCCTCTTGAGCTAACATACTTCCTAGAGTTTTATCTGATGCAGCTATATACAATCTCATACTTTTGTTTCTACAAGGTGGTGACAGAATTGGGGGGTGGCTTAGGTACTCCTTGATTTTGTCGAAGGCTTCCTGCTGTAATTGCCCCCACTCAAAACTATCTTTGTTGAAACGAAGCAATGGCGAAAAGGCTTGTGTCTTACCACTCAGGTTGGATATATACCTTCTCAAGAAGTTAATCTTGCCCGGAAATGACTGCAACTCCTTTTTAGTTGATGGCGCTTTCGCCTCCATTATGGCTTTAGTTTTATTCTGATTTATTTTAATCCCTTTCTTGTGGACCACAAAGCCTAGGAAACCCCCTGCCTGCACACAAAAAGCACATTTGAGAGGATTCATTTTAAGACCATATTTTCTCATCCTTTCAAAGGACTGTCGAAGATGGTCAATGTGACTTTTCCCAGAAATAAATTTTATAACAATATCATCAATATAAATTTGCATGAATGTGTCTATAAAATCATGGAAGATTGAATTCATCGCCCTTTGGTAAGTGGCGCCAGCATTCTTGAGACCAAAAGGCATCACTACCCATTCATAGGTGCCTAAGGCTCCAGGGCATCTAAAAGCAGTTTTATGAACATCTTCCTCAGCAATGAATATTTGGTTGTAGCCAGAATATCCATCCAGCATACTAAGATATTCATGCCCTGCTGCAGAGTCTATTAACATTTCTGCTACTGGCATTGAATATTCATCTTTAGAAGTTGCAAAGTTTAAATCTCTAAAATCAATGCAAACTCTTAAAGACCCATTATTTTTAATAACAGGTAGTATATTAGCCAACCATTCGACATACCTTGCAGTGCGAATGAATTTGCAACGAAGCAGTCTTTCGACTTCCTCTTTTATCTTTGACAATATCTCTGGTGCAAACCGTCTTGGATTTTGCTTGACTGGTTTTTTCCCAGGTGTCATAGGCAACCTGTGTTCGACCAACTCCCTGCTCAAACCAGGCATCTCATCATAATCCCAGGCGAAGCAGTCTTTGAACTCTTTCAACAACTGAACCACTTCAACCTTCAACTGGGGATCAATATTGGCACTGATGTAGGTAGGCCTTTTGGTTGCACCTTCACTGAGGTCAACTTCTTCTAAAGGATCCTGTGCTAGCATTTTTATATTATTTGCCAACGGATCCTTCTCAAATCCCAAAGGCTCATCTTCATAGATGGCGTCGAGCCTCTGGCTTTGCTCTCCAGTTTCAACCTTATCTGGAGGTTTTGGATCGAAGTCCTTACCAGGACCTTCTTGATAAAATTCAGAAATGGCTTCGCCAGCCATATAGTCATTGGCAGCTTCCAAAGCCGCTTGTAGTTTTGTTTCAGCCACGTAGGCCAAAATTCTTTTTAGAGCTTCGAACTCAGTCATGATCACTGAATTCATCTCCCCATCCTGTGGGGTCTATTGGAGGTGAGCCTAAACATGGCAGCCTTCCTCCTGGTACCTCCCTGTCCCATCTGAAACCTTCGACAAGGTGTAAATACAACGAATAAAACGTTTCTTCATCAGGCGTAAACTCAAAATCAGCTGGAGGGCATGGAGCAATGTTCGCCAGATGCTTCTCAAACTGCCTACTATCCACATGATTAATAGGCACCTTAAAGTACCCTTGATCAGCTTCAATATTCTCGACTATTCCATCTGGTCTCTAAATAGTGATTCTTTGGTGCATAGATGAAGGTACAACACCTATTCCATGGATCCACTCTCTACCCAAGAGTAGATTGTAGTTAGCTTTTGTCTCCACAACCATAAACACTGTTGGCCTGGTGATGGTTCCCACAGTGAGATCCACTTGGATCACTCCTAGAGTGGAACCAACTTTTCCTTCATAGTTCGACAGAACCATGTTGTGGGGTTTTGTATCCGCCTCAAACTTCCCAATCTTGTTCAGCAAAAACCTCGACATCAAATTAACTGTTGCGCCACAATCCACCAAAATCTTGTTAACAGGGACATTTTCCACTTTGCCAGTAATGTAAAGGGGCTTCAGATGACCCTTCATTTCCTCTGTGGGCGTTCAAAGAAAGCATTCTGTTCTTCGACGCACCCATTGTTCATGATGTAATAACACACAGGCTTGTGTGCCAACATTTCTAATTCGGCAGTTTGGTCCAAGTCTTCGACCTCTGAAACTTGACCAAATTCCCTTGGCATCACTGACACTACATTCACCAGAATATCCAGAGAAGCTGCTGACTCAAAGTCGAAATTATCAGTCATATCTTCATCATTTTCAACTTCTTTTTCTGGTTGCACCTTGAACAGCTTTCACTTTATGGGCATCTTTTCAATTGCCCCAGCTTGCTTATTAACGTTAGTGCTTGATTCTCTCTGTACCTGAGCCTCTCTGATAGCCTTTTGCCTACGCTGCTCCCTTCGCCATTGTGATCTGGACATGGGATTGTTACCTTTGTAATTCTGGGAAATGTAGGCTGACTTGTTGGTGGTATGATTCTCTTTCCTATATTCAAATGAGGAACCTCTTTCAACATCAAACCTCTCCCACTTCCTTTCCTGACCTCTCCCTCTGGTAGGCTTAATCCAACTACCTGTTGGCACATTCACAACAGGTTTGAATGTTTCTGGCTTGGCTCTTGGTACTTAGTTTTTTGGCCCTGTCGTAAGTCGTCTAGGGTCAAAACTCCGTGGGCCTTTGTTAGACTTTTGCCCCCAGCTTTCACCAATTTTTCTGTCACCCTCTACCTTGTAGGCTGCTTTCTCATCCAAAATGGCGCTACATCTGGGACACAACATCAATCCAGAACCTTTCTTCTGGCAGCGGTGAAGAAACTCCACAATAGTTTCCTCTTGCTCAGGATAAGCTACTTTGTTGCGCTCCTCTTGAGCATCTATTTTACTCAGCTCACCAGCCTTCTGGTCCGTTATTTTGACCATGTTAACATCAATTTTATTTTTTAAACGCATCTTAGAGAACTGAGCTTCAAGACTTTCAGTGGTCTTCGCCAAATAACCACCGCTTGCTGCTGCTTTTGCAGCTTTTTGGGAAGCTTCCTGCCAAGCAGATTTTTCGGCTTCCACCATTTCTTTAGCATTAACTTTTTCGACGTTAGGAGACGTCTTGAAAAACTGTTCAGCAGCCATACATATCCAGTTTTCCACCAAACAACCCTCCATGTCTATCATCTCTCCTACCAACAGCATGTCGTCTTCCAACTCTTTAGCCACTTGGACTCTGGGGGCATTTCTACCCATAGCCTCATTGGTGCTGATGCTATCTGAATTAGAATCAGACTCTTCAACTAATTCGACCACGTTAACGCCCTCAGAGGCATTTACCTTCAACCCACTCACTGCCATATCCAACACTTTGGCAGCTTTATCCATTTCCACAAACTTATCAGCAGTTTCCTTGGTAACCAACATTAGACTGGTACCATCATCATTCAGGCCATTTGCAGCCTTACCAGAACCTTCAGTTATTACAGGATTAGTGGCGAAGTCCTCCACCATGTGGACTGACTGACCAAATCCTATTGTGGCTTCGACCATATGGACCTCGTGAGGCTCCGTGTAGTTAGCCTCTGCAACTTGCAATGGGTCAGAGTCAATTTTCATCCGAGCCTTGTCTTTGTCACCAAACTTCAGCCTTCCTTCTTGGATAGCATTTTGCACCAAATCCCTGAAAAGAAAACATTGAGAAGTTTTATGACCCAAAAAATTATGGTACTTACAAAAACCTCTTTTCTTTCTTTGTTCTAAAGGTGGCATCTTAGCACCAGCAGGCACTATCATTTGCCCATCTTTAACTAACAAATCAAAAATTTCGTCACATTTAGTGACGTCGAAAGTGTATGTTTTCTTAGGAAATTTGTCGTTAGATTCGACTGGATTTTTTCCATTTGAAGGAGCTAATAATTTGCAGGCATAAGGGGGACCTTGCTTTAACTCAGCAACGTCCACCTCATTTTCGTCGAAATAAGATGTTTCATCATACAAATTCTTCACATCTTCACTAAATTCGACAAAGGCTACTTTTTTACCCCTGCTGAATTTGGCCTTTTCCTCTTTTAGCCTTTCTAGTTGTCGAATCCTATCAGCCAACTGGGCCATATCTCTAAGATATTGGTTATCTAATTTCTTCCTAATGGAATAATCAAGACCCCCAGCAGCCATTTCAACCAACTCATGTTCTGGTACTTGTGTAAAGCACCTGGATTTAAGAAGTCAAAACCTATTCAGGTAATCATCAATTGGCTCAGTAACTTTGCGTTTGATGCTAGCCAATTCTTTCAAACTAATCTTAGTTTGCCCCATGTAGAACTGTTCATGAAACAAACGTTCTAGTTGAGTCCAATTGTATATGGAATTTGGAGACAAAGTGGTGAACCATGTGAAGGCATTCTTGGTAAGGGAACTTGGGAAGTATTTGATTCTGAGGCTTTCGTCAGCTGCGATTTCTCCTGCTTCAATCAAATACCTAGCCACGTGTTCAACAGTCGATTCAGTAGTATCCCCTGAAAACTTGCTGAACTTTGGAACCTTCAACCTATGGGGTAATTCTGCTTGGAGAATGTAATCCACTATAGGCGAAGTATAATTTGGCCTGGTGAAGCCAAAATTCATACCATTTCTAGTCATTATCCTTTCAACCATGGTTGCAAGATTATTTTCTTCTGCTTGATTTTGGTGTCGAACCTGTCTAAGTAGTTGATCTGCGTTTTGGTTCCTGTTCACCATCACTATTGGTTCTTCCTCCATCTGGTATGGCATCTGGTTTCTCGGTGGTTCGACTCTAAAATGATCAATCATCTCTTGATCCTCCAAGTTAGCATCAGGTATCTGACGTGGAGGACGTCTTGGGATATCTTCGACCACCATTGCTCTTCGATCCACCGCTGGTACTCCCATGAAATCAGCCATGCGTGCCACTTGTGCAGCCAATTGTTAGTTAGTTTGGGTCGTATTTTGAATCAAAGGTTGAAAAACTTCTCCCATTGTCTGCGACAACGTATGTACCATTTGCATATTACTTTCGTCCATCTGCTGTCTCAAGCAATTTATGGATGTACTTGTGAGACTAGGCGCTTGAACAGAGTAACCAACTCCTATACTCTAGTTGTTTCGACCTCCTGATCCTTGTAACGGCGAAGTCGCTACATTTTCTGAAAATACAGGTGGAGCATTTTGCAGATTTTGCATCATTGATGTAGGCATACCATAGGGTTGACTCCTTGACCCTGGATGTGGAAAACCTGGTGGAGGGAACTGCCTGTATAGTGAACTTCCCCCTGGGGGTGTTAGTGAATTAGGACTTTGTGGTCCTATGTATTCTAACACCGGTTGAGTATATGATTTTGTGAATGTTGATCCTGGTTCAGACACTGCTAATGAAGATGATGCCTGTCCTCCTGTCGAAGGCACTGGGGATGATGTGCCTTGAGACCCCACACTACTACTTGACTGAGTGTTTGAAATACTCCCTTGAGGATCAACTTGTTGGTTGGCATTGGTTGCCACTTTCTTGATATATCTTCTCCTTGGTATTCCTTCGTTTGTTGTGGCTAACTTCCCACTCCTCAATAACATACAACGAAAGTACTTCTTCACCAAGAAAGATAAGGTTAACAAAAAATATAAGACTTAGCATTGGGTCCCACCAGGCGTGCCAATTTGTTTACTGTGAATTTTGGTAAACAACCTCTGGTCTATCAATCTTAAAGAAAACTGACTAACTTGCAGGATCGACCACACAAATCCTAGGACATGTGCTAAATTTGAGAGACAAGTGTAAATGACAAAATGAAAATTAAAGAAAATGTGAACTGAACTCCACGTTCGACAATGCTGAAATAAAATCTAACCGAACTCCACGTTCGACTACTTGTAATAAAGTAAAGTAAATACTTGAAACTTAAAGGAATATAAGTAAAGGCATCGAAAAGAAATGGCAATGAGTAAAAAGCTTTGAAAGTAAAATGCAACGAACTCCACGTTCTTGGAAAGTAAAGGCTAGGATAGTAAAAGTGCTGTCGAAAGTAAAGTGCAGGAAAGTAAAAGACTTTGAAAATAAATGCAATGGATTAAAGGAGAACTCCACGTTCTTGAAAATAAAAGACTTTGAAAAGTAAATGCTTGAAGATTAAAGGCTTGAACGTAACAGTGCAGTCGAAGGTAAACGCAGGAAGTTTAAATGACTTTGAAAGTAAATTTGGCATGGAAGATGAAGTTCAAGAAACTGTAAAGGCATGGAAAGTAAATGGCTGAATCTTAAACATGCTGAAGATAAATTATATTAATGAAGAAAATGGTGTTACATTACGTACATTCTCACGAACTCGTTTCTCTACACGCGGGTACTTTGAGTCTCTTTGAGTAACTTGTACAAAATATGAACACACCTATTACATAGAATTAACTACTATTTATAGTGCTAAGAAATAACTACTAAGTGGTGGTTATCACTTGAATCGTGTCCTTCTAGTGCCTTCTCCTTGATTTCAACCGTTCCCACACTTACAACTGCTCCTATTTGAATTTCAAACACTTGAAATTCCCTCCAGCCTTAGTGAGGCAGTTACCATGCGCGCTTCAGCACTCTCATGGTCGAGACACTTCCCAACACTTAGCCATTTTTTGAGACTTCTACAAATCTCTTCGACCCAGGCTCTTCCAAAATAAGGTCGAAGCCTTCTTTATGTTAAAAATAATTTCTTAACTTAAAATAGCTCTAATTTCCTGGCGTCAAAAATGAGGGTTAACAGCTCTAGAGGTGACCTGCCCCAATTCTTGAAGGAACTTTGCCCCTGACTGATCTTACAGAGATTTGTCAAATCGACCTAGTTGCCCCTGTTTGGCTGCTTTAGAGGGAGTTTTCAGTGTGACTGCTCCAGATTGACTGCATCTTATCACCATTTACCAGGAGCCCCCAGGTTGCGCACGGTCTCTTGGCCACATACCCCTTGACATGACTGTCCTTCGGAGTTTTCACCATCTCAACTTGGCATGATCGAGCTTCTCAATTGATGTTCATTATGTAAGCTTCTTTGATGTCAAACACATGCAAGCAGAAGATGTTTATTATGATAATGACAATTCTAATGCAACACTCGTGTTGATCTCGAAGTTTTATTGAAAATGTGTCGCCAAGCCTCGTGAGCGAATCACAAGCTAGGATGCGACATTGATTTTTTGAATGGAAAACAATACGCACATGCAATACCAACAAAAATCTTATTAGCACAACTCATGGGAGTCAGGAACGCTATCTCGTTGAAGTACGCCCTCAGGATAAACCCGGTTTCAATTAGGACTTTTAAGGGTTGTAACGTGGCCTGGTTCACGGTTTGAGAACAAACGATTTATGGCTCAAAGTTTATCGGTGCCCACCCACTCTTCGTGATGTTCTCCAGTCCTATGCTCAACTAATCTGACACAAGCGCCCACCTCTCAAAAAGATTTATGATCTTTAAGGGACCCATGCAACTGATGGTTTGACACCTAATGAGGTTTTGGAGCAACAGCCACCCCTTTTGTCTTTTGTGCCTGTAGCCACACGACTTTGTTCTGCTCAAGGATTTTTATTTTGGTCTTTTCTTTTTGTTTTTCGCCTTTTTTATTTCCCTAATTTTTCCTGGACTGACTCTTTTGATTTTTTCAATTTTGAAGTCCAGCGGGATGCCCTAACTTTTGCCTAAGTCGCTTGTTTTCAAGTCTCGACTTAGCGGGCTCTTCTATTTTCTCTTTTTTTTCTTTTTTTTTGAACAAGTCGTGTGACATTGGCTTGTCTGACTTGTTTGAAAGGGTTGTGACTGCCTCACTCCTTGATTGTCGATGGATAACCATTGTGGTTTCACACCTCTTGACCTCTTGACGGTGGAATGGACGGTGATGGATCCTCAGATGTACCCTCCTTTTGTCATTTGAACGCTCGGTCAAACTAACTGACGCCTACCCTGCCTCTGGGTTAAAATTGAGGGTTTTTCGTTTTCAGAAAGAACTCCTACTACTAGGCTCGAAGGGGTTAACGAAGGTCTTTCTCCCTTATATCTCCAGTGTTTAAGGATTTGAAACAATGCATGTACATCCTCAACAGGGTTTTATCCGAAAGCGCACAACCACAGATTTTGCGTTTTCGCCTCGTCATCCTCCCTCAAGAGTTCTAGACAAGACAGTTGGTATTGCAGTGCATATAAACATGATATGATTGCATAAAAGTAAAATACTTCAAGAACAACACATCATTACATTAAAAGCAGCATTCAACACACAAACAAGTTTTTACATGCAGACAATGTTTAAACAAACAAATGAAAGCTACATATGAAAATGCAATAAAGGAAACTGAAGATTGCCATTGTTGAGGAGATTTGACTCCGTCTGGACTTATTGCTTCTGATGATGTCTCCGCAGCCTTGAGTGCTCACTCTGATAAAGAAGCTTCACCTTGTGGGGGTACCGTCCAGGGTGATAACCTTTGAGTCAATCAAGTCTTGCAGCTTATGCTGGAACGCATTACAATCATCAATTGTGTGCCCAAACGTTCCCGAATGGAACTCACAGCTAGCGTTCATGTCAATGTCCGGAGGAATAGGGTATGGTATTCCTCAGCTGGATCAGAGAGCTTTTGAGCAGGAGGGCCAACAATTGATTGCAAGGAATAGGAATAGGATCAAATATCCTCTTGGGCCCTCTTGGTCTGGGTTGCCTCTGCTGCTGATAATTCTGCTGCTGCTGCTGATTTGGGTGCCTAATCTGCCCCTGCACTTTCCTTTCCACATTTGACCGAGGCACAAACAAAGGTTGCTGACGTCGAGCTTCTGCAGCAAAAGGTTGTGGAGAAAGTCCATGACATGATGTGGATCCTGCAAAGAGGGGAGGAGTATCCACTTCTGATGAGAACTTGACTGCCCCTGAATTAATGAGATCTTGGACTTTATGCTTGAACCTGGTACAATTCTCAACATTGTGACCAGGTGCCCCAGAGTAGAACTCACACCTAGCATTAGCATTAGGTCCCAGAGGAATCTTCGTGGGAAGAGGTTCCAAACTAACACGTTCAACCAGTTTGAGCTCGAGTAAATAAGAAAGCAGCTGCGCATACGGCATTGGGATGGGATCGAACTTCCTCTTAGGCCCTTCTAACTTAGGATTCTCTTGAGGAACAAGAAGTGATCGCTGATGAGGAAGCTCTGAAACTTTAGCTCGTGGAGGGGATTCACGAGGTAATCCATGATCTGGAGCCAATCCCAAAGAGATGGGAGGATTAAGGTACTCTGTTGTGGAAGCGAGCACCTGATTGTTTTCCTTTTTTAGCACCTTACTCAAGATTTCCATGACCAGGCCCATCTGAGCCCTCATCTGATTGACTTCCTCCCTTAGCAGTTTCTGTTCTTGGGACACGACCAGCATATCTTCCCCAAATTGCCTCATCTGAATCTTCATTTCAGTTACCTCAGCACGGAGTTGTTCCATGGCTATCCTCTGATTAAGGCTGATGAACTGGTTGATCAACCCTGACTGACAAAAAGAGAGAATAAGAAATCCGGAGAATCAGAGAAAACCTGCAAAGTAAAAAGAGAGAACCATGCAAATGCAAACATGTACGAACATTATCAAGGCGATCTACCCCTTGATTCCAGTTTTAACAGTAGAAGAGAACTGAATTCCTGATCATATAAAGAGAATAAGCATCTGTTATAAGTCTGAATAAGCATAAACAAAAATCCCAACCAACAATCTTGGCGGTGATCCCAGAAGTACAGAGAAAACAGCAGCAAAGAAACTAAGACATATCGTCAAGACTCAGCCGTGCTAGAATTCCCCATTCGTCATTCTCTTTGCACCAATCCTGCACTTCCTTGAGAAGCTTCTTGGTATTAGGATGCTCTGGTCTCTGAATCAACTCTTGAATAAAAAGATCCCTCCTGTGCAAGATTCCTATTAATAACGACTGTGCAATTCCCAATCAGCTTCTCCAGAAGCTCCACCTGAATTTGGACCTTCGCTTCTGGCTCTTTTCACTTCAGCTGTTCCATGTCTGCCATGGTCTCCTTGAGCTTTTCCTCAATAATACTGCTCAGAGCAGATTCACTAATATGAAGAGCAGTGGCCATTTCTTTTAACCTGGGGTGTTCTTCAGAAAAGAATACTATGTCATGCCTGATGGGGATTCCCAAAATAAATGAGAACTCCTCCAGCGTTGGAGCCAAGATATAGTCTGGTAAAGTGAAGCAACGCAAAGACGGATCATAGAACTGAAGAAGTGTATGAATGTCATCCTTCTCATACTTGGAGATGCTATAGGCAAACTTCAGAAGTCTCCCATACTTTCCATTGAACTCTGTACGAACTCCGGGACCAGCCATACTAACCAGCTTGTGAATCAACGTCAAGGTCGGGTCTGGGAACGAATAAGCAACCGTCTCCTTTCTCTGGACATACATGCTAAGGCAACCTCAGAAAACCGGAATCAAGAGTAAGATGCAAGCCCTGAAAGATGTCAAACATGTTAGAATACAAGAAAAATGATATGCACATGCAAGCATGGGATCAAGGCATCACTGCTGGATGTGCTGTGCTGTTAACTGAACGAGAACCACAACCCAGAAAACCAGAATTCCAGAATACCAAACCACTGAGATAACCAAAAACCCCGATAATCAGACACTGATGAGAAATCCAGAAAAAACAGGTAGGTCGAAGGTCTCGGTTACCTGCAGACCGACAAACACCCATCCCATCTTACATGTAGGTACTAGGATGTTCAGTATCCCGGGCTCTCAGGTCGAGAAATGATGATACGTTCACCATTTCTGGCTTGGCATCATCATCAATCGAGGAGGCCTCAACTGATTCTCCAAGACGAAAGGTCCTCAGCTTCTGGCACTAAGGTCGAGAAGCAATAGTACATTCATCCCTCGGGGTACAGTACTATCACCAAACGAGGAGTGCCTTCACTGATTCACTCTCAAAAAGCAAGGCCATCCTATGCGAGTCCCTCAGCATTGGGTCCTCGGATCAAGAATGTGCAATGGGTTTGCCACAGAATGTGGTCTGCCACTGTCACATCTCGGGAGGAGAGGCGCAACTAAGGTATCGGAGAAACGGTCACCAGAGTCGATAGCTCTCTAGATCAACACCCTAACATGTGCAAGACACACACGTCAGAATGCGTCCCAAGATAGCCTCGTCTGGTTGTGGATTTCGTGAACACACAAACGTACCAAGCGGGCACGTAGGTCCCACCACTTTCCACTCTAGTCCTAGGGTGTACTCAAGCCTGGGTATTGGGCTTATCTCTCAGAACAACACAACCTGCCAAACAGAAAACAGCCAGCACAGCACAACAATATCCAGTATGACAGTAATAAAATGCAATGCAGTAAAAGCTGTAAATACAGTAAAACAGTAAAACAGTAATATACAACAAAATAAAGCACCACAATAAACACCCAATGAAAACAGACAACCAAGCGCTAGGATCGACTCACTAAAGGGGATGGACCAGCAAGAGGTCAACCAGAGTCCCCAGCAGAGTCGCCAGCTGTCGCACCCGAAAGATTCGCATCCAACGGTACAAACGCGAGAGTGGCGCAGAAAACACAGAGTCGCCAGCAAAGTGTATTTATCCTGAGAGAGGGAAAGGAAACACTGCATAAACCTGAAGGAAAGGAAAGAACAAGGTCTTGCAACCAAGAGAACCGAATTCGGGAGTCGGTTACGCGCAGGGAAGGTATTAGCACCCCCACGCGTCCATCGTACCCGATGGGATCAACGCTTGCCGTCTGCATCAAAGGGTGTCGTCGACTGGAGCTCCGCTGCTAACTGAAGAACAGGAAGGAAGGAAAGAGAGAGAAAGAGAAACAAATGTAGGTAAAATAAAAGAAGTGCTCGCATGGGCCCTACCCCACTGCCTACGTATCTCATCGGGAGCATGAGAATCAGAGCGACGTAGTTCCTCTCAACGAGGGTTACTGTTTGTGTTTTTTAGGGAACATCTTACGTTCTAGCTCAGGTGTTGCAGGCTCGCTGAATCGAGTGCGTTACCGTCTTGCAAGAGAACGAGTAGAAGCACGTTCGTACGTCGAGAGTGAGTGAGATGAGAAAAGAATTCCCGAAGGAAAGACGTTATTGTTTGTTTGAAGTTTTTTTAGACAGAAGTGTTTTAAGTTAGTTCATAACTTGCATTGCACCAAAGTCTAGGGCACAGGGACGAATACTTAACGAATCGTCCCAAGACAGGACGCCCGCTAAGCACTCTAGAAAGATGAGAGGAAGCCCCTAATTTCTCATTCCCCACGCTTAAGGCTCGTGCGCAATACACTTTATCTTTATTAAGTGTTTTCAAGAAGTTTTGAGATGAGAAGAGAGAAGACACAAAGGAAACTCTAGAGGGGAACTAAGAGTCCTAATGTTATCATGCATGGGTAACCTATGGTTAGTGAGGCTTAGGAAAGACAACTACCTAAAACCTAATGCTAATCCTACTCCAAGCTTAATCAAAAATTAAGTTGGACTAGGTAGCTCTAAAGGGAGAGAATCCAAGACTTAAGCAAGTCTCGAGATTCACGGGAGGAAGAGAGTTGAAGAGAAGAAAAAGAGAAGGAGAAGATAAGATACAATAAATGGCAGCAAGCACATCATATCATAAATGTCCAACTCAAATCACCAAAATGATTCCAAGATCAATGCAAAACAATTCAAGTAAGCATGCAAAGGTAAACATGAAAGAATGCAAGCATACTTGTATGAAATGCACAATTAAGCACAGATTGATTTCATATCAAAATGAAATGAGAGAAACAAGATGAAGATGAAAACAAGTCAGAACCAAACTCCTATTATCATCAACAATTCTCATGTTCAAAAGGGATTCACATCATGAAGCATTATGATCCAAAGAAGTCCACAAAAGGAAAGGTAATGATATTCATCATACAATTCAAACCAAATGCAATCAACTATGCTCAAGTGAAATGAAAACCAAGTAAGGAACTCAAGGGGCAGTAGCATATGCATCAATATCATATCAAAACCAAACTCAAGTCATACAAGTCCAAACATCAAGCAACACCTTCAAGTCATGCACCAAAGTAATTCACAAATGGAAACTCAAAGTCCAAACAGTTAGCACATCCAAACATGATCCACCAATTGAAAAATTAAGTCTCAAAGGACCTCAACCAGGAGTGAACATCATACCAAATGCACATACAAAGAATCAAGAGGAAATTCAAGCAAATAGGCATGGCAAATCCACTTGTGCAAAGAGGTGTCAAGACATAATCATGTATAAGTCACTTAAGCACAAATAATCAAACATATATCAAATGACATTATAAAATTTGGAAATTAAAACTCAAATGACCTAAGTCAGAATCCAATCCCATGTCAAAAGATCTCACAAAAAATCATAAGTTAAGCAACTCAAGCAATTAAGCAAAGATCAAGTAGGAAACATGATTCAATATGCAAAAGAGAGGAAACAAAATGCAATATGAAATGATTTTAAAAATAAAACAAAAATGTTTTTATGCACTTCAATATGTCATCTAACAAATACAAAAAGAATGGAAAGCATATCATGTATAGATGATGAGAACAAAAATCAGCAAGATCAAGTGTGCATATATGAAACAATTAAAAAAGAAATTAACCACACAATTAGATCAGGTTTACAAAATAAAATAAAAATGGAAAATAAAATTTT
This sequence comes from Lathyrus tuberosus, assembly GCA_022829125.1. Classification (NCBI taxonomy): domain Eukaryota; kingdom Viridiplantae; phylum Streptophyta; class Magnoliopsida; order Fabales; family Fabaceae; genus Lathyrus; species Lathyrus tuberosus. The sequence goes on along the minus strand of JALAZF010000118.1, from coordinate 10,610,045 downwards.
CCAAAATTTTATAAAACTCTAAACATGCTTCATGAATTTTTTTGGGATATTTGGATGCATTAAGCTATTTTTAAAAATTAAAAAAAGCAAATGCAACAATTAAACAAAATAAAATGGAAGAAATAAACATGGGGGTGCAAGCAGCAAGCATATCACGTTCAGAATGAAATGGATCAAAGGAGGGGGGTTCAGAAAGCAAGGCCCAAGAAAGAAGGGTCCAAAAGCGCAGTCAAACATAGCATGGATTTAGTCAACTAATCAGGCTCAATAACAACCACAGGATTGAATCCACGCTCCACAATCAGTCAACCAAAACAACAAGTATTCATGATCAACGGTCCAGATCTCATGCACACGGTAATAATGATACGCAAGCACACACCAAATCACTCAGAAATTTAAAAAGCAACACGTGAGGACACATGCTAAAATTAATGCGTTGGCAGGAGATGGTTCATCAGATCAATCATACGCACCAAATTAAGTCATCAAAACACAATGTTAATTCAGATCAAAGGCCAGGAAATGATGAACATAGTAATAAACATGGTCTAACACACACATATGTTAAAATCAAATCCAATCAGAATCAAATAAATAAATGAGGTGGCACAACAATAACCCTTGGATCCAAACACGAACGGTGGAGATTTCATCCTCCACCTCCAAAACCTCATTTCACCAGCAATTAAAACCAGACGCCGGAGCTAGGGCTCCGGTCGTCTTCTCCGACGACTCCCACGGTGGAGCTTCATACAAGTGTCCAGAAAACAAGCATGAATACATCATTTTAACCAGATTTTCACAAGGAACTCAAATACCAAATCCATTTCATCAGATAACAAACACACATTGAGAATCGAATGAAAACATCTTTAGATCTAAAACTTTAAATCCACATTACGAACATGTTACACGTCCAAAATCAATTTAAAATAGATCATCATGCTCAGTGAACCTCATAGATCATAATGCATACAACAAAATCAAGTTCTATGATGGTGAAAATCACACTAACCTGAAAGTTGCAGAACTCGAAATACACCAAGAACTCCTTCCAAAAGCTGCAGATCTTCCTCTTTTGAGCTCTATTTGCAAAATAAATACAAATAGAGGCTTGAAATGGACTAGATCTACGATTTTGAACTTGAACCCTGTAACGACCCGAAAATCTAAAGTAATTATTTAATTAATTTAGAAGGAACTAAGAGGTTTTTGGATAATTTGGAGAATTATGGATAAAATGAGTATTTTTAATAATTTCAATATAATGGGTAATCATTTATTTAGATTATTATTATTGTTATTAAAAATAATAAGGGAAGGACAAGGTGGTCATAAAAGAAAAGAGGTAAGGGTAGAGTTGGAAGTTCCTAAACTGGGATATTTTGTCTAAAGAGGGAAAAGGTCGATCATTTTCGAACTGATCGTGTTTTGGTGAAGAACTCAGAGGAAGAGAAGGAGAAGAACCTTAGGGCTTGAAGATTCTGAAGAATCTTAGAGAAGGAGGAAGAACCGCTAAATTTCTCTGAGGTATGGGGAGTTATCATTGTTTATTATAGTTTTATAGGAATTGGAGATGAATAGATTAGGGATTGTATGAGTTGTGTTGATTTATATGATTGTTGATGCAGAATAAGTAAATTGATGAAAGTATGATGAATTTGATTGATGCATATTACTATATGTGTGTTCTGTGAGTGTTTTTGAGCAATTTTCGTGTAGAATATTGATTTTTGGGGTAATCGAAGTTAAAAATGCAGAAAAGCACTTTTCGGGAAAAGTTGGGTTTTGTCGCATCCTGACACGGGCCGTGTCACAGGACACGGGCGGCCGTGTCAGCTTGCTGGTCATGAAATGGAAAATTGATTTTTTTTAAAAATTGGTCACAGTACTTCTGACACGGGCCGTGTCACAGAACACGGGTGGCCGTGTCAGGCTGCTAACTTGCTACCTTTTTTGATGTTTTGGAATTATGTCCCAGGTCTTCTGACACGGGCCGTGTCACAGGACACGGGCGGCCGTGTCAGACCTCTGTGTTTGCTGTATTTTGTCTGTTTCGCGTTTTGGGTGCAGGTTTCCTGACACGGGCCGTGTCCCAGGACACGGGAGGCCGTGTCAGCCAGCTGTTTGTGTTGTTTTGTTGTTTTCTTGATGGTTTCATGACGTTTTCTCGTGCTGATCTTTTGTTGTTGAGTGTTGATGATGTATGATGATAAAACATGACTGTATGATGAATGCTTGTTGTATATGAAATGAATGATGCGCATGTTGATTGCCGATGAATTGCGAAGTTTTAGCATCATTGCATTTCATAGCATTTTATGTTAGGACTTCGGTCCATTGGTAGCTTCAATCCCACTGTGCGGATTGAAGTGATACGTTGATTACGATGTGCTCCATTTGGAGGGTTGATGGCCAAGTGTCCATCCACGTTGAACCGGTACCACATGCATCCTTTGCATTTCATTATGATTGACATTGCATATGAATGATGAAATTGTGATTCTGTTGTGAAGATTACGTTGATAATTCTATGATATTGGTGTTGATGATGATATGATGTTGTTCTTTAATGATGCCACGACGTTGTTGTTAATGATGCTATGATGTCGTGTCACTTATTCTGTTTATTTTCCATGTCGTATATTATTATAATGAATTGTGATTTCTCACCCTGCCTGCTTGAAAATGTTGCCTCTTATGTGGGTAACTTGCAGATAACCAAGAGTAGCTCCGCGGTGACGAAGGAGGTAGCTTGGAGTGTCTCGTTTATGTCGTTTAGTTTAGAGGTGTCCTGCTCTGTGTCATGTAACATCGGGTTGGGTTGGATCGCGAACTTCGCGTTCTTTTGAATTATGTTGGAATTTTATACTGATGATGTTGTTCTAGATTGGATTAAGTTTCTTATGAAGTTTTTAATTGAATTTCAAATGACAAGTTGATTCCGCTGCAAGATTATGATTTCTTTTGATGATGTTTGAATAACCCGTGTTACGGGACAGGATTATGAGAATTGTATGATGTTTTGAATATGTACACCCTTGCTTGTAAATTTTACTCTGATATCATGATTTATTCTTTTAAAATTGTATGTGGGGTAGAAGGGTGTTACATTAGTGGTATCAGAGAAGGTCGGTCCGTCCGGCCAAGTTGTCGAGTTGTAGGTGTTCAACAATCGAGTATTGTTGACTAGTTCTAACTTTTGTTTATGTTGTAGTGTTAAGTTGAGATGGCTGGAAGGAACGATGCTGCAATTGCTGCTGCGTTGGAAGCAATGGCTCAGGCTTTGCAGAATCAGCCGAACGCTGACGAGAATGCTGGATCTCGCAGTTTGGCAACTTTTCAGAGAGAGAATCCGCCTACCTTCAAGGGCAAGTACGATCCTGATGGAGCGTTGGATTGGTTGAAAGAGATAGAGAGAATCTTCCGTGTGATGCACTGTACTCCAGCGCAGAAGGTTCGATATGGGACTCATATGCTAGTATTCGAGGCTGATGACTGGTGGCTAGAGACTCGTCAAAGGTTGGAGACTGCAGGTGAAGGTATCACTTGGGATGTATTCAGACGAGAGTTCCTGAGGAAGTATTATCCAGAGGATGTTCGGGGTAAGAAGCAGATCGAGTTTCTTGAGCTGAAGCAAGGAAACATGTCAGTTACTGATTATGCTGCAAAATTTGTTGAATTGGCTAAGTTTTATCCGCACTATAACGATGATGATGCTGAGTTTTCTAAATGCATCAAGTTTAAGAGTGGATTACGCCTAGAGATCAAAAAGGCAGTTGGATATCAGAAGATTCGTGTTTTTGCTGATTTGATTGATAGTTGCATAATTTTCAAAGAGGACAACAATGCTCACTATGAGATCATTAATGAGAGGAAGAGCAAGCACCAACAGAATCATGGCAAACCTTATGATGCTCCAGCTGGAAAAGGTAAACAGAAAGTGGTCGATGGCAAGAAGTCTAGTAGGGGAGATGCTCCTGCTAGCATAACTTGTTTCAAATGCGGGAAAACTGGTCATAAGAGTAATGTGTGTACCGCTGAAGTGAAGAGGTGTTTCCGTTGTGCTAAGACTGGGCATGTCGTATCTGAGTGCAAGCATAAAGAGGTAATTTGTTTCAACTGTGGCGAAGAAGGACACATTAGTAGTCAGTGTCAGAAACTGAAGAAGGCTCAAACCGGTGGGAAGGTGTTCGCTTTGGCTGGGACTCAGACCACTACTGAGGACAGACTCATCAGAGGTACTTGTTTCATTAATAGTACTCCCTTAATCACTATGATTGACACTGGTGCTACTCATTGCTTTATTGCTGCTGAATGTGTTGAAAGACTAGGTCTTATGTTGTCTTCTATGAATGGAGAAATGGTCGTCGAGGTTCTGGCTAAGGGTTCGGTGACCACTTCTCTTGTGTGTTTAAAGTGTCCCTTGATGATCTTCGACAGGGACTTTACTGTTGATTTGGTGTGTTTTCCGTTATCTGGGATAGATGTGATCTTGGGGATGAACTGGTTAGAATATAACTATGTTCATATCAATTGTTATAACAAGTCTGTGAGATTTTCTACTCTTGAAGAGGAAGAAGCTAGTTTGTTGTCTTTTAAACAGTTACAACAATTGATGCAAGAAGGAGCTCAGATGTTCTCAGTGATGGCGTCGTTATCTGTTGAGAGTCGGGCTGTAATTGAGGAGTTGCAAGTGGTGTGTGAATTTCCTGAAGTTTTCCCTGATGAAATTCCTGATGCGCCTCCAGAAAGAGAAGTGGAGTTTGCAATTGACCTTGTACCTGGTACCAGACCTGTTTCTATGGCACCATACAGGATGTCTGCATCTGAATTGTCAGAGTTAAAGAAACAATTGGAGGATTTACTTGAAAAGAAATTTGTGAGGTCAAGTGTGTCGCCGTGGGGAGCTCCGGTGTTGTTAGTAAAGAAGAAAGATGGAAGTATGAGGCTCTGTGTTGATTATAGACAACTAAATAAAGTGACGATTAAGAACAAGTATCCACTTTCGAGAATAGATGACTTGATGGATCAATTGGTAGGGGCTCGCGTGTTTAGCAAGATTGATTTGAGGTCGGGATATCATCAGATTAAGGTGAAGGATGAAGATATTCAGAAGACGGCTTTCAGGACGCGTTATGGACATTATGAGTATTCAGTGATGCCCTTCGGTGTTACTAATGCGCCGAGAGTATTCATGGAGTACATGAACCGTATCTTTCATACTTATTTGGATCAGTTTGTGGTGGTGTTTATTGATGATATATTGATTTACTCTAAATCAGAAGAAGAGCATGCAGAACACTTGAGACTAGCGTTGAAAATTTTGAAAGATGAGAAGTTGTATGCAAAGTTGTCCAAATGTGAATTTTGGTTAAAGGAGGTTGGTTTTCTCGGCCATGTCATTTCAGGTAATGGCATTGCTGTGGATCCTTCCAAAGTGGATGCTGTGTTACAATGGGAAACTCCAAAGTCGGCTACCGAGATTAGAAGCTTTTTGGGACTAGCCGGTTATTACCGAAGGTTTATCGAGGGATTTTCTAAGTTAGCAATTCCGTTGACTAAGTTAACTTGTAAGGGTAAAGCTTTTGTGTGGGACATTCAATGTGAAGAAAGTTTCAACGAATTGAAGAAGAGATTGACATCAGCTCCGGTTTTGACACTACCTAACCCAGGAGAACCTTTTGTGGTATATTGTGATGCTTCTAAAATGGGTTTAGGAGGTGTACTTATGCAGCACGATAAGGTAGTTGCTTATGCGTCGAGGCAGTTGAGAGTTCATGAAAAGAATTACCCTACACATGACTTAGAACTTGCTGCAGTTGTTTTTGTGCTGAAGATTTGGAGACATTACCTTTATGGCTCTAGATTTGAAGTATTTAGTGACCATAAAAGTTTAAAGTATTTATTTGACCAGAAGGAGTTGAATATGAGACAACGAAGATGGTTGGAGTTATTAAAAGATTATGATTTCGGTTTGAATTATCATCCAGGAAAAGCTAATGTTGTGGCTGATGCATTAAGTCGATAGACTTTACATATGTCGGCAATGATGGTAAAGGAGTTGGAATTAATTGAACAGTTCCGAGATATGAGTTTGGTTTGCGAAGTGACACCGCAGAGTGTTATGTTAGGAATGCTGAAGATTAACAATGATTTCTTGAATAGTATCAGAGAAGCTCAGAAGTTAGATGTAAAACTGGTGGATTCGATGGTTGGAATCGATCTGTCTGAGAATAGCGATTTTAAGTTGGACACGCAGGGTGTGCTAAGATTCCGTAATCGAATATGTATTCCTGATGATGCGGAAATGAAGAGAGTGATTCTTGAGGAAAGTCATAGAAGTAAATTGAGTATTCATCCGGGGGCTACAAAAATGTATCAAGATTTGAAGAATTTGTTTTGGTGGCCTAGGATGAAGCGTGATGTAGCTCATTTTGTGTATGCATGTTTAACTTGTCAGAAGTCGAAGGTTGAACATCAGAAGCCTGCAGGGTTGATGCAACCGTTAGAAGTTCCAGAGTGGAAATGGGATAGCATTTCAATGGACTTTGTGATGGGATTGCCTAATACTTCAAGAGGGCACGATTCGATTTAGGTGATTGTTGATAGGCTTACAAAGTCGGCACATTTTCTTCCTATTAACATCACTTTTCCAGTGTCGAAGTTGGCGGAGATTTATATTCGGGTAATTGTGAAGTTGCACGGTGTTCCTTTATGTATTGTGTCGGATAGAGATCCGCGGTTCACTTCTAATTTTTGGAAAAGTTTGCAAGAAGCGTTGGGTTCCAAGTTGAGGTTGAGTTCGGCGTATCACCCTCAAACAGATGGTCAAACAGAGAGGACTATTCAGTCGTTGGAGGATTTGTTGCGAGCATGTGTCCTAGAGCAAGGAGGTTCTTGGGACACTCATTTACTGTTAATAGAGTTCACTTATAATAATAGTTATCACTCTAGTATCGGAATGGCACCCTTTGAAGCACTGTATGGTCGGAGATGTAGGACTCCTTTATGTTGGCATGAATCTGGAGAGAGTGTGGTGCTAGGACCTGAAGTTGTCCGAGATACTACCGAGAAGGTGAAGTTGATCCGAGAAAAGATGAAATCTTCCCAAAGTAGGCAGAAAAGTTATCATGACAAACGAAGAAAGGATTTAGAGTTCCAAGCGGGTGACCATGTGTTTTTGAGAGTTACACATGTGACGGGTGTTGGACGGGTGCTGAAGTCTAAGAAGCTTACTCCGCGATTTATTAGTCCGTATCAGATTTCGTACAGAGTTGGAAATGCTGCTTATAGAGTGGCTTTACCACCTAATCTGTCGAATTTACATGATGTGTTCCATGTGTCACAACTCCGGAAGTATGTTCCAGATCCGTCTCATGTGATTCATATGGATGATGTTCAAGTACGGGATAATCTTACTGTGGAGACGATGCCTGTACGAATTGCGGAGCGTGAGAAGAAGGTTCTAAGAGGCAAGGAGATTACGTTGGTGAAAGTTGTCTGGTTAGGAGCTACCGGAGAAAGCATGACTTGGGAGCTAGAAAGCAAGATGAAGGAATCCTATCCCGAGCTATTCGAATCAGGTAAATTTTCGAGGATGAAAATTCTTAAAGTGGGGGAGAGTTGTAACGACCCGAAAATCTAAAGTAATTATTTAATCATTTATTTAATTGATTTAGAAGGAACTAAGAGGTTTTTGGATAATTTGGAGAATTATGGATAAAATGAGTATTTTTAATAATTTCAATATAATGGGTAATCATTTATTTAGATTATTATTATTGTTATTAAAAATAATAAGGGAAGGACAAGGTGGTCATAAAAGAAAAGAGGTAAGGGTAGAGTTGGAAGTTCCTAAACTGGGATATTTTGTCTAAAGAGGGAAAAGGTCGATCATTTTCTAACTGATCGTGTTTTGGTGAAGAACTCAGAGGAAGAGAAGGAGAAGAACCTTAGGGCTTGAAGATTCTGAAGAATCTTAGAGAAGGAGGAAGAACCGCTAAATTTCTCTGAGGTATGGGGAGTTATCATTGTTTATTATAGTTTTATAGGAATTGGAGATGAATAGATTAGGGATTGTATGAGTTGTGTTGATTTATATGATTGTTGATGTAGAATAAGTAAATTGATGAAAGTATGATGAATTTGATTGATGCATATTACTATATGTGTGTTCTGTGAGTGTTTTTGAGCAATTTTCGTGTAGAATAATGATTTTTGGGGTAATTGAAGTTAAAAACGCAGAAAAGCACTTTTCGGGAAAAGTTGGGTTTTGTCGCATCCTGACACGGGCCGTGTCACAGGACACGGGCAGCCGTGTCAGCTTGCTGGTCGTGAAATGGAAAATTGATTTTTAAAAAAAATTGGTCACAGTACTTCTGACACGGGCCGTGTCACAGGACACGGGTGGCCGTGTCAGGCTGCTGACTTGCTACCTTTTTTTGATGTTTTGGAATTGTGTCCCAGGTCTTCTGACACGGGCCGTGTCACAGGACACGGGCGGCTGTGTCAGACCTCTGTGTTTGCTGTATTTTGTCTGTTTCGCGTTTTGGGTGCAGGTTTCCTGACACGGGCCGTGTCCCAGGACACGGGAGGACGTGTCAGCCAGCTGTTTGTGTTGTTTTGTTGTTTTCTTGATGGTTTCATGATGTTTTCTCGTGCTGATCTTTTGTTGTTGAGTGTTGATGATGTATGATGATAAAACATGACTGTATGATGAATGCTTGTTGTATATGAAATGAATGATGCGCACGTTGATGGCCGATGAATTGCGAAGTTTTAGCATCATTGCATTTCATAGCATTTTATGTTGGGACTTCGGTCCATTGGTAGCTTCAATCCCACTGTGCGGATTGAAGTGATACGTTGATTACGATGTGCTCCATTTGGAGGGTTGATGGCCAAGTGTCCATCCACGTTGAACCGGTACCACATGCATCCTTTGCATTTCATTTTGGTTGACATTGCATATGAATGATGAAATTGTGATTCTGTTGTGAAGATTACGTTGATAATTCTATGATATTGGTGTTGATGATGATATGATGTTGTTCTTTAATGATGCCATGACGTTGTTGTTAATGATGTTATGATGTCGTGTCACTTATTCTGTTTATTTTCCATGTCGTATATTATTATAATGAATTGTGATTTCTCACCCTGCCTGCTTGAAAATGTTGCCTCTTATGTGGGTAACTTGCAGATAACCAAGAGTAGCTCCGCGGTGACGAAGGAGGTAGCTTGGAGTGTCTCGTTTATGTCGTTTAGTTTAGAGGTGTCCTGCTCTGTGTCATGTAACATCGGGTTGGGTTGGATCGCGAACTTCGTGTTCTTTTGAATTATGTTGGAATTTTATACTGATGATGTTGTTCTAGATTGGATTAAGTTTCTTATGAAGTTTTTAATTGAATTTCAAATGACAATTTGATTCCGCTGCAAGATTATGATTTCTTTTGATGATGTTTGAATAACCCGTGTTACGGGACAGGATTATGAGAATTGTATGATGTTTTGAATATGTACACCCTTGGTTGTGAATTTTAATCTGATATCATGATTTATTCTTTTAAAATTGTATGTGGGGTAGAAGGGTGTTACAATCCCTCTTGAAACCAACTTGATGAAAACCTTGCTCTCAGCTCAAAATGATGGTTGATTCTTGTTCTACTCTCTTGACTGATCAAGAATGTGGAAAGAAAACTCAAGAAAACCTTATGGAGAGGGAGAATCAAAGAAGAGAAAATTTGGAGAGAATCGAAGAAGAGTGAGTGCATGACCTAATTTTGGACGCATGAGTTAGCTTATATACTCTCCATTAGTCCTCTGATTGTGATTAGCAAGTGGTTAATCCTTTGGTTAATGAGTTTTGGATGAATTTGCAATTTTGCACTTTGTGTTACCACCACTAATCCACACGTGTAAACTCCTTGCCACAAGCATGATTCACCTCCAATTTACTTATTGATCACCTCTGAATTCAAATTGGGCCTTGTGGTTGATTGGTTCATGAGATTTGAATCAATTTGCATTTTTGAACTTTGTTGAATAAGTGATAAATAAGTCATGGAATGAATTGATTCAAAGGCCAAAAATGCTCCTCTTGACTTGTATTTTGATGTTGTAATGTGACATGAAGCAATTGGGAACATTACAAGTCCTTTTGAGTAAAAATGCAAATGGTGGAAAATTTGACATATGAGAAATCCATGAAATGCACCTTGCATTGTTTTGACCATAACTTGAGAACCACAAATGATATGGAGACAAGCTAGTACTTTTTGGAAATAGGAGAGAAAGATCTTCAACTTTCATGTTGAAAGAAAATTCATTTGGAGCTTCCTTGATGATGAAAAGTCAAGTTGAATGTGGTGAAAAAACTGCCAAAAATGGAAAGTTCTCGTTATAGGTCATTTTCCAAATTTAGTAACTTTTGTACAAACTCTTGATTCTTGATGAATGGTGTGAATCTTGACAATTGAAGACCCTATGAGAATATGAGACCTTGAAAACCATGAAAAGAACCTCAAAATTCCACAGTTGACTTTTCCTTCCACTGTTGACTTTTGCTTACTTCACAAGTAACTGAATCCTTGAACATTCTTCACCATAAACCTCTAGCCAAGCCTTCATCCATGAACACTTGTGAGCATTTGGAATACCATAAGAACATGCTTGAATCCACAAAGCCCTCCAAGAAATCCTTTTGATTCACAAACCCTAATTTGGTCCCTCTGGTTAGGAGGGAAAGATCCACTTTAAATCCTTTGCCATGCTTGACCTTATGAAGATATGATGAACCCCATGAGTCACCTTAAAGCTTGAGACTCCCCTGAGATGATCCAAGTACCTTGATCCCATTCCAAGAACTAAAGATATGCAAAGATGCTAATGCAAGAAATGAAATGAAGCATAAGCCAGTTAACCAATAGTAAGAGAGCAAATTTTGAGGTGTTACACCTTGTTACATCCATTATAGCTTCTTTCGTTGCATCAATTTGAAAGCTATCATGTGTATCTTTGGAGTACTTTATTGCTTCGAAAAGATTAAAAGATACTTCCTCATCTTGAACTCTCACTTTCATAAGACCATCATCGATATCAATCATCATTCTAGCCGTCTTCATAAAAGGTCGCCCTAGAATCAATGGAGCATCATGGTCTTCTTCCATGTCAATAAAAAAAAAATCAATTGGAAAAAAGAATTTATCCACCTTGACTAGCACATCTTGAGCCACTCCATGAGGATGAGTTGTAAACTTGTCGGCCAATTGCAATGTCATTCTTGTTGCTTTCATCTCAATGCTTCCCAACCTCTTAACAATAGATAACGAAATCAAATTGATGTTTGAGCCTAAGTCAATCAAACCTTTAACCACATAAACATCACATATGGTAACCGGCAAAGTAACTCGACCTGGATCACTTTCTTTGATCGGTAGAGTTCTTTGAATGATTGCACTACAACTCGCATCAAGCGTGATTGTTTCTTGGTCCTTAAATCACCTCTTCTTGGTAAGGAGATCTTTCATGAACTTTGTATATTTGGGCATTTTCACAAGAGCCTCGAAAAATGGAACATTAATTTGTAATTGACGAAATATATCCATGAACTGAGCATAATGCCTAGCATTGTCTTTCTTGGTTGAAGCATAAGGATAAGGCAAGTTTTGAATTAGAATTGGGCTCACTTTCTCCTTCCCTCTCTTGATTTTTTTCTTTTTCTCCTCTACATCTTCTTTCTCATGGTTCTCATTTTCAACTAATTTTTCCTTTTCATTTTCAACTTCTACCTCATCATTCTTTTCAACTTCCACCTCATCTTTTTTTCTTCCTCCACAATCTCATCACTTCTCACATCATCATTTTTCTTTTCATTTTCTTCTCCTTCACCCACCTCTCTTCCACTCCTAGTCACAATGGCTTTGCAATGTTCCTTCGGATTGGTTTGAGTGTTTGCGGAAAAGGATGGCCCGGGTTGTTGGTCGGCTAATTGTTTCGCAAGTTGCCCAACTTGGTTTTCAAGTTTCTTGATTGATGCCTCATTACTCTTTTGGCTGGCCATTGACATTTGAATGAATTGATTGAGAGTTTCTTCTAACTTTGAACTTCCACCTTGAGTTTGTGTAGGTTGATAAGGATTTTGATGGTTTGATGTTCCGGTATCTTGTCTCCAACCTTGTTGATAACCAGGATTGTTCCCTCTTTATTGGTAACCTTGGTTATTTTGATAAGGTTGTTGAGCATTGTTTTGATACGGTTGTTGTATTCCTTGATAACCTTGATTACCCATGAAATTTGCTTATTAGTTAACCGGAGGACAATAACCAGTGGGGTGATTTCCTTTGCATAATTCTCAAACAGCTATTTGCACATTCTTGCTTGGCAATTCTTGCATCTCTTTTAGTTGTTGTGAAAGCTTTGACATTTGTTGAGTCAACAATTCCACTTGTTGGGATATCAATTTATTTTGATCAAGAATAGCATCATTAGTCCCCAATTCAATTATGATTTCCTTGATGATCATTGAGTGCCATCTTATCGATAATAGAAATTGCGTCTTCGGCGCTCTTGGACATTAACGATCCACCTGAAGTAGTATCCAATAAAGTCTTGTGGACCGATTGGAGACCATTTCGGAAGATGTACACTTGAGTAAGTTCATCAAAACCGTGACCCTTACATTTTATTAACATGGATTTGAACCTCTCCCAAGCTTCATTGAGAGATTCATTTCCACCTTAACCGAATATCGCAATTGCTGTCTTTGCTTCCATGAATCGATTGTGTGGAAAAAATCGTTCAAGGAACTTTTCTTCTAACAAATTCCAATCCGTCATAACTAAAGTTGATTAATCAAGATACCATTCCTTTTCCTTCCCAATTAAGGAATGCGGAAATAGTCTCTTGAACAATGATTCTTCTTCGGCTTTCGGCGCTCCCGTTGCAACCGCAATTTCATAGAATTTTGTGAGATGAGTGAAATGATCCTCATGATCCATACCAGTAAAAGGATTTTGGTATAAAAGCGCAAGAATTCCGGTTTTCATCTCATAATGCCTGCCATTGTGGCCGTTGCGTGCAAACTGAGCATTATGCCTTGGACTGTTGATACATGGTGTTGAAGCAGGTGGTGGTGGTGGTGAAGCTGCCATGTTTGGCGTAAACTGTGGTGTTGGTGTAGAAACAGAACTTTCTCCTCTCTCTCGTATTTCCTTGGCAAGTTGCCTCCTCCGTCTAGTTTTGCTATTCAACTTACGCGCAGTTGGTAGTGACGCTCTTTCATGATTTATTTGGCATCTATCTTGAAAATTATTTGGGACAAATGCTTTTCTGTTGAAAGTACTGAAACAATATAGAGTATTCCAAAATTTTTCATGTTTATTTTCCTCAAACAATCATGTTGGTTTAACTCATCAATGTCTTCGGCTTAAACTCCTAGTCTTAGGGCTAGGGGTCTTGGCCTTGGTGGGTTGTCCTCTGTGGTTGGTTCTTTCGGTGTTTGCTCTTGTCTCATTTGTGTTTGTGTTGTTTCTTTGGCACCTTGGTTATGGAGTGGCAACCTATTGATAAGAGAAATCTGGCTAGAAAAGTTTCTCGTCTTTCTGTTTGGAAGGAAGAGAGAGGTAAAGGGGTGAGTGATGGTGAGGCTACCACTTCCTTTTTCTTTACCGTGTTTCCTGACTCTTTGGATGTGAAAGACATGTTTGAAGTATTCAAAGTGTACAGTTTGATATTGGAGGTCTATATTCCCGTAATACATGACAATAGAGGTCGTCGTTATGGTTTTGCTCATTTTTGGAGATGCCCGTATAATGGCTGTTAAGCTAGATAGCATCCATCAGATGGGGATTTTTTTTGCTAATATACCTCGCTTTCACCATCACGAGAGTAAGGATAGTGACCTGGGAAGATATAAACCACCTGGTGTGGAGGGTTCCGGCGGTGGTTTTATCAAGATAGGTGTATTCAAACAGTATACTGGTAGGTCTTATGCTCATGTTGTGAGGGCGAGGACCCATGGGGTTGCAAATATTAGCGTTGCTTCACCTTGTGGAGTACAGTTAGTTGGGGATTCAAGCACAAAGTCACTCCAGATCCAACTTTTTATTGATAAAGTTAATATTCGTAGGTTTGAGAAGTCATTCGTTAGGGAGGTTCATGCTGATGGTAACACATTAGTTGTTAAAAAAAGCTCTCAATGAGGAAGGCCTTTTCCATGTAAAAGCTACTCCTCTTAGTCCAAATTTATGTCTCCTAGAGGATGCAGATGATGGTGACCTTTCTTCTTTCATTATTGAAGCCCGAGCCTGAATCGACAAGATGTTCAGTATTGTTAAACCTTGGTCGCCAGATGTTATGGATTTAATGAGGTTTGCTTGGTTGAAGTGTTTTGGTCTTCCATGCCATGCATGGAGAAAGAGTTGCTTCATTGAGTTGATAGAGAACATTGGGTAGTTTGTTTGTTGTGATGAAGATACAGAAAAGGGGAAGAAATTTGGCGTTGTGTGATTGTTAATTAAAACTAAGCTTTCTCCATACATATCTAAAGAGGTGACCATTGTGATTAATGAAGTGAGTTTTACTGTTAAGTTAGTGCAAGACCTTGGTTGCTCTAAGAAGTTTGTGGTGTCTTCTGAATCTAATATCTCGTGTGATCCTGACTCATCGGAATTCTCAGAGGATGGAGGCGCATGGTCGTCATCGGATGAGGAAGATGACGCTGACGTTGTTATTAATAGTATACCTAACCTAGAAGCTAAAGCGGCTGCCAAACCTGCTCGTGATTGTGTTCCAGAGGTTGGGAGTACGGAAGGAGCAAGACTTTCACGTAAAAGTGATTGTTTGGGGCTGATGGTGTTGTCTTAGGTGGCACAGATGAAAATTTTGAGGATATGTCTGAAAAGGGGTTTCTTGGTTTGGAGCATCTGACATTAACATGGTGGATTTTGAGGATGTAATAAATACTGAGGTTGCACCTAGTATTGTGGCTCAACATTATGGTGTTGTGTCGACTATAGTGGTTGAGACCCAGCTGTCTTCAAGGGATGACGTGGCTCTTGGGAGATGTTTGAACGAGGAAGTTAGGCCCACTTTTGATTTGGGCTTGAGTAATTTTGCTTCGGATAATATTTCTTGTTCTCAGGTTGCTTGTATAGGGCCGAGAGTCCAGCCCAAACAAAGGAAAAATATTTTGTTGAATAATATGTATGCTAAAATACAAAATCCCTTATTCTCCATCATTTTACTCAACACTTCTACGTTCTTCTATGCGTAATCCGATGGTGCCCTTTCGTCCAGAATTAAACTTCAGGTCGAATTCTACTATTTCTTCTGGTGAGGAAGCTACCTCAAAATTTTTTGGAGGGTCTGATTCGCATTGTGCTTCGGTGGATGAATCCGATGTAGTGAGAGGAAATTTTACTTGTAATAAGAAGATGGAGGAAGTCCCTGCTAAAGTTTGGGATACTATTAAACTTTTGGGGATAGAAGGGGATGAATACCAGGGTGTTTTTGAAGGTTACATTAAGGAGTTAGAGTCAAAATATTGAAAGGTCTGTGAATCCAAGAAGGGTGTGGAAATATGGATCCCATGAATATAGTATCCTTTAATGTTCGTGGGTGTGACAGCTCCCTTAAAAGAAGAAGAATTAACCATATCCTGGTTAAGGGCAAGGCTGATATTTGTCTGATTCAAGAAACTAAAATGCAAAATTTGGAGGATTCTGTGGTTTGCAGTATTTGGGGGCCTGGGGAGTTCGAGTGGTCTGCGTGTGAATCGTTAGGCTTGTCAGGTGGGATTCTGATTGTTTGGAGGAAAGGTTTGTTTTCTGCTGTTTCTAGTTTCAAGGGTAAAGGGTTTGTAGGGATCAACTTGATCTGGAGAGGTTGTAATATTTATGTGGTTAATGTGTACTCCCCTTGTGGGTTGGAGGATAAGAGAGCTCTGTGGGAGGAGTTAGTGTCTTGCGAAAATCGTTTGCCTAATGGGCGGTGGGTCATTGGGGGCGATTTTAACACTGTCAAAGAGGTGGCAGAGAGAAGAGGAGGGAGCATACCAAATTTTGGTGGTATTGTTGAATTTAACTCTTTTTTAGATGAGTTGGATCTTGTGGATCTCCCAGTTGTGGGAAATCGATTCACTTGGTTTAGTCCTAATGGGAGGAGTAGTAGTATAATAGACAAGATTTTGGTGGATGAATCTCTTATAAACTTATGGGATTTTAAGTCTCAGTTTGTTGGAGATCATGATATCTCAGACCATCGGCCGGTTTCGTTGCATTCGAAGAATACGAATTGGGGGGATAAACCGTTTAGGTTTTTCAATTGTTGGTTGGATCATAAACTCTTCTTTAATTTTGTCAAAGAAGGTTGGCAGTCTATTGTTATTCACGGTTCTCCTTCGTTCATCCTTAAGGAAAAGCTTAAAGATCTAAAGACTAAAATCAAGTGGTGGAATCAAAATGTTTTTGGGTGGTTAGACTTAAGCATTGATGAGAAGGTTCAGAGGCTTAATGATATTGAATTGGATCTGGCGGAGAGTGGTGATTGTCAATCTGAAGCTGAGCTTGCTAATAGGTTGATTATTCAAGAAGAGTTATGGAGTAAACTCAAGTTGAAAGAAAGTATGATATACCAAAAATCGAGGCTGAAATGGGCTTTGGAGGGAGACATCAATACTAGTTTCTTCCATGCTTCCTTGAAATCTCGTCGCAGGCATAATTATATCTCTGCTATTAAAGTGGGTCAAGATTTGATCGAAGACTTGGTGGCCATTAAAAACACTGCAGTGGAGTACTTCAAGGGTAAGTTTGACAAGCCTGCATTCATTAGGCCTAACTTGGATTTGCGCGACATTATGAAGTTGTCGTCGGCTGAGTGTGAGAGCTTGGAAGCCGAGTTTTCCTTAGAAGAAATACACGTTGTTGTTATTGATTGTGATGGGAACAAATCGCCTGGAACGTATGGCTTCACATTCAAATTTTTGAAAGCTTGTTGGGAGATTGTGGGCTCTAAAGTAATTAATTATGTGCATGAGTTCTATAAATAAGGTTTTTTGCCTAAATCATTTGTCTCTTTTTTCATTACCTTAGTTCTTAAAGTTGCAAATCCTTTATGTTTTGAAGAATTTCGACCGATTAGCCTTATTGGGTGCATTCTAAAAATTATTTCGAAGTTGTTGGCCAAAATATTAAGCAGTGTCATTGGGAATATCATTTCTCCCTCTCAAACATGGTTTCTTCCGGGGAGACAAATTCTCGACGGTGTTTTAGTTGCTAATGAGGTTTGGCTAGGAGAAAAAAGAGGAAATGTTTATTGTTTAAAGTCGATTTCGCGCAGGCGTATGATTGTGTTGACTGGAATTTCCTTAATAATGTTCTTACTGCGATGGGATTCAGTTCTAAGTGGTTACGATGGAATAAGGGGACTGTTTTTAATTGTTTCGTGTCAGCTTTGATCAATCGCAACCCGTCGAAAGATTTCAAGGCCTCGAGGGGTTTACGGCAAGGGGACCCGTTATCCCCTCTTCTGTTTGCTATAGTTGTCGAAGGATTGGGTGTGTTGGTAAGGAGAGCTACCCAATTGAATATCTTATCGGCTTTCAAGGTTAATTCTAGTGATTCTATTAGTATGATCCAATTCGCAGACGATACACTTATTGTTTGTGATGGTTCTTTATCGAACCTTTGGGCCCTTAAATCTATCTTATGTGGGTTTGAGATGATCTCGGGACTTAAGATCAATTTTGCAAAAAGTTGCCTATACAGTGTTGGTTTAAACGCTGAGTTTTTGCAAGCTGCTGAAAATTTTTTGTGTTTGCAAAACTGGCATGCTGCCTTTCAAATTCGTTGGTATCGTGGTAGGTGGAAATCATAGGAGAATTGCATTTTGGGATCAGGTTATTAAGTGCTTAAAGGCTAGAATTCCTTCCTGGGATGGGAGGAAGTTGTCGATAGGTGGTCGGGTTACTCTGATTAATTATGTTCTGGTTAATCTTCCTATCCACTATCTTGCTTTTTTCAAGGCTCTGCGTTAGATTATTAAGGATATTATCGCTATCCAGAGACATTTTCTTTGGTCTGGCTCGATGGCTAAGAATTCTGTTTCGTGGGTTAGTTGGAAGCATGTTTGTAAGTCTAAGAGTTATGGAGGGCTTGGGATAAAACACGTCGGTTTGTTTAATTCTGCAATGCTTGCAAAATGGCACTGGAAGTTCTTGCAAGTCGGGACGGAAATTTGGAGGTCTATCCTTTCTCACAGATACGGTAATTTTGCCAAGCTGGTTCTGTTTCCGCATGATGCTGGTACTCTCAGATCTTACTCTTTATGGCTGCGGGATTTATTACAGTCCAGTTCCCTTTCGGATTCGATCAGTTTATGCAGTTTTATCAGTTCTAGGCTTGGAAATGGTGTATCAATTCCGTTCTGGATGGTGAAGTGGTTAGGTCCTGATAGCATTAGTGATTTATTTCCTGACCTTTTTGAGGCCTCTAATACCAAATTCTGGACGGTGTTTGAGATGGGAGAATGGGTGGGTGATTCTTGGATTTGGAAAGTGTTCAATTTTCAGTATTCTTTACACACTGTAGCAGGTCATGATTTATCTGTATTAGAGGCCATACTGCTTTCTGTTAAACCGCAGGCTGACATTGATGATAAGTGGTTTTGGAGCTTGGGCAGTAGTCGGTTTTTCACTGTAAAATCGTACTATAATCAGGCTACTAATACTGCTACTGGTATGCTTTTGAATGCGTCGGAGCAAACAGCTCTAGAGGCTCTTTGGAAGACTTTTTTACCTTTGAAAGTTATGATTTTTGCGTGGCGACTGATCATTAATAGGCTTCCGACACATCTAAATCTTGAGGCTAGAGGTATTATCGAGTCGAATCATGATAAGGTTTGCGTTTTGTATTTTAATGCTAATGAGGACAATGATCAATTATTTCTATCTTTTCCAAAAGCTAGATTGATTTGGATCAAAGTCTTCCAATGGGTGGGTTTGCCTTGGATTCAAGAATCTAATTGTTATGATTATGTCTTGGTGTGGATGTTGCATTTGGTTGGTAGGTTCAAGTTAGAAACGGTGTGTTCAATTTGGTTCATTACGTGTTGGTGCATTTGGAAAGCTCCGAACGATATTATTTTGAATGATTGTATTTGCAATGTTGAGTCTATTTTCCTTAGCATTCTGTCGTTCTCTTGGAATTGGATGGTCCTTGGGTCTAATTATCGTAGAAGTTTTTCTTTTTACGATTGGTCGAAATTCCCGGTTGATTTTTTGCAATGCCTAGGGTCTTCCCATCTTCTGTTTGACTCTTGTATCGGGTTGGAGAATCCATTTTTCTCCTAGTTATTGAATTTCATTGCTTATAAAAAAACTTACGCGCAGTTCTCTCAATCTCAGGATCGAAAAGAAGTTGATCTGCAGGTAGCTTTCCTAGCATAAACAGAGTCTGCAAAACTTAACCAAACAAATTAAGAAGCTCAAGAAAAAGTAACTGAGATAAACAAAGTTTAAAACTTATCAACTATTGCAATGCTTGCAATATCAAACAACAATCCACGGCAACGACGCCATTTTGTTGAAACAGTATTAGAGTGCGTTTTTATTATCATAACTGCAAATATTGTGTGATATTACCGCTGTTCTACAATTGGAGTTGTTTTAAACATAGAACATAAAAAGTGTTTGGTTTGATTTCATAATGCAACGATTGCATAAAAAGTTATAATCAAAGGTAAAAAGTTTCGATTTTAAAACGATTGATAAAAACATGTCAAGATTAGGACTCGATAATCCATTTCATATGTATTTTCTTAACAAAGCATGTGAACTCATTAACAGCAAATATAATCACATATCCTCTCAAGATGTTTCATCTCTAAAACAAAATATGATTTTTATCATATTAATCCTTAGATGATCTCTCAACCTTACTATCAATACGATAACATTAAAGGATTGATATTAGTGAATATAAACTCACAAAACTATCTCTAGACTTTGTTTATTGAAATATGAAAAAGCTAGGTCAATAGTTGAAACATATCTCTCAATAATGATCCAACACAAATATACAATAAAAACAAGGTTTTTCACCATATATTCATCATTAACTTGTTCACATACAACATATCAAGAGAAATACATACAAAAGTGAGGATTATCTACCTCAAATCTTGACACAAGGAGAGATTTAGCTACCCACAACCATGGTAGCTTGAACAACAAGTAACAAACAAAGCTTTTGGAGCATTAAACTTGAAAGGATCAAAGATTGAAGCTTAAAAGCTTTGAATTCTAAGTTAAAATGAAGAAGATAACTTTTTCTCTCGTCACAAAAGTTTCTAGGTTACAAAAAATTATCAAAAAGTAACTTATGTTCCAAAAAATATCACAAAGTGTTAAAATAGACATGTTCTACCCAGGAAAATTCGTCGGGCGAGCTACAAAATTTTCCGAGCGAAACCCTTTAGTAAAGCCACGTGACAACAATAGTGCAAGTGAGTTGGGGAAAATATCTGAATTCGCCAGGCAAAATAAAGCTTCGTCGGACAAATCCCTTTCGCTCCTCATTCGCCTGGCGTATCTGCCAGCGAACCACTTCCAGTAGCTATTGGAATTTTGATTTTCCTTCGCCTGGGCTTCGTCGGGCGAAACTGTCCTTTCGCCTTTCCTTCGCCAGATGAAGGTATTGATTTCTTCGACACACGCATTTGTTCGATTCTTTGCTTTTTCTTCCGATTTTTGCTGCACCCTTTTTACATAAAATGCTAAAAAACTAATAAATATATTAAAAATACCAAATATATACATTGATGCCAGAATCACTTAATCAATAAGCTATTTCGCAATCAGAAGCATGGAAAAGAGCTTAAAAGTGTCGTAAATTGATACGAAAACTATTCTATACTTGACACCTATCAACTACCCATTTCCATCACTAAACCTGTCATTCTACAACATGGTAGCTTTCATCATTACTCCAAATATAACTTCCTCTACTTTGAACAAAAAATCATCTATCCCCAAATTTCGGTTACCCATTTCTAGTTGACAACTTTCCTTTTCAATTCAATTTTTTTTAATCAATTCAAAATAATTATAACTATTAATTTCTTTTATTTATCATCCAATCAATTGTTTTTCTTCTTTTATGCAGCATTTGACTTGACCTACTTACAAATATTACTACTAGTTGTTAATTCTAGATAATTAAGACTTTCAGTACACAAGAATCATTGTTGGTTATTTTGGTTGTTGGAAATATGTAGCAGCACTTGAATAAAGAAGGTGTTGATGAAGATTGCATTTGAAAACTCAAAGCGTTTGAACTTCACACTAACCTTTAGGTTCAATTTGCCCCTACCAATTATTATATTTTGGATGCAATAAGGATTAACGACGAATTCCCTTCAGGATACTTTGGATACCTTAAGGTGAATTGCACAAACACACTAAGCTTATCTTTTGATAATAGTTTACAAAAAATTATTTTCTATACTTCACTCATGCATTAATAAAGTAAGAGATGATTTTAGAATAATTGAAATGGTGAAAAATTGATGTGAATATTTCTATTTTCGTATGCTTTTTCTGTTTTCCAAGTGTCTCTATTTATAAAGAAATTGTCATCACTTGGTGAAAAGAAACACTTTTTAATTTAAATTCCGAACCTGAAATAATGAAGCAATATATCCTTTTGACTTTCACTTTGTTTCACAAAGTGTTGCATTGGTCTAATGACATGGCGCTGGTTCATTTATTAGCAGGCGCATGTGATGCGGGTTCGATTCTCGTTATATATTTTTTAATTTTGTTTTGATTACACACACTTCTTAGTAATTAAAGTAAACTTTATTCAAGAAGTGGCCAAGTTGAGAATCGAACCCGAAACCCTTGCAATGATCAAACATTCCATACCATTAAACCACCTTAACTCAATTGATATAATCTAATTTGCATATATACGCATTATTTCTGAAATTCAAACTTTCCAAATAATATTTTGAAAATCACTCACAATCCCCCACCATTTACAAAATATAATTAAATCTTAAATTTTTGGAAATATCATACTTTCAGATAATGGTATCTTACGATTTGAACCATTACTTAGTAAATTAAGTTTTCACTCATCCCCGAATATACTGGTAGACAAGCTTTGAACCAATTATTCCTTAGAACAAGCGTGCATAATTCACACATGAAATCTCGATACTATCAATAGAATTATAGAAATTGACACATTTAATATGGCCTTGCGTCACATACCCTTTTCACGAGAATTTAAGAGTAAAGCCCTTTAACTCTATGAAGCCACCCCACTTCATTCTCGTCTAGGTAGACTATATCAGAAATGCACCCATAATTATGCATTCCAGCAAACATATACTATATGTCTATTAAGAGGAAAACTCAACCTTCCATCATTTACTTATGGTCCCCAAGTACTTTTGCTCTTTGGGATGTCTTTATAATCAAGTACTTGCAATCACTCTAATAGTGTACTTTCACCATTGAACTCAAGACTTAATATTAACTAAGTGTGAGTTGAGTTTCCACTATTGGTGATCAATTAGATATGGGCTTTATACCCATCCCCAATGATGTTTTCAACACCATATCTTTTGTCAGACCTTTCGTCAAAGGATCTGCAAGATTATTTTTTGTTCTTACGAACACAATAGAAATTACTCCATTTGAAATTAAATCCTTCACATAGCTATGTCTTATACCAATATGTCTAGATTTTCCATTATATACTTGGCTATATGTTTTTGATAGTGTGGATTGACTATCATAATTTATGGATAGAGGTGCCATTGGCTTTGGCCAAATAGGTATCTCATACAATAAATTTCTTAGCCATTCAGCCTCTTTACTCCCGGCAGCTAGAGCAATAAATTCTGCAACCATGGTGGAGTCGGCAATGCAAGTCTGTTTCTTAGAACCCAAAGAAACTGCACCTCCACAAAGATTGAAGATCTATCCACTAGTAGAGGCATGATCTTCTACATATGTTACCCAACTGGCATTTGTGTATCCCTCTAAAATTGAAGGATATCCACTATAAGTTAAACTATAGTTAATTGTCCCTTTCAAGTATTTTAATACTCTATTAACAGCATGACAATGGTCTTTACTTGGATTACTTGTATACCGACTTAACCTACCAATAACATATGCAATATCATGTCTGGTACAAGTCATACCGTACATCAAGCATCCAATTATCTCTGAATATTCAAGTTGTGCCACTAGACATCCTTTATGTGGCTGCAAATTAACATTTTGATTAAATGGGGTAGAAAATGGCTTACAATTGAAGTTATCAAATTTCATAAGCACCTTTTCGATGTAGTGAGATTGGGATAAACCAATATTTTCACCATCTCTTATGATTTTAATTCCTAAAATCACATCTGCTTCACCCAAGTCTTTCATATCAAAATTTTTGGATAAGAAAGTTTTAGTCTTTTCTACCTCATTTAATTCAGTGCCAAAGATTAACATATCATCCACATATAAACAAATCATGACACCTTTTCCATTGCTAAATTTACTATAAATACATTTGTCAGATTCATTTATTTTGTATCCATTGGTTAACACAACATGGTCAAATTTTTGGTATCATTGTTTGGGTGCTTGTTTTAAACCATATAAAGACTTGGTTAATTTACACACTTTATGTTCTTGACCTTTGATGACAAATCCTTCAGGTTGTTTCATATACACCTCTTCATCTAACTCTCCATTTAAAAATCAGATTTAACATCCATTTGATGGATTACAAACTTATAGATGGAAGCAAGTGCCAAAATCACTCTAATTGATGCAATTCTAGCAACAGGTGCATACGTATCAAAGTAATTAATACTTTCTTTTTGTGTATACCCTTTAGCGACAAGTCTAGCTTTAAATTTTTCAATGGTACCATCAAATTTCATTTTTCTTTTAAAGATCCATTTACAACCTATTGGTTTTGATCCTGTTGGGAGATATACTAGTTTCCAGGTTTTATTACCCATAATTGAGTCCATTTCTTCTTGGATAGCTTCTTTCCAAAAGGCAGAATCTTGAGCTTTTATTGCCTCTTCAAATGTTTCAGGATCATTCTCTAGGTTATAGAAAATTAGTCCATAACGATTTAGCGAATCATTATTTCCTTCTACAAGGAACATGAAGAAGTCTGATCCATAATTTTTCACTATTCAGATTCTTTTACTTCTTCTAGGTTCTGAGCATGCCAACATATCATTATTAGATACATTACTTTCTAGACTTTGAACATCATAATGAGCATTGTCTTTGGGATTTTGAATTGAGGTAAATCTACTTTCTTGAAAAATTGCATTTCTTGACTGAATCACGGTATTAATAGGATAGGAGTCATTGGATTCAATAACCATAAATCTATATGCTTTGCTATTTTCAGCATATCCTAGAAATACACATTCAATTCCTCTTTCTCCCAATTTCTTTCTTTTTGGTTCAGGCACCTTTACAATTGCTCTACAACCCCAAACTTTTAAATAATTAAGATTGGGTTTTCTTTTCTTCCAGAGTTCATATGGGGTTATCTTGTTCCTTTTATTAGGAACTCTATTTAATATATAACATGCAGTTAGAATGGCTTCACCCCAGCATCCTTTAGATAAACCAGAATAGGATAACATGGCATTTACCATTTCTTCCAATGCCTTATTTTCCTTTATGTTATCCCATTTTGTTGTGGAGAATATGGTGCAGTTGTTTGATGCACAATACCAGTGGACTCAAAATAATTAGGATGATAGAACTCCCCTCCCATATCATTTTTAAAACATTTAATGAAAGTCTCATGTTGAAGTTCTACTTGTGCTTTAAATATTTTAAATTTGTCTAAGACTTCATCCTTAGAATGCATTAAATAAACATAACAAAATCTAGTGAAATCATCAATGAAAGTGACAAAGTACTTTTTACCACCAATGGTGGGCCAACAAATGTAAATCACACACATCCGAATGAATTAAATCTAACACCTTAGAACTTATTTCAATTCCTTTAAAAGGTTTTCTTGTGATTTTAGTTAACATGCAAGTAGTACATGAATTTGAGTTTTTGTCAAAAGTTGGAATTAAATTTGATTTTATCATATCATTTAATTTTCTAAAGTTAACATGTCCTAGTCCCATATGCCATAAATCACAAGACTCAACAATATAAGCAGAAATCACATTATTATTATTATTATTATTATTAACAACATTACACATGAACATATTCTCACTAAGATAACCTTTCCCTACAAACATACCCCCCTTGGATAGAATAAATTTATCTCCCTCAAATACAGATTTGAAACCACACTTATTAAGTAAAGGTACAAAAATCAAGTTCTTCCTAACTTCTAGAACATAAAGAACATCTTGAAGAGTGAGTGTTTTTTCAGAAGTGAATTCAATCTTGACTGATCCTTTTCCTTTGACTTGAACAGTAGAGGCATTTCCCATGTACAAAACATTACCATTTTCTTCATTGATGGTCTTGAATAATTTTTTATTTTTGCACACAAGACGGGTAACACCAGAGACTATCCACCAAAAATCAACATCCTCTATCATGTTGATTTCAGAAATGACAGCAACAAGATTGTCTTTTGTTGCACTTGAATTCTTGTTTTTGTTCTCTCTTTTCAAGAACCTGCACTCATTTTTAAAGTGTCTTGGTTTTCCACAATGATAGCAATTTCCTTTCTTTTTCTTTCTATTGTTATTATTGCTATTAACATTATTATTTTCATAAGATCTTCCAAAATCTCGTTTTCTTTTCTTGGAAGTTTTACTTGAATTTTCTTCTTCCATTACATGCACCTTCTCATGAGTAATTTGATTTTTAGTATCATCTGGTTTACGATACTCTTCTTCTAAACAAAGGCGATTACCCAATTGCTCAAGAGATATGTCCTCTTTCTTATGTTTCAAATATTTTTTAAAATTTTTCCATGATGGAGGAAGTTTATCTATTATGGAAGATACAATTATTGTTTCATCCATATGCATATCATGTTGTTTGTAGTTATTGAGAATACGTTTGATTTAATACATTTGTTCCATTACAGGCCTATTGTCTACAATTTTATAATTATTGAAATGAGAAACAAGAAACTTCTTACTTGTAGTGTCTTCTTGCATGTATCTTGATTCTAGTTTTTCCCACAGTTCCTTTGCAGAATTGCTACTTTGATAGATATCGAATAAAGAGTCTGACATACTGTTGAGAATATGGCTCATGCAAATGTAATCATCATTGTCCCATTTTTGTCTTTCTCTAGTTTCAACAATGGTTTCTTCTTCCCTCTCTAATGGTCTTGCAATGTTCAGAACATACACCACTTTCAATGTTGTAAGTAGAAACTTCATCTTTTTCTGCCAACGATAAAGTTGCCTCCATCAAACTTTTCCAATTTCACAAAGTTGGATGTCATTTCTTTGATTGATGCTGCCATTGATAAGTAAAAAATAAATGAACCTAAAGATTATTGGTTATTTTGGTTGTTGGAAATATGTAGCAGCACTTGAACAAAGAAGGTGTTGATGAAGATTGCACTTGAAAACTCAAAGCGTGTGAATTTCACACTAACCTTTAGGTTCAATTCGCCCCTACCAATTATTATATTTTGGATGCAATAAGGATTAACGACGAATTCCCTTCAGGATACTTTGGATACTTTAATGTGAATTGCACAAACACACTAAGCTTATCTTTTGATAATAGTTTACAGAAAATTATTTTCTATACTTCACTCATGCATTAATGAAGTAAGAGATAATTTTAGAATAATTGAAATGGTGAAAAATTGATGTGAATATTTCTATTTTCGTGTGCTTTTTCTGTTTTCCAAGTGTCTCTATTTATAAAGAAATTGACATCACTAGGTGAAAAGAAACACATTTTAATTTAAATTCTGAACCTGAAATAATGAAGCAATATATCCTTTTGACTTTCACTTTGTTTCACAAACATTGCATTGGTCTGATGGCAAGGCGTTGGTTCATTTGTTAGTAGGCACGTGACGTGGGTTTGATTCCCATTGTTGTATATTTTTTAATTTTGTTTTGATTACACTTCTTAGTAATTAAAGTAAACTTTATTTAAAAAGTGGCCAAGTTGAGAATTGAATCGGAAACCCTTGCAATGATAAAACCTTCCATACCATTAAACCACCTTAACTTAATTGATATAATTTGATTTGCATATATACTCATTATTTCTGAAATTCAAACTTTCCAAATAATATTTTGGAAATCACTCACAATCATTTCATTATTCACTTGTTGAACTCTTGTTTTCTTCCTATGCAATTTCAGATTCATCACTCTCTCTGACCTATTTTCATCAAATCCAAACCATGTCTTCTTCCATTATTACTAACCTAAAGAGAAAGATGAGCTATGATGTCTACTTGAGTTTCAGTGCCAAAGATCCGTCTACTTTTGTTAAAGGATCTCTTGTTTTCTTCTGAAACTCCATGGGGCTATTTGTATACTTGTTAAAGGATCTCTTGTTTTCTTCGATCATACCAAGCTTCGAAGTACATATCACGAAACAACCCCTTCAGAATCATCGCTTAAGGTAATTCAGGTTTACAAAATTGCTATAATCATACTTTCAACAAATTATACTAATTCATCATCGCGTCTTCAAGAATTGGAAAAAATAATTGAATGTTGCCGAACCACACCTGGTCTTATTGTTCTCACTATATTGTAACGGAACAGAAGGGTGATTATCGCTTGCAGTGAGGTTATGGTGAAGAGGTTTTGTAGAGATGATGATTTTTTTAGTGGAATTCGAGTGAAGAGAGAGTACCGCTGGAGTTGGATTCCTGTCGCTTCTTGGTCCTTAATGCAATGCCATATATGGAGCTAATAGTAAAAGAAACTTTCTAAGACTTAATGACTAAGTGTTACCCAAAAGGGATAAAAAAAACAAATTTTTATTAATTAAAAAAGAAAGTGATAAATGAATTAAAGATAAAATTAACTATTTAAAATAAACCTAAATTAAAATATGATTAATCCTAATTAAATTAAACAATTATTTAACTACAAATTAAAATGAAACTGGTTAAAATGAATAAACAATCTGGTATCGAAGTGCTCGAAAAAGTAAAATAAATGCACCAAAATTATCAACGCAAAATAAACGACTCAGTAAAATACAGCATTTGGTCAATTTTGAAATAAATTTTCCCCGTTTAAAAGGCTCAGACTGATCAAAATGCGACCGAAAAGCAGTCGAAAAAATAAAACGAGCACGCCAGGTTAAACTACACGAACATAGATTACAAAGAGAGGCGGGATCTTAACGATAAAAATTAGGGTATGACAGCAAGGTCCTGTAGTTGAGTGCAATTGGGTTCCATATCCATGTTATATTGATAGTGTTTAATAAAAACCTCAGCTATATCTCTCCATGTACGGACGTGGCTCCTTTCCAGTTGCATTTACTATTATAAGGATTCTTCGCTGAGACTATCTCAGAAGAAGTGAATGAGCAGTTTATCATTGTCGGAGAAAGCAGCCATTTTTCTACAGTAGGCCCTGTTCTGGACTGGGCAGGCGCTTTGCCCCCAGAAGGGCAAGGCCCAATCCAATCCAGCCATTGGCCAGGAACTAGACGTTGGGCATGTCCCCCTCACTCGCTTGACAGTTCAAGAGACCAACTGTCTCCCCGGATCTCACGGAGACAGTTGGACCAAGTTAAAGGGCCACGCGCCTTGCCCTCCACCTGGCAGTCTCTCATTGGTCGACCATGTGCTTTGGCCGCATGAGAGACCTTGGCCCCGCGCTGGGGGTTCTTTTATAAATACCCTCTCACTCGAGAGGGTCAGGTATCCAATACTCAATACTTGAATTCTTGTGTACTTGCTCTCTCTCTCTCTCTCTCTCTCTCTCTCTCTCTCTCTCTTTTGACCAAGCACTTACTTTGGCATCGGAGTACCTTGCAGGTACACCCCCTCCTCTCCTACAAGCATCATCATCTACCCTACGCGAAGGCCACGACGATCCAGTCTGATCACCTCCGATCAATGGCACCGTCTGTGGGAAACGACTTCCTCGTCTTTTGATTCAAGATCCTCTCTTTTTCACCTCAAAGACCAAAGCTCTCTTCAAACTCCTTCCGATCATCATGGCCTCCACCAAGAATGATGTTGTCCGTCAAGAAACTACTGTCGCCGTTATCGCTGATAACGCCGACCACATCCTCTCCGGAGCTGCTTTCCCGGAGACAGACCATCGTGACGGGAAAATCACCTCCCCTACTCCCGATGATGTGAAACCTCTGGCACAGGCTGCTGACCGCATTTTTGAGCCTATTCCGGTTCCACAAAGCACTGACCCCAACACAACTGCTCTCATTGCATCCCTCAACAAGTCAAACCTCTTAATCTTCCAGCAAGGTGAAAAGATCAATGCTCTCGAGCACGTCCTCCAGGAGCGCTTGTCCTCGGAGAAACCTCGCAGCCCTACTCCACGTCCTCGGTCTCCCCCTCAGAAACGGAGGCGTGACAGGTCTAGAAGCCTCTCCCCAGAGAGAAGACAATCAAGATCAGAAGAGCCTGCATCCGACCTTGCAAGAAGGCGACACCGTTCCCCCCTGCGGAGGCCAGAACGTTTCCCCGCGTCAAAGAGATCCAGGCAGTGTTTTAAAAACTGGGCTGGTAATCAAACTGGTGAAGGTACTGAGTCGCTGGTTAATCGGTCGAACCACTGGGTTATTGGTCGAACCGCATACCAAACCGGATTAAACTGGATAACTCGGTTGAATAAACCTGTCATTATAATAGGTATAAAACCGGTAAAACCGGTCGAACCGGATGATTCAGTCTCTAAAAAATATAACTAGCATTTAAATTTTTTGAAAATATCATATCATAAATTCACAGGTTCATAATTTAAATTCAAATTTTAAACAGAGTCTAATTGTAAATTTTAAACAGAGTCTAAATTAAACAGAGTCTAATTTAAATTCACAGTTTAAATGTTAATAGAAAATCAGTTTTAATGTTAATAATTAAAACAATACAAATATTAACATTATTCTAAATAACAAATTTTCCAAGTCTATATATATAATGGAAATCGGTTAAGTCTAAAATTATATTATATTTAGTTTCTTAATTTGTGTTCTAAAATTTCTATACAAATATTTGTATGATGGTTTTTCAATCAATATAAATACAAAATAGTAAAAATAGTTTCGTGGATATTATGAAACTTAATTTGTGTATCACTTGAGTCAAATGAGGGATCACTATTATTCTTGGGGAAAAGTTCCTATGTATTTGAGTAAAAAGAATTTAAAAAAAAAATAAGCAGTTGAACCACCGGTTTTCCCGGTTCGCACCGGCTCCCTCCGGTTCGAAGACGTGGGTGATCGAACAAGCGAACCTGACCGGTTACCTGGCCAGTTCCCGGTCCAACCGGTCCGACCGGCCGGTCTGGTCCGGTTTTTAAAACACTGGATCCAGGCCCTCAGAAAACTACGAGCATCGCCGTTCGTGCAGGCATTCTCCACGGCGAAGCATAAGCCGTGGTCGCAGCTATTCTTTTTCTCATTCTCCGAGCACAAGCAGTGACGATGATGTCCATAGCCCCCTTTCACAGGAGATCACGGACACTAGAATTCCTCGCGGGTTGGAGAAGCCCCCTGCTCTAACAACATACGATGAGACCACCGACCCCGACGAACACATAGAAAACATAGAGGCAATGCTCCACTACCACAGTGTGAGTGGAGCCATAAAGTGCATATTGTTCCCAATCACCCTCAGGAAAGGGCCTATGTGTAACACCTCAAAATTTGCCCTCTTGTTTTAGCAGTAACTGGCTTATGTTTCATTGCATTCTTGCATTATCATCTTTGCATATCATTGGCTCTTAGCATGGGATCAAGGTATCTAAGTCAAGCCAAAGGAGTTTTGAGCCTCAATATATCTTAATTGATCCACCATCTCATCATATGATCAAGGTATATGAGAAATCTCAAGTGAATCACATTCTCCTAACCAGTGCAAAATTAGGGTTTTGGGGAAAAGTCAGTGCAAATGGTTTTTTGAGCCACAATTTGATTTCAAGATTTTCCATATGCTCTCAATTGTCCAAGGATGAAGTATTGCCCATTAGTTCATTTCAGAAGATCTTCAATTGAACAATTGGTTGAGAATCAGGAGAATTGGGGAAAAGTCAGTTGTGCAGAGGAAAAAGTCAAGTCCTGACTTTTTGAGGTCAAATTCATGTTCTTCATCTCAAATAGGTTCATTGATGAAGATTTGACCAAGAAATATCAAGGGATTCATCAAAAATCAAGAAATGTGCAAAGTTGCCAAAAATAGAAATTAGGGTTTCCATTTATGGCAAGTTTTGGCAAGGTGAGCACCCAACTTTAGGGCATTCTTTCTCCATGTTCCAAACTCCAAATTGAAAGTTTATGGAGGCCTATAAAAATTTCACATTCCAAGCTTCAAAACCATACCAAGAACATGTCCATTGGATCAAAATTGAGAGAGATATGATCAATTAAAGTTGAGACAAATCAAGGCAAATTGGCAAGTCATGACCAGCCAGCACGCAGTCATTTCTACAAACACCTTGTGTGCATGACATGTCCAAGTTCAAGGTCAATTATCTCCATGATGGAGGCTCCAAATCTAAAAGTGGTCAACATCAATCTTGTTCCTCTTGATCTCCTCTACAACTTTGGTGTTGGAGGAATTTTCATTTGATCAAGGTATGAGAGATATGATCGATCAAAGTAGTGGTCTCAACTGATTCGTCCCATGCACACATGAGCCAGGCACGACCAAGGCAAGTTGGTCAGTTAACTCAGTTATGACCAAGAGATTTCAGGGACATTTTTAAGCATCTTAAGGGATTCAATTGTATTTGTTTTGAACACCAATGTTGTTGTCCTCCATCCTTTCTTTCCATAGCCACCTAAAGCTCCTAATTCCATCCTTTGAGTAAGGAGAAATTGTCCATTAAAGTCACATATATGAACATGGTTGTGTTGGCTGCAAAAATAGAAACAAGTTATATTGTTGTTGTTGCTTTACACGCACATCATACACCAACATTGCTTCAATTGTCCAAACACTCTCTTTCACTCTCAATACACATCACACACTCTTTACCATAAGTGTGCAAACAAAAGAGAAGTGAGAAACTTGCATCATAAGTTGTTGCTGCTGCATTGTACATCACCACCTTTCATCCTCACCATAATATCTCATGATCCTTCCACACATGATAACCCGTGCCATTCCATTACTACACTCATTCTCCATTTTCATTTCAACTTCAATCACTCTCAAGTGGACTCAACTAGGGTTCTAACTGTTAACCAGCCCTAGTTAGATCCTAACCACACCTCTAACTACCTATATAACCAAACTCTAACTGAATTTCAGGGGATTGGATCATTCTTCACTTCACTTGGATCATTCTTCACTTCTCCATTTCACACTATTCTCTCTCTCTGAAACTTTCTCTCTCTCGAAGCTCTCACCACACTGCATTCTCTTCATTCTTCAGCATCAATTATCATCCATGGATGCATTGGAATGAAGCAATAGATCGAGCATCATCACCTTCAACTACAAACTTCTCTTTCTTCCATTGAAGTTCAAGTTTTGCAAAGCTATTACACTGCCTTTATTTGGCCAATAATCACTTCAAAGATCAAGTGCTTCACCTCTGGTTTTCTTGTTTTCAAAGCTTCATCGAAGTTCAGGTTCATAGATCAAACTTTCTTGCAATTTTATTTTGACTTTAAGCTTGATTTTGCTGGTTTTGGAGTCCTCTAGGGACGGTGTGATATCCGGCTAGTTGATAGGCACCATAGGTGCTTAGTTTGAAATCTTAGGGCAAAACTTTGAGTCTTTGATTCTCTTTGTATGTGAATTGTTTATGAATTATAAGCCTGGATCTGTGACCTACGTGGAGAGAGGAAGAGATTGATGTAAGGCATGTCCATTTCTGGTGACATGTGAGGCTGAGCACGGCGGAGACTCGCCGGAGAAGACGACCGGAGTCTTCTCCGGCCACCTGAAACTCATCAACTCACATAAACCCTAGCATTTTCCAGGATAAGTCACAGCCACACGATTCTCCTGATCCAAGGGACATAATGGTGCCAGCGCATTAATGAACGCGCTCCCTCTCACGTGCCTTTATTTTCTGATTTTATTTTGAATTGTTGATCATGTGTGTACTTTGCATCTTAATATAGCATGTGCACGCGTTTTGAACCTCATGATTTGTTTGACTATGCTTGATCATCATATGTGGACTGATCCAATGGTGCTCCTTGAGTCAAGATGTTGACTGAGAACATCTTGTGCACTGCAGACTAGTCAGCGCCTTGGGCCTGACATCTTTGATATGCGCACCCCCTTGTTTCAAGCCCAAGAGCTTTTATAACTAGCTAATTGTTTTCGTGGCACCCCCTGGCTCTTTTCTTTGTTTTTTTATTTTCTTTTCATACATGTTTGCTATTTGATTTTTAAAAATACTTGTGGACATCTAAAAATTCCCAAAAAAAAAATCATGATGCATCATAACACATTTAAATAATTTTTGGTTATTTTTATTTTTGATTTTGGATATTTTGTTATTTTTTCCATGAATTTCCATTTAATTTCTTCTGTTTGAACATCTATTCATGACACATGCTTCATTCTTGAATTGTTTGACACACCTATGATCTGGATTTTCCCATGAAAATTGGTACATGCTTCTAGGACATCTTGAGGCACTTTGTGTAATTTTTGTGGATTTTTAAAGGCATTTTTTACCAATGTTTGAATGTCCTATTTGTGCCTAATGTTTGTGTTACTTAGGCGAACTTGTGAAGCATGTTTTGGGGGTGATCCTTAATGATTTTTGAATCATTCTTTTGAGGCATGTTAACACACTGATTGCACTTTAAGATGCTTGCTTTTTTTCAATTTTTCATGTCTTCTTAACATGATCCTTATGAATTCATAAATGAATGCTTGTTTGTGTGGATGTTAGAGATCATATGCTAGGGTTTTGATGGACATTGTGTGCAACCCTCTTTGACAATTGTTGAGACCTATTGAAACATGTTGTATGAACATTATGGGTCATTTTTCTCATGTTATAGGTCATTGCTTGTCCGTCTTGAATTGAGTTATGTGCACTTATTCAAACTTGAATTGTCTTGTGGACTTGTGTTCCTTCCTTTGCACATTTTTTATGGTTTGTTTTCACAAATGCTTGCATGGTCTTGTACATCTACTTAAACATGATTCCACTTCTATTTGTGATCATTCTTAACCATATAACATGACCTCTAATTGCATCTTGCATGTTTCTAAGTCCATAAACCTTTGCATGCTTGTTTGAACTTGTTTGAACCATGTTTGTTTCTAATCTTCTATGTGCTTCAACATGACACTTGTGTGGATTTTGTATGTGCATTCTTGACTTCTAAATGTCATTTCAAATATCATGTGCTACTGACTTGTATCCATTTCCATGCTTGTTCATCTTGCACTTCCATTCTTTACTTGCATTACAAGTATGCTTCCTTGTATGAACTTAAGTGTTGATTGTTTGCACTTCTTGTTGCCTAATCTTAATCAATGCTTGCATTTATGATTTGCATGCTACCTTAATGACATCTCAATTCATTAATAAATGTCATCCACTTCTGACTTTGATGCTTGCATATGCATTTATTCATGTTCATGATTCATTTGCATTCATCTTGCATATGTATGGCATAACTTGTATTTGTGTGAGCTTTTGATGCATAGCTTGATTTTGTTTGCTTTCTTTTGGAATTTTTACCTTATTAGGATACATTGACATGTACCTACTGACCTTGTATGTTCCTTAACCCTTAGGACCCTTTCCTTTTGGTTTAGCATTTGTTTGCTTTTCAAGTTGTCTTCTTAAAGCAACTAGCATTTGTTGGTTTACTTTTGATACTTGTATTCATTAATTGTAATCATTTGGTACTAACCTTTTGTGTAGGGGCAGAGGTAAGACACTTTAGTATGTGGATGCTTATCCATGCTCCTATCTCTCTTCTCTTATCTCTTTTACTTTCTCTTGTGTGTTTGTGAATAGCATGATATAATGCTTGATTGTGTAGAACTTCCTCACATCCCTTTGGGATCCTAGCTCATCCTTAATTTTTGATTAAGGTGAGGTAGGATAAGCATTAGGTAGTGCTATCCGTATCTCTTCTTTAGACTTAGGTTGCTCTTAAACCTTGACCTTAGGGCCATCCTTTGCATGATAACATTAGGAACAATTAGATTCCCCTTAGTGTTTTCTTTTTCCTTTGAGTCTTCTCTTCTCATCTCATAACCTTTCTAAAACACTTAATAAAGGTTAACATGTATTGCGCATGAGCCTTATATATGGGAAGTGAGGTATGGGGGATCTCCCTTCATTCTTCTAGGGTACTTAGTGTACGTCCTGTTGGGGACGTTACGCGACGTATTCGTTCCTATGTTGTAGACTTGGGTGCAATGCAAGTTACAAATTAACTTCAATCTACTTCTTGTCTAAAAAACATAAAACAAACTCAACCCTTTTTATCCTTCGGGATCGTTAAGTTTCAAACCTTTTTAAAAAAAGGGCACGTTATTTTCCGTTTGTCGCAAACAGGCATCGACCCGAACTGCCGGACGCGAACTTAACGTCGCTCATAAAAAACACTAAGACCTCGTTAGATCGAACTATGACTGCTCTGATTTCCTACTTCTGGTTAGATTGAGGATACGTAGGCACAAGGCGGCGATATCTTGGCGAGCAATCTCCCCCCTAGTTCGTGTCTGAACTACGTTGACTCTGACTTTCCCATTGCACGAGGGAATACGTAGGCCTGGGACTCCGACGATGTCCTACCGAGTCACTTCTTTTTCTTTTCTCCCTCGTTTCTTCGTTCATTTTCGTTCCCGTTCCTTCTCGTTTCCAGTAGCAGCGGAGCTCCAGACGACGACGACACTCTTTGATCGAGACAACAAGTGTGGATCCCATCGAGTACGATGGACGCGTGGGGGTGCTAATACCTTCCCCTCGGGTAACCGACTCCCTTACCCGTTTCTCTTGGTCGCGAGACCATGATTTTCCCTCCCCTCAGGTTTACGCAGTGTTTCCTTTCCCTCTCTTGGGATAAATACACATTTTTGGCGACTCTGTTTCCGCGCCATTTTCGCGTTTGTACTTGGATGAAAATCCCGGGAGCGACAACTGGCGACTCTGCTGGGGACAGGTTGACCTCTTGCTGGTTCATCCCCTTTGCGAGTCAATCCTAGTGCTTGGTTGTTTTTTTTCATTGGGTGTTTATTGTGGTGCTTTATTTTGTGTATATTACTGTATTACTATTTTACTGTTTTCCTGTATTTACCACATTTATGGCATTGCATTTCATTATTATGCTAGACTCTGCTGTGCTGTACTGGATTTTCTGTTTGGCAGGTTGGGATTTCTGAGAGATAAGCCCACTACCCAGGCTTGAGCATACACATAGGTATTAGCGTGGGCAGGCGTGACGCTCCCGTGGTGTTGACCACGTGCGGGTGTTCACGAGACCTACAGCAAGACGAGGTTCTATCGGGAGATATCTGCTACTGTATATTGATGCAGGCCAGTAGTTATTCTCTTGAGGAACTGTCGACTCTGGTGACCATTCCCCTAGGACTCAGTTGTGGCACTTCTCCCGAGATGTGATAATGGTAGACCAGAAATGGCAAACCCATTACACTTCTCGATCCGAGGACCCAGTGCTGGGAACTTGCTATAGGATATCCTTTTTGAGGGGAATCAGTTGAGGCCTCCTCGATTGATGATGATGCCAAACCAGAAATGGTGAACGTGTCATCATTTCTCGACCTGAGAGTCCATGATATTCAGGATCCTCGCCTTTCTAGTACCCAAATGTGAGAGGGGCGGGTTGTTTACAGGTTTGCAGGTAACCTTGACTTTCAGCATACCCGATACCTTGGATTTCTTATCAGGATTTCTTATCAGTATGAACGTATCAGTGTGGTTACTCTGGTGTTCTGGGTATTTGGTGCAAAGCCTTGAGATTATTCAGTTTGTTCAGTGCAGCCAGCTTGTGTGGATACCTTGATCCCATGCTTTGCATTGCATTTCATTTTTCTAACATTCATATTTTTGCATTTCCAGGTAGTATTTGATCTTTTGATTCTAGTCAACGGGCAGTCATTGGGATGGACACTCAGAAGAGTAAGAAGAATATCATTGTTTACAAGTTCCCGAAGCTCACTCTTGGTCAGATTGGCAGTTTACAGGATATGGCTGGTCCTGAAGTGTTGGGAATGTTCAAAGAGAAATATGGTTGGATATTATCTTTTGCTCGTAACATCAGTGAGTATGAATACAATGGCTTGCACACCTTGATGCCGTTCTATGATCCTTCCTTTAGATGCTTCGTGTTTCCAGACTATGTATTGGTCCCTACTCTGGAGGAGTACTCAAACATCCTGGGGATTTCCATTAAAGAAGGTGTTCCATTCTGTGCTTCCAAGGCAGACCTTGATTTCAAAGTTGTGGCTGTTGCTCTTTATTTGAGCAAATCAACTTTGGAGGCCGACATTTCCAATAAGGGAAAGTCCTGTGGCTATCACTTGGCGTACTTGGTAAAGAAGGCTCAAGAAGTGGCTAAGGAGAAGAGGTGAACAGTTTTCAATGCAATACTGGCTCTCTGTGTATATGGCATTGTCCTTTTTCCTAATGAATCTGATTTTGTTGATACAGACGCTATCCGGATCTTTACAACTCAGAATCCAGTGCCGACTTTGTTAGGAGATCTTCACTATGCCTTGTACAATAGGAATGAGAAGAGACGAGGCATGATAGTTCATTGTTGTGCATCTCTTTTCTATAAGTGGTTTGCAAACCGTCTACCCTGGTCAGGTGCTTTTGTGGATACCAGGACTTCTTTGGATTGGAGTAAACGTCTGATGGGTCTAGCTGCTAAGGATATTGTTTGGGTGGATCAAGGATTGCTTGGCAAAGACATTTTGCACAGTTGTGGTGAGTACCCTAACGTACCATTGATAGGGAGAAAAAGGGGTATTAATTACAATCCTTCTTTGGCTATCAGGCAGTTTGGATATGCTCTGAAAGATCCTCCGGTTGAAAAAGATTTGAAAGAGTCTTTGTATTTTCATGTAGCTGATGGCTTAGTTGTGGCGCAGAAGGCTTCCGAAGCATGACTCAGTAGACAAAAGAAAGGAAAAGCCGCTTTGGGCAAACCCAATAATCAAGCTTTCTCTCCGTATGTAGACTGGGTAAAGAAGAGAGTGGAAGAATTCTACTTGCCTTTTGATTGGACGCCTCCCTTGTATCCTGAGACTATGGAGGAGAGGCTCACTGTACCCATTGAAGAATTCGATAAGCAGCGAGAATTGGTGCATGATTTGAGGATGGAGAATGCTGGTATGAGTAGTCAAATGCAAGGTGCTTTACATGACAACCGGGAGTTGAAATGGAAAGTTCAAGATGTGACAGAGCGCCTGGAAGAGAAGGAGAAGGATCTCACCGACAGAGCTCAGCACTTCAGAAAAGTCAGCATGACCGCTGAATCATCTGGCAAGGCCTACAGGAAAAACAAGAAGCTCTTGACTGAGACTGAAGCCAAGCTTGCCACGTATCAAAAGATGTGGGAAGAGGTCAAGATTGAAAATGGGGAGTTGAAAGAAGAACTTCAGAAAATGAAATCAGAAAAAAAAAGCACTTCTCTAGTAAGTGGAAAGAAGCTCAGAAGGAAATTGAAGAGCTCAAGTTGCAAGCCGGAGTCAAGAAGTCAAGGCGCGAAGGCAACAATGTTGATGAACAGATTATTAGGTTAAATCAAGATATTGAAAAGAGAAACAGACTGATCAAAGGGCTGATAGAGCGACCTACACATCCAGACACTGTGGATCTTCTTGAGGAAGTTGAAGCCAACTTGTTTGGAATTAATTTGTAGGGATCTTGTTGTTATGTTTGTTGGGATTACCATCAGGATTGTTGATGGAATCGCCTTTGATTGTATCAGACCCGTCTGTATGAATTCTTATGACATGATAAAAAATGCTTGGTTTAATCATGTATGTATCAACAACTCTCAGTTTTTGAAGGGTGCTTCCTTTGTGTTGATTCTACAGTATTTCTGGGTTCAGATTTATTTTTCGATATTGTGTCCAATCCCTTGCCTGTTTTCAAAGACTAGAATCAAAGCGGATACGTCCTGGAAATGTTTAAATATAATGTTTGCATTTGCATTTCCATTATCATAATCATTTGGAATTTTGCATAACAGGCACGTGTCTCTGGTTTTATTATCGTGTTCTTTCTACGGACAGGATTACTGACTAGCAGATTCATCAGACTTAATCAAAAGATAGCCATGGAACAACCCCGTGCAGAAGTGACTGAAATGAAGATCCAGATGAGGCAGTTTGGGGAAGATAAGCAGGCCATGTCTCAAGTAGGGATGGCAAAAATATCCGTACCTGCGGTTATCCGTGGATAAAATCTGTCACGGATATGGGGCGGATAACTTAATGGATATCCACGGATAAAATAAATGGATATTTAAATATCCGTTTGTTAA
Source organism: Lathyrus tuberosus (assembly GCA_022829125.1). Classification (NCBI taxonomy): domain Eukaryota; kingdom Viridiplantae; phylum Streptophyta; class Magnoliopsida; order Fabales; family Fabaceae; genus Lathyrus; species Lathyrus tuberosus. The sequence goes on along the minus strand of JALAZF010000118.1, from coordinate 10,570,384 downwards.
TGGATATGGATATGGGTTTAATGATATCCGTACCCGCGGATATCCATATCCGTTAATAAATTATAAAAATTATTTAAATATCATTAGTTTATTATACCTTATCTTTTCATCTTCTAAAATAAATAGTCTTCTTTTTTTAAATTTTCTTTGAAGAAAACCTTTCACATTTCATTCAAATTCTTTTAGCCATTTCATATTTAAACTCTTCAATACTTCATATCCCACAATTTCACAGTCCAACCAACTAGTGTTGTCATTCCTCTATCGAACCAGTGTCTCCTTTCCTACTCCTTTGTGTTCGCTCTTCCATCATAACTCACAATCACAATATCTTTTATTTGTTTGGTTAAAATGAAATGTATGAATATTATGTTTGGATCTAATTATATTTTGGTGAATAAGAAGAAAATTAATGTGATGAAATTTTATTGTTAAATTAAGAGCGAATTGTATGGATGTTATATGATAATAATTTTTTGTGTCTTTAAAAGAAGTTAAAAGTATATTTAAAAAAAATAATTTTAATAAAAAATATTATCCATGGATATCTGTAAATATCCACGGATATCGTAAAACCCGCGGATTACCCGCTTAACGGATATCCACATGGAATGGGGCGGATATGGATATCATATTTATCCAACGGGGCGGATACGGATATCATAGTATCCGTCCCCATGGATATCCATTTACATCCCTAGTCTCAAGGCCAGAAACTGCTAATAGAGGAAGTCAACCAGATGAGGACTCAGATGGGCCTGGTCATGGAAATCTTGAATAAGGTGTTAAAGAAGGAAAACAATCATGTGCTCGCTTCCACAACAGAGGTCTTTACTCCTCCCATCTCTTTGGGGTTTGCTCTAGATCATGGATTGCCTCATGAATCCCCTCCACAAATTGAAGTTTCAGAGCTTTCTCATCAGCAATCACTTCCTGCTCCCCAAGAGGATCCTAAGCCAGGAAGGCCTAAGAGGAAGTTTGAGCCCATTCCAATGCCGTATGCGCAGTTGCTTTCTTATTTGCTGGAGCTCAAACTGGTTGAACGTGTTAGTTTGGGACCTCTTTCAACAAAGATTCCTCTGGGACCTAATGCTAATGCTAGATGTGAGTTTCACTCTGGGGCACCTGGTCATAATGTTAAAAATTGTACAAGGTTCAAATCTAAAGTCTAAGAGCTCATTGATTCAGGGTCAATCAAGTTTACGTCAGTTGGCACTGGTAAACATGGTGATTTTACTCCCATTGTTGCAAAGAAAGTGGGGACTCCTTCCCTTTCTGTAGGATCCACCTCATGTCATGGATCTCTTCCACATCCTTATGCTTCAGAAGTTCTACGTCAGCAACCCTTGTTTGTGCCTCAGCCGAATGCGGAAAGGAAAGTGCAGGGGAAGATTGGGCGCCCGAATCAGCATCAGAAGCGGAACTATCAACAACAGGGGCAACTTAGACCAAGAAGGACCGAGAGGATATTTGATCCTATTCCGATTCCTTGCAGTCAGTTGCTTGCTCGCTTGCTCAAAAGCTCTCTGATTCAGCTGAGGAGTACCACACCAGTGTCGTACCCTATTCCTCCGGACTATGACATGAATGCTAGGTGCGAGTTCCACTCAGGAATGTTTGGGCACATAATTGACGACTGTAATGCGTTCCAACACAAGGTGCAAGATTTGATCGACTCAAAGGTCATCACCCCAGATGGTAACCTCATGAGGTGAAGCCTTTTTATCAGAGTAAGCACCAGATCGCAAGAGCGTCATCAGAAGCAATAAGTACAGGCAGAGTCAAGCCTCCTCAATGGCAATCATCAGCTTCCTTTACTGCATTTTCATATGTAGCTTTCATTTGTTTGTTTAAGCACTGTCTGCATGTAAAAACTTGTTTGTGTTTTGAATGATGATTTTAATGCAATGAATTTGTTTTCTTGAAGTGTTATTCGTGTTCACTCATTTTAATGTTTGCATGCACTGCAATACCAACTTTCTTGCCCTAAACTCTTGGAGGGAGGATGATGAAGTGAAAAATGCAAAAATCTATGGTTGAATGCTTCTGGATAAAACCCTGTTGAGGATGTACAGGCATTGTTTCAAATCCCTAAACACTGGAGATATAAGGGAGATAGACCCTCGTTAACCCCTTTGAGCCTTGAAGTAGGAGTTTCTTTCGTACGAAAAACCCTCAATCTTAACCTGGGGCAGGGTAGGCGTCAGTTAGTTTAACCGAGCGTTCAAATTTCAAAAGGAGTGTGCATCTGAGGATCCATTACCTTCTATTCCACCGTCAAGAGGTCAAAAGATGTGAAACCACAATGGTTATCCATTAACAATCAAGGAGTGAGGCAGTCACAACCCTTTCGAGCAAGTCAGACAAAACGGTGTCACACGATTTGATTAAAAAAAGAAGAATCAAAAGAAAAAGAAAAAGGAAAAAGCCCGCTAAGTCGAAACTTGAAAATAAATGACTTAGGCAAAAGTTAGGGCATCCCGCTGGACTTCAAAATTGAAAACTCAAAAGAGGTAGTCCAGGAAAAAATTAGGGATCAAAAAGCAAAAGAATGAAAAGCAAAAAGCGAAAAGGATTACAAAAGAAAAATCCTTAAACAAGAACAAATTCGTGTGATTACAGACACAAAAGACAAAAGGGGTGGCTGTTGCTCCAAAACCTCATCAGGTCTCAAACCATCAGTGCATGGATTCCTTAAAGAGCATGAAATATTTTTGAGAGATGAGCGCTTGCGCCAAATTAGTTGAACGTAGGACTGGAGAACATCACGAAGAGTGGGTGGGCACCAATAAACTTTGAGCCTTAAATCCTTTTTCCTCAAAACCGTGAACCAGGCCACGTTACAACCCTTAAAAGTCCTAATTGAAGCAGGGTTTATTCCGGAAGTGCACTTCAGTGAGATAGCGTTCCTGACTCCTATGAGTTATGCTAATAAGATTTTTGTTGGTATTGCATGTGCGTATTGTTTTCCATTCAAAAATCAATGTCGTATCCCAGCTAGTGATTCGTTCACAAGGCTTTGCGACTTATTTTCAAAAAAAAAACTTCAAGGTTAACATGTTTGTTGCATTAGAATTGTCATTCTCACAATAAACATTTTCTGCTTGCATGTGTTTGACATCAAAGAGGCTTATATTATAAATATCAGTTGAGAAGCTCAATCACGCCAAGTTGAGATGGTGAAAACTCTGAAGGACAGTTGTCACACCCTAATTTTTGACCCTAAGATTCCTCGTCCTTTGCATAGCATCTTTAGGCTTTTGTGTGTACACGTTATTTTATCACTAACCAATTTGTGTAGATTTGGCATTTTTAAGGGGAGATGAAAAGGAAATGTGCTTCATAATCATAACCAAGTATCTATTACATGATCATCGGCCCAAGACATATGGATGCATTCATTTCAAGGCTTATATTTTTAAACTTACCCAAATGATCCTAAGGACGTGTGTCAAGCAAATTAGCTATACTGATTTGATTGCAAGATTAATGGAGAATTTGGTTTAAGAGATGTCGTGGAACGATAAATTCACAATTAAGGGATATGTTTAAGTTATGGTGAAATGTTGACTAAAACATGAAGAGTATGTTACAAATGTTGATGGAGAACCAAAGTTGAATTTCTCAAGTTGATTCAAAACCATTGTTGGATTGATTAAGTTGTTTCAAATTTTGAATCATGCGTTCATAATTCAAGGCCAACATTGGGAATTTATCATGGAATTCAAGATATTACAAGATTTCTATTGCAAAAGGCCATGTTGTTATCCAAGTTACACATATTATGAAGATTCACGTTATCTTCGAAATGGTCAGGACGCAAGACATTACAAGTGGACCTCAATGCCTTTTGGTTTTACAGAGAAATTCATCACATAAAGAATCCACCAAATACAAGTTCAATTTTCAATGATTTAAATTGTTTACAAATGGAAGACTCCAAATTTGAGCTTACTCAAGGGTACAAGTTCTTCACAAAGTACAAATTGAGGGTTCACATTCTTAACTATGTTCTAAAGCTATTTTTGCCATGGAATTTAATACAAGTTACAACAGCAGGACCTATAAGTCATAAGAGCCTTAAATCATCCATAGAAATAAATCACATCTTTAAGGCTAAGATTACAAAATACCAAAAGCAATCAAATGGCAAATGATATTTTTTCTCCCTTTTAGTTCCATCTACTACAGAATTTGACGTCACTTTTTTCTAATGTGTGGAGACACATGATCCATACTATACTCTCCACTGTCTCTATCATTCTGTTAATTGTCAATGCGTTGACGTACTTCCAACCAGCTGCCGAAGATCATGAAACTCAGTAGAGGTCACTTCTTTAGGCCGCAATACGAAGCGGAAACCCTTGATAAAGGATGGCGTTAGTTGCAAGTGAGATCTCTAGCATGAGAAAACCAAACCTTTGATGATGGTGGAAATAAGCTCTTTGGTGTCTATTCTTCAAGAAATGACGAGTTCAAACTTAAACCATTCCTTCATGCTGTTTAATACCACACACTGCCAAAAAGAAAAGCAAATGGTCAGAGAAGATTCAAAACCAGAGTAGTAGCGACAGTAAAAGGGACGATCATGGTAACCATCAAATTCTAGATATTTTCCAATAGGAAGTTTATGAGTCACCTCAATCATAATAGCCAGCCACCAACCTCACCAACACAGGATAATAAGGAAGTGATTAGAAAATTTGTTTCTATTATTTGGCCTCAAAATAGAATAATATCAAAGGGTGTAGGTCAAGATTCAAAGGAGGACACAATTAGAATCAACATCAGTGGATGGTAAAGAGCATCGCATCGAGAAAGCGACCGTATGTCAATCTCGGTACATCCTGCATGACCTGGAGGAAACTCCCTCTTCTTGCACCTTTGTAGCCAGCTCTCCAGTGTCTTTGATCTTAAAGAGTTGAACCTGCTTCAACCCAACATTGTCTACCTGACATAGATGATGAGGATTAGAAACCTAAGATAAAGAAACATGCTAATTACGATTTAGAACTCACACACTTCCTAGTAACAATGTTTCAAATCAAGGGAGTAACTACTGCATCGTTTCATTGAAAATCACAAAAAAAAACTAATCAGAGCACCAGGCTTTTGCGCAGTTCTCACGAGCCGGTAACACTAAAACAATGCTTCACGCCTCCAGCCAAACCAAGAACAATGAGGTCATTTCCAGTGGGTGAATAATATGAAAGGTCGAATAAAAACAAATGGGGTGGATGATCATAATTACCTTTGTAGTTTTCAAAGTTAGCAAGCATATCCTCGTAGGCAAATCCCAAACAGCGTAATGCACCGGTGGTCACTTCGTGAAGAGCCAAACATATGTGGTTCTTAGCATGTTGTCCAATTCCAGAATCAAACCGTCACGCAACTGAACTTTAGAGCTCCTACCCAACAAAGCATTGTCTTCGAACTTTGTTTTCTAGATCCACCCAGACAAGTCCCTACATCATAAAAGAAATGATTCATCATCAACAAGGAAATATATAACCGCCATCAATTTTGTCAAGAACAATGGAAAAGGAAATGGTGAGATTAATGGTCCAAACAAGGTTCATGATTCCGTCAAAATTCCAAATGTTGCACAATCAAATCAGTAGCAATTCAAGGTTGCAGATTTCAGACCAAGTTATTAAAAAGCGGAATCAAGTCAAACATACACAGGAAATATAATTCAATATAATTCAATATTGGAAGAGAGAAATATAACTCAGCCACGGGAAAGTTCAAAATTAATATCTCAGAATCACAAGATCAATCACGATATTGGCAAGTTTTCAAATTCACTCAAACTGATTTCAAATAGTCGTATTTGGCCTCAGAGATATTTTTGAATCAGAGAGATTTCATCATCTTCAAATTTAAGAATTGAGGGCAACATCGTAAAGATGCCGCCAACTTCAATTCTTTCCAATTGGGATTAATCTAAGATTCCAAATCATTTGATTACAAGAGATCGCACCCAAAACAGAGATTGTCTTTTCAAATATTTCAAATCGTATCAAATTACCCAAAACAATTCAAAACTTTCCAAAACCATTCACTAAAGACACGTTGGAAAAAAGTCAGCAACAGGGCATCAGAAAAATTCAAATCACAATTAGATCGTATCAGGCCATTCAAATATTTCAAAAACCTTCTAAATCCAACCAAAATCAGATCAAATCATTTACCACATTATCAATCAGCATTCAAGATTTTCAAGTTCCCTAATTCGTCATTGGCCTATAAAAAGGGACAAGGGTTTGGCAGAAGAGACAGAAAAAATTGACGGAAAAACAACGAGAATCCCACGCATTCTAAACAATACGATCGAGGCTCAGAACACCAAGAGCGTTCATCATCGCCCAGAGACTCAGAAGCACATTGCTCATCATCGTCCTTCAGAAACCGACGGACCGAAGGCGAAATGATACAGATCGTGAGAGTTCGTAAAAGGTAAAAAAGGGCATAGAAGAAGGAAAACTTCCCTCGACGAGGCCGCCGGAGCCATCTTCGTCGTTCCGCCACCGTTCCTTTTTGCTTTCATTTTAGCACCTTTTGTAATATGTAGATCATCCATATATAGTGAAATCGGGGTATTAGGGCTGTGTGGGGTGGGGTTTGTTTGATTGCTTGATTGTTTTTTTTTGCAGGTCGAGAGAGAGATCGAGAGATAGGAGACGAGTGTGAGCGGCGGCTATTGGGGTGGAAAGCCCTAATTGCAGATGAGCGAACGAGAGAGATGAATAGCGTAATCCCTCCGTTTCTTTTATTTAAGCTTTAATCTTATCTTCTTTTTTCTTTTATAATAACACTAAAATCTTTCTTAGTTTTTTAATATAAATTAAAACTTTTTTAATTAACAGGCAAATACTTTTAATATTAGAATTTCATTTTTAAACTAAGTAAAAGCTCTTATAACCTTTTTTATTTAAGAAATTTGAATCATCCCTAAAATAATATCTCTTGTTAAAACTTTTTCTCCATTTAAAATATTAAAACTAATCCTCATAGTCTATTGTAGTAAAAATATTAAAACTTTTTTATAAGTTGATAATAAGACTTTTATAATTAAAACCAAACTTTTTTTAACTAACTTTTGTTAATAATAATCAATTTCAAACTTCTCTTTTAAATGATAATTGATAAAATTTTTTTTTTTCATAAAAATAAGCCTTTTTTATAATAATTATAATAATCTCAAACAAATCATAATTAAGTTTAAAGCTCAACCTTTAGATCGCCCTCGTTTAGAAATCTCTCACCGTGCTTAGTCTTAGGATCGTGAGTGTTCGCATGTTTTGCCTTATTGGTTTGTTTATGTTTTTACTTGATTTTTTGATTCTATCTCAAACCCTTTCAAAAACATAAAAAATCCTCGATCCAACTTCGAGCCAATTTTCTACCCATATAAGTCGATCGTCTTAGGGCATCGCATTCGACCTACCGATCACTAGACACAAGTTTAGCATCACTTTGCTAGCACACTCGCCTAAATAATTTAATTAACCGCATAAATATCCAAGGGAAAATCCCATGCATGATAATCTTGTTATTGTGCATGGTGCACATCATTTGCATCATAATCGACACCTTAAGTTAAGACTATTAGACAACTTAGGATAGATTTCCTAGGTTAGTCCCCCACAATTTTGATTATTTAATAAAACTTTAGCCTACCTAATTCTCCACACAAGAGAATTAGATGTTAATCATCTCAAAGAAAGGGACATACAATCCCATACCCCACAAAATACAAACATTTTCAAAACTGTGGTGGTCTTTCTTAAGATGATGACTCATCTTCCTCTCCTAAACCTTTAAAACAATTTTAGCATCCTTAATGAGGAACTACAAGTGCTCTGATTCCCTCCTGACAGGATATGTAGGCACAAGATGCGATATCTTGTCGAGCACACTTAGGATTATAATAATAAATCACCTACCCTTAAACCCTTAGCAAAACAAATAACATAATAAAATCAAGAGGTTCCTGTAGGGTACTACAGATATCTAGGATGCTAACACCTTCCCTAGGTATAACCAACCCCCGAACTTAGAATCTTAGTGCATTTGCATTGCATTATGGGAATTCGGTTTTTCTCCCTTCCCTTGGATAAAATCAAAGACCGGTGGTGACATTAAAAATGCGATCCTAGTTAACAAATAACTATGGTATCCAATTTTCACCGCGACAACAGTCGTGTCAAAGGTTATGTGGTCAAGAGACCGTACGCAGCCTGGGGGTTAATGGTGATAAGATGCAGCCAATCTGGAGCAGTCACATTGAAAACTCTTCCTAAAGCAACCAAATAGGGGCAATCAGGTCGATTTGACAAATCTCTGTAAGATCAGTCAGGGGAAAAGTTTCTTCAAGACTTGGGGCAGGCTACCTCTAGAGCATGATAAGTTGTCCACTCCCGAAGACGGTTAATTGAAAACACCTCTTCAAGGTTCAAAATACTGGGTCAGAGTATTTTCAAGTCATTACAAATCCTTTCGAGGTAATTTACTTCATGGATTATGAAGTCTGGGGCAGTTGCGTCGAGATCTGATAAATCTCTCCAGAAGTTTGAAGACCCTGGGGTAGTGTGAATGCTCGGTCTTCTATAAAATCCTCTTGAGATGATTTCTTCCTTTAGACCTGGTGGTCTGGGGCAAGTGGAGAGTTCAAAGGGTCGTTTATGACCATAGAGACAGGTCAGACTGGGTAACAAGTTTGTTTCTCCCCAGTAGAGCTATTCTCCTCAGCATTGAAATTTCATCCTCCTCAGCAGGTTGTTGCTCTCCCTAGTCAGGGTACAGAGGATTATTTCCCCATCTAGAGTTGTGATTGATTTATTACTCTCTTAGCAAGCAGGCAGAAGTTGATACTTCTGCATCCCCAGTAGGAGACTGATGGAATACCTTCTTTGGACAAAGAGATCATTTTCCCCACAGAGTCTTGGCACCAATTTTACTCAGCTAGTCAGGAAGTGTTTTTCTCATCAGCAACAGTATAATCTAATCCCCAACAGATGAGTAAGCTTGATGGTATCCCCTAGCAGAGTTGATGTCGTCAATCACCATTCCCCAAGCAGGTTTGCTAATAGTGGCTGATATTCCCCAGCAGGGTGAAGGTACAGATGTCTCCCAGCAGTAGGTTAATTTCAGTAATATCCCCAAGCAGGTTTGGTATTATTGACTTGTCTCCCCAAGCAGAGTTTGGTGGTGATCTTCACAGCGGTTTGTTCAACAGCAGTTGACATCCCCAGCAAGTTTAAGTCCAATTGTTATTGGCATCCTTCATATCCGTGTTTTGAGTTCTGTCTTCGGTATAAGCCATGGGTAATCTCCAGCGGAGAGAAATTTCTTAGGTTCCACCTTCAATATTCATCTTTATCCATCTCCAACAGAGTGGAATTTCTCTCGGAGTTTTTCATCTCCAGCAGAGTTAGTGATCAGGAAGTCGTTCAGTGAAATCTTCCTCAGCAGGATCTTTTATTTCAGAGGACAATTTAGTTTGTCATCCCCGTGGAGTTGCCTTCGTCTTCAGCATTTATTTTGCTGAGACGCCTCTTTCACATTGCATAAGCATTCTTGCATGGCAACCTCCCAAACGCGTAGCATTTCCATTTCGTATGGAGCATTACGCCATAGAAAAATTCAAACATATGCATTCGAAGCATAAGCCAGGTTTGATATCTGTTACCAGTTTCTTTCCCCAGCAGAAAGAGATGTAATTCAAGAGATGTTGTTTAACATTACACAACAACCAGTGGGTTCGTCCTTCTTATTGGTTATTCCTTCCTATGCTCCCCTACAGAGTTGTCTGTTTAGATTTCTCTTGTCCCCAGCGGAGTCATCTTTGTAGACCTGTTGATTCTACTTATCTTGGGTTTGAAAGTTCATCTTCAGTTTGGCCTTTCTTTTCGAGTTCGCCTTCGGCCATCCTTGTACCCTTTGTTTGAGAGTCCACCTTCGGCTCGGTCTTTCTTTTCGAGTCCACCTTTGGCTTGGTCTCGTATTGTTGGGTTTGAAAGTCTACCTTCGACATAGTCTTTCTTTGAAAGCCCACCTCCGGCTTGGCCTTTCTTTTCGAGTTCGCCTTCGGTCGTCCTCATATCCTCTGGTTGAAAATCTACCTTCGGCATAGTCTTTCTTTGAAAGTCCACCTTCAGCTCGGTCTTTCTTTTCGAGTCCACCTTCGGTTTGGTCTCATATTGTTGTGTTTGAAAGTCTACCTTCGGCATAGTCTTTCTTTGAAAGCCCACCTTCGGCTTGGCCTTTCTTTTCGAGTTCTCCTTCGGTCATCCTCATATCCTCTGTTTGAAAGTCTACCTTCGGCATAGTCTTTCTTTGAAAGTCTACCTTCGGCTCGGTCTTTCTTTTCGAGTCCACCTTCGGTTTGGTCTCATATTTTTGTGTTTGAAAGTCTACCTTCGGCATAGTCTTTCTTTGAAAGCCCATCTTCGGCTTGGCCTTTCTTTTCGAGTTCGCCTTCGGTCGTCCTCATATCCTCTGTTTGAAAGTCTACCTTCGGAATAGTCTTTCTTTGAAAGTCCACCTTCGGCTCGGTCTTTATTTTCGAGTCCACCTTTGGCTTGGTCTCGTATTGTTGGGTTTGAAAGTCTACCTTCGGCATAGTCTTTCTTTGAAAGTCCACCTTCGGCTTGGCCTTTCTTTTCGAGTTCGCCTTCGGTCGTCCTCGTATCCCTTTGTTTGAGAGTCTACCTTCGGCATAGTCTTTCTTCGAAAGTCCACCTTTGGCTCGGTCTTTCTTTTCGAGTCCACCTTTGGCTTGGTCTCATATTGTTGGGGTTTGAAAGTCTACCTTCGGCATAGTCTTTCTTTGAAAGTCCACCTTCGGCTCGGTCTTTCTCTTCGAGTCCACCTTTGGCTTGGTCTCGTATTATGTTCTTTGAAAGTCCACCTTCGGCTCGGTCTTTCTTTTCGAGTCCGCCTTCGGTCGTCCTCGTATTATTGTTGTTAGAAATTCCTCCTTCGGCTGGCATTTATTTTCGAGTTCGCCTTCGGCCGTCCTCGTGTTGTTCTGTTTTTAGCCCACCTTCGGCCGGTCTACCTTTTTGAGTTCCCCTACGGCCGACCTCGTATTATTGTTGGTTATCTTCCCGCCTTTGGCTGGTCTACCTTTTCGAGTTCGCCTTCGGCCGTCCTCGTATTATCTTGTCTCCCCAGCATAGTCCGCCTTCGGCCGGTCTACCCTTTTCGAGTTCGCCTTCGGCCATCCTCGTAATTGCTTTATTTCATTACCCCCACAGGTTGCAAATTTCCAGGTTATTTTATTATTCAAACCTCGTGTATCCTGATTGTCTGAAAGTCGTTGCTATCATACCCTCGGATCCAAGAAGTTTGAATAGGGGCAGCTGTAACACCTCAAAATTTGCCCTCTTGTTTTAGCATTAACTGGCTTATGTTTCATTGCATTCTTGCATTATCATCTTTGCATATCATTGGCTCTTAGCATGGGATCAAGGCATCTAAGTCAAACCAAAGGAGTTTTGATCCTCAATATATCTTAATTGATCCACCATCTCATCATATGATCAAGGTATATCAAAAATCTCAAGTGAATCACATTCTCCTAACCAGTGCAAAATTAGGGTTTTGGGGAAAAGTCAGTGCAAATGGTTTTTTGAGCCACAGTTTGATTTCAAGGTTTTCCATATGATCTCAATTGTCCAAGGATGAAGTATTGCCCATTGGTTCATTTCAGAAGATCTTTAATTGAACAATTGGTTGAGAATCAGGAGAATCGGGGAAAAGTCAGTTGTGCAGAGGAAAAAGTCAACTCCTGACTTTTGAGGTCAAATTCATGTTCTTCATCTCAAATAGGTTCATTTATGAAGATTTGACCAAGAAATGTCAAGGGATTCATCAAAAATCAAGAAATGTACAAAGTTGCCAAAAATAGAAATTAGGGTTTCCATTTATGGCAAGTTTTGGCAAGGTGAGCACCCAACTTTAGGGCATTCTTTCTCCATGTTCCAAACTCCAAATTGAAAGTTTATGGAGGCCTATAAAAATTTCACATTCCAAGCTTCAAAACCATACAAAGAACATGTCCATTGGATCAAAATTGAGAGAGATATGATCAATTAAAGTTGAGACAAATCAAGGCAAATTGGCAAGTCATGACCAGCCAACACGCAGACATTTTTACAAACACCTTGTGTGCATGACATGTCCAATTTCAAGGTCAATTATCTCCATGATGGAGGCTCCAAATCTAAAAGTGGTCAACATCAATCTTGTTCCTCTTGATCTCCTCTACAACTTTGGTGTTAGAGGAATTTTCATTTGATCAAGGTATGAGGAGATATGATCGATCAAAGTAGTGGTTTCAACTGATTCGTCCCATGCACACATGAGCCAGGCACGACCAAGGCAAGTTGGTCAGCCAACCCAGTCATGACCAAGAGATTTCAGGGACATTTTTAAGCATCTTAAGGGATTCAATTGTGTTTGTTTTGAACACCAATGTTGTTGTCCTCCATCCTTTCTTTCCATAGCCACCTAGAGCTCCTAATTCCATCCTTTGAGTAAGGAGAAATTGTCCATTAAAGTCACATACATGAACATGGTTGTGTTGGCTGCAAAAATAGAAACAAGTTATATTGTTGTTGTTTCTTTACACGCACATCATACACCAACATTGCCTCAATTGTCCAAACACTCTCTTTCACTCTCAATACACCTCACACACTCTTTACCATAAGTGTGCAAACAAAAGAGAAGTGAGAAACTTGCATCATAAGTTATTGTTACTGCATTGTACATCACCACCTTTCATCCTCACCACATAATCTCATGATCCTTCCACACATGATAACCCGTGCCATTCCATTACTACACTCATTCTCCATTTTCATTTCAACTTCAATCACTCTCAAGTGGACTCAACTAGGGTTCTAACTGTTAACCAGCCCTAGTTAGATCCTTACCACACCTATAACTACCTATATAACCAAACTCTAACTGAATTTCAGGGGATTGGATAATTCTTCACTTCACTTGGATCATTCTTCACTTCTCCATTTCACACTATTCTCTCTCTCTGAAACTTTCTCTCTCTCTCTCTCTCTCGAAGCTCTCACGACACTGCATTCTCTTCATTCTTCAGCATCAATTATCATCCATGAATGCATTGGAATGCAGCAATAGATCGAGCATCATCACCTTCAACTCCAAACTTCTCTTTCTTCCATTGAAGTTCAAGTATTACAAAGCTATTACACTGCCTTTATTTGGCCAATAATGACTTCAAAGATCAAGTGCTTCACCTCTGGTTTTCTTGTTTTCAAAGCTTCATCGAAGTTTAGGTTCATAGATCAAACTTTCTTGCAATTTTATTTTGACTTTAAGCTTGATTTTGCTGGTTTTGGAGTCCTCTATGGACGGTGTGATATCCGGCTAGTTGTTAGGCACCATAGGTGCTTAGTTTGAAATCTTAGGGCAAAACTTTGAGTCTTCGATTCTCTCTGTATGTGAATTATTTGTGAATTCTAAGCCTGGATCTGTGACCTACATGGAGAGAGGAAGAGATTGATGTAAGGCATGTCCATTTCTGGTGACATGTGAGGTTGAGCACGGCGGAGATTCGCTGGAGAAGACGAGTGGAGTCTTCCCCGGCCACCTGAAACTCATCAACTCACATAAACCCTAGCATTTGCCAGGATAAGTCACAGCCACACGATTCTCCTGATCCAAGGGACATAATGGTGCCAGCGCATTAATGAACGCGCTCCCTCTCACGTGCCTTTATTTTCTGATTTTATTTTGAATTGTTGATCATGTGTGTACTTTGCATCTTAATATAGCATGTGCACGCGTTTTGAACCTCATGATTTGTTTGACTATGCTTGATCATCTCATGTGGATCGATCCAATGGTCCTCCTTGCGTCAAGATGTTGACTGAGAACATCTTGTGCACTGCAGAGTAGTCAGCGCCTTGGGCCTGACATCTTTGATATGTGCACCCCCTTGTTTCAAGCCCAAGAGCTTTTATAACTAGCTAATTGCTTTCGTGGCACCCCCTGGCTCTTTTCTTTGTTTTTTTATTTTCTTTTCATACATGTTTGCTATTTGATTTTTAAAAATACTTGTGGACATCTAAAAATTCCCAAAAAAAATCATGATGCATCATATCACATTTAAATAATTTTTGGTTATTTTTATTTTTGATTTTGGATTATTTTGTTATTTTTTCCATGAATTTTCATTTAATTTCTTTTGTATGAACATCTATTCATGACACATGCTTCATTCTTGAATTTTTTGACACACCTATGATCTGAATTTTCCCATGAAAATTGGTACATGCTTGTAGGACATCTTGAGGCACTTTGTATAATTTTTGCGGATCTTTAAAGGCATTTTTTACCAATGTTTGAATTTCCTATTTATGCATAATGTTTGTGTTACTTAGGTGAACTTGTGAAGCATGTTTTGGGGGTGATCCTTAATGATTTTGGAATCATTCTTTTGAGGCATGTTAACACACTGATTGCACTTTAATATGCTTGCTTTTTTTCAATTTTTCATGTCTTCTTAACTTGATCCTTATGAATTCATAAATGAATGCTTGTTTGTGTGGATGTTAGAGATCATATTGTAGCGAGATATTTTGGACGCAGTTCTTAAGCGCTGGTCGCTCTCTGCGGTTGAGCTTAAACTACAGGTCGATTCATTTTTTATCCTATTATGAGCTGATGAAGGAAGGGAAATAGATGTCTCTAATTAACCCTGTTTTGCATACTGAGTTTAAACAGCGGTCTGTTAGGTTACGGATGCTATCAATGTGGGGGGGCCTTTGTACTGGTTATTTGTATTTTCGCCAATACGGTTTTCTTTCTTTTTATCTTGGCAGAAGGTTTTTGGCGAGGAACAAGGATTAGGATGTTAGGACTGATGCTTTTGAATTACTGCTTTTGATTGATGGAGATATGGGATTTGGGTTTTTTATTGATTGTGTTCGCTAAGATCTTTTCTTTCGATCTTATGCCTACGTATTCCCGTTTACCGAAACAGGGAAATCAGAGCGTTCGTAGTTCCTCTTATTCTATGGGAGGAAATGGGTGTTTTTGGTGTCTTGTTCAAAGCCCAAGACGTGAAGCGAAAGGTGATTTGTATCTTGTTCAAAGCCAGAGATGTGAAGCTGAAAAGTCTATTTGTGTCTTGTTCAAAGCCCAAGACGTGAAGCTGAAGGACCTCGACTTTAGAGAGAATTTGTCATCTCTAAAGAAGGGTTTGTCTGTCACAACTGTTGGGTGACTGGTTATAAAGGAGAATTACTTTAACCGGGATACGCGGATCCTAGTAATGCCATAATTTCCTTTATAGGGGGTTTTAACCTGAAGGAGAAGACTTTAACTCAGTGTAGAGCAATGCCATCTTTCCTTAGGAATTTCTCATGCTAAAAGAGGGACAGTGGCATGGATGTAGATGATCCAGAGGCTTGCCGCTTACAGCGATTAGATGAAAGGGAAGGAGTTGTTGATGTTTGTGTACTGTGAACGAGGCACAGCTTTGATGCTAAAAGGTTGATTGGATCAACCAGTGGTTTTCTTATACAAAGCCTTTCCAAATAGATCCTGACCGCGAATGGCTTGCAGTTCCTTCTGCATTTTCAAGAACTGTTCCTGGAATTCATCCATTCGGTCAAACATAGTTTCATTCTTACCAGAAGGTATCTGTGGAATCTGTCCTTCCGGGACAGTGTGCACCACAGGGGGTGGTACCGTAACTACGGCGGTGAATCTTGGTGTTTCCTGAAGTTTGTAACCTTCAGGAGTCTTCAGTATGCCCCTGGCATCTTCGCTTTCCCAAAGTTTGTAACCTTCAGGCCCAGTGGCTTCTGTTGTGATTCCCTGATCCTCAGTGATCGGCGAAACATATCCTCCTGGGATATAGTTGACAGGCATGCCCCAGGGACGATCTTTCGGCATCTGATACCTAGGATCATACTTCTCCACTATGGGCGCTGAGGTGATCTCTGAGATCACAGTTCTTTGTAGTTGAGCTTCTGCCATGGCTTGCATGTCATTACGAAGCTTTCTCATATCCTCTCTCAGAGCGTCGATCTCTTCTTTCAACTCTCTGTTTTCTTCCTCAAGATCATCCATCTTTTTCTGACGATTGGCCCGAGTATTGTACGAATGAGACAGTTTGACTCTAGAACCGAGACACAAACGTGAGATTCGTAGGTAAGGAGAATACGCGATGTGAGAATGATGAAATGCAATGATTATATTAATTTTTTTTTGGTTTAATCAAAATAAAATTCGACAATTAGATTGCAAATATCAAACAGTGGGGAAACCCCTTTTTATTGAATTCAAAGATTGCGGAAATGGAAATACAGTAGATTACAAAGTGCAGAAACAGAAACCTAAGCTAATGGGTCCCGAGTCCTCTCTGAAGAGAAACCGGGTGCTGACTCTGGTACTTTCCTTTTCTTTGACCGGGGCTCTTGAGCCGTTGTCGGGTTGTCATTCCTTTGCCAGGTGAAAGGAGTGAGCAAATTCCTTTGATCATCCTAATTCTCTACAGCATGTTGCTCCAAAATTTCAATCAGAGCATCTTTTTCTTTCAGTAATTGCTGCATTTTGATGCACTCTACGTCGAGGGTGCGGTACTTGTTCTTCCAAGACCTTCTTTCCTTTTGAACTTTGTTGAGAGTAACCTGAAGCCTTTCAGTTTCCGTCATGAAGTACATGACAGATTCCCTTGGCGGAAGAATTCCGTAACGAGGATAAGGCATTTTTAGCTTGAGAGCTCTAGTTTGTACCCAATGGAGATAAGGCTCCACCGAGACACAGTCCGGTTTTCCTAGAGACTCTCGTCCTTTCTTATGAACGTGTTTCCAAGCATGCACTATTTCCATCTTTAGTGCTCTGTCGTTTTCTCCTTCCTTGAAGAAAAGACCTTCCAGATGAGCATTAAGTGGGACATGCCTCATCGGGTATCCAAACTGACGACGAACCAATACCGGATGATAGTTGATTCCTACTTTAATTCCTATAAGGGGTACGTTGGGGAAGTTTCCACAATGATCAATGATTCTGATCCCATCATAGATCCTATTACACTAATCTATATCAGAGTTGATGAGAGACATGATTTTCTACGACCAGCGTAAGGCGCTTTATGGTCCCAAAAAACAGCAGACTTGGGCAAGTGGGAAATGAACCATTTGTAAAGCAGAGGTACACAGCACGTGATCTCCCCTCCGCCGTACAAATTTCCCAAGTGTACAGAATGATACGCATCTGCGACCAAAGTCAGCACAGGGTTTCCAATGAGAAAAACCTTAATGGCGTTGATATCGACGAAGTTATTGATGTTGGGAAATAAAAATAACCCGTAGGTGAGCAAGACAAAGACGCTTTCAAAAGCAGTCACATTCCCTATACTGGCAAAATACAGGGCTTTCTTTGTCAAGAACTGGGCTGGCAAACCTTGGATGCCACCCTTGGTAGTCATGTGAGTCTTGACCTCAGACTCGTCCAAATGAATTGCTCTTGCAATGGTCTGATTCTTTGGAATTTCTTCCAGTCCAGAAAATGGATCTCGATCTGTAATGTGTAGATCGATCAGATGAGAATACTCCTCCAGCGTTGGTGCAAGCTGGTAATCCGGGAATGTGAAACAGTGATAAACCGGATCGTAAAACTGAACGAGCTCATCCATGATTCCCTCAATCACATGGA
Organism: Lathyrus tuberosus; assembly: GCA_022829125.1. Lineage (NCBI taxonomy): Eukaryota > Viridiplantae > Streptophyta > Magnoliopsida > Fabales > Fabaceae > Lathyrus > Lathyrus tuberosus. The sequence goes on along the minus strand of JALAZF010000118.1, from coordinate 10,552,669 downwards.
CTCTTAGCAGAGGTAGTAGACCTCCGTACTTGGCTCTGAAAGCCTCTTGGTTTGTGATCATTCTCGCCAAACCTCTCAAATCCTCTAGTTTTGGAATCCTGAAGGCATACTTATGAGTTCTCCTTCTACCGAAATCCATGAGCGCAATCCTTTTTTCTGACATTTGCAATCATTGTCTTAGTTTATTTTGAAAAACAGAGAGACTAGAAGAGAAGTTTTTTTGAATGTTTTAATGTTTTTTAAATGAATGCATGAATACAGCACACAAAAACATAGAAAAAACATGGGGTCAAAGGGTCGTTGTCATGAAGTCAAGGCTCTACCCATCCCCAAAGGTTTATACTAGGGTGATTTTTGTACCTGTACTCATTATCATCAGCTCCTCCCAGGAAAGCAAAACAACAAGCGGATCGCCAGCGAGTTGTGAAGCAATCTTAGAGTAAGTTCCATTCACCGAGAATAAATCACCAGCCTCAAATGAGGGTAGTATCGCGTGACAACTATTTCCGATAGTTTCCGTACTACGAAAGGGTTTGGCTCCTCAGCTTCTCAGACTTAACAATCGGCCCATTGTCTAAGTGAGAGAATGGGTTGCATTGGTCAGCCTCCACTGAGGTTGATGGTTGACCCCGTCGCCATCACTTATCTTAAGTGTATACTCAATCTTTCCACATACGGCATCACCCGCATTCCCATTAGCAGAAAAATAAACACGTATAGAAATTAGGAAAAGCAGTATATATATTTGTCCTAATCATCCTAGACTTTTAAAGCTAAGAATCTTAAGTTCCTGACAGAAAATGGGTTCCCCGGCGGAAGCCCCAATCTGTGATATTCACACAAGTGAAGAGAGAGAAAAAAGAAGATCAAAAGAATCGCCCCACGGTGGGCACCATTTTTCTATAGCGAGCGATTTTGGACGCGGTTCTTAAGCGCTGGTCGCTCTCTGCGGTTGAGCTTAAACTACAGGTCGATTCATTTTTTATCCTATTTTGAGCTGATGAAGGAAGGGAAATAGATGTCTCCAATTAACCCTGCTTTGCATACTGAGTTTAAACAGCGGTCTGTTAGGTTACGGATGCTATCAATGTGGGGGGCCTTTGTACTGGTTATTTGTATTTTCGCCAATACGGTTTTCTTTCTTTTTATCTTGGCAGAAGGTTTTTGGCGGGGAACAAGGATTAGGATGTTAGGACTGATGCTTTTGAATTACTGCTTTTGATTGATGGAGATATGGGATTTGGGTTTTTTGTTAATTGTGCTCGCTAAGATCTTTTCTTTTGATCTTATGCCTACGTATTCCCGTTTACCGAAACAGGGAAATCAGGGCGTTCGTAGTTCCTCCTATTCTATGGGAGGAAATGGGTGTTTTTGGTGTCTTGTTCAAAGCCCAAGACGTGAAGCGAAAGGTGATTTGTATCTTGTTCAAAGCCCAAGATGTGAAGCTGAAAAGTCTATTTGTGTCTTGTTCAAAGCCCAAGACGTGAAGCTGAAGGACCTCGACTTTAGAGAGAGTTTGTCATCTCTAAAGAAGGATTTGTCTGTCACAACTGTTGGGTGACTGGTTATAAAGGATAATTACTTTAACCGGGATACGCGGATCCTAGTAATGCCATAATTTCCTTTATAAGGGGTTTTAACCTGAAGGAGAAGACTTTAACTCAGTGTAGAGCAATGCCATCTTTCCTTAGGAATTTCTCATGCTAAAAGAGGGACAGTGGCATGGATGTAGATGATCCAGAGGCTTGCCGCTTACAGCGATTAGATGAAAGGGAAGGAGTTGTTGATGTTTGTGTACTGTGAACGAGGCACAGCTTTGATGCTAAAAGGTTGATTGGATCAACCATTGGTTTTCTTATACAAAGCCTAAGAGGAGGCTAATATGTGTCTCGTACAAAGCCCGAGAGAGAGGCTAAAAGGTTTTGACCCGACGATGGAGTCGTTTGGTATCTCGTATAAAGCCCGAGATGAAGCCTATTTAACTCAACAAGAGAGTTTTTTGTATCTCGTACGAAGCCCGAGATGGAGGCTATTGTTTGTTTGGCTCAATAAGAACCTTTTTGTATCTCGTATAAAGCCCGAGATGGAGGCAAAATGGGTGATTAACTCAACGAGGGAGTCTCTTATGTGTCTCGTACAAAGCCCGAGAGAGAGGCTAAACGTTGTTTGACTTCGCTGGGGAGAATCATTGTACAAAGCCCAAGAGGAGGCTATGGTGACTGTTTCAGTTGAGTGACAGGTCCAGTATACTGATTTTGAAAGAGAAAATCAGTTCTTATATGAGCAACATTGTACTCATGGATTTGATTCAAGGATCCGGGTTATTCCTGTTCTTTAAGGAAGCGGGAAATCTGAAGGGTATTGAGACTGTCCGAGTCTACGGGTTTCCTTCCTATTTAACGAAAGGGTCACTTGAGAATGTCTTTGAGACTCAAGGAGATTAGACTGTCCAAGTCTTGAGTTTCATCTTTTGTACTATGCTTTGAAAACCAGTAGTAGACTCTTTGAAAGGACTGTTCTATGCAGATGATTAAGTTCTATTCCTATACCTCTAGGAGGTCATCGGGACAATTTGTACGAAGCCCAAGAGGAGGCTGGAAACTTTTAAGAAGTCGAAGGGTCTTTGTACTAAGCCCAAGAGGAGGCTATCATTCCCGGAGGAAGAGATCATTATACGAAGCCTAAGAGGAGGCTGTGAATACTTCTAAGAAGCCGTAGGGTCCTTGTACTAAGCCCAAGAGGAGGCGGGGTTGCTTTTAGGAAACCTGTGGGTCCTTGTACGATGCCCAAGAGGAGGCCGATGCTTTTAAGAAGCCCGTGGGTCCCCAAACCCCGAGAAATTCAAGACAGGCTATTCACAGAGAATAGATCAAGCCAGGAAAGTTTGAGAATTTGGAAGAAACTCAAAGATGCCATTCACGGAGAATACATTCATCTTTGGGAGTAGAGTTTCTTGACAATTCCTAATGAGGACATCAAAAGAGAAGACTGTATCTGGTGATCCTATTGGGGATCTAGTTGTCTATTTCTATGAATAAACGAAACGGCATCACCTAGTTCTAGACGTAGTTGCCGGGGAAACTCTAATATCTATACTATTATTACACAGTTGATATGAGTTTATGAAAGGAGACTTACAGTGAGCATCCCCACAATACAGTTATATGTATAGGAAAGTAGTAAATGAAAGCGGATAAACACTTACTCGGTTGTAGAGCTTCCATGCTGTTTGGTTAGTTGTTCAACAAAGAAAGATTGAAAAACAACAGTATATTCAAATTCAAAGGAGAAAGTGCTTTGAAAAAGAAAAGATTTGGGGCTTACAGCTCAAGGAGAGGCCCAAGGTTTTATCAGTGAGCGCACTGTTTGAATTTGTACAGAGGGACTTATACAAGTGACTGTGGCCCAAAAGGGTTTTCTGTATAAAGGGATGGGTCTTACACTCTCTCAAGAGGCCCAAAAAGTTTTAAAGAAAAGGAGTGGGGCTTATAACACGAGGGTAGGCCCAAGGTTTTATTTTCAAGATGAATATTCACTTTTAAAATGCTTAAAAAACAATTAAAAATGAATTTATTCACAAAAATACCAACTATATTAAATAAATAATATAAATTTGATTTTTTTGTAGAATAAAATATTTTACTGTTTTTGTGATTTTTCAGAAAAAGAACCAATAAAAAATAATCAAAATTGAAGGAGTTATTAATTTTCCAAATCATTATAAAATAAAATGAGAAAATATAAAAAAGAGGGGTTGGGTCTTACACTCTATTAGAGGCCCAAAATGTATTTTTGTACAAAAGATGTGGCTTACAACTCAGGGAGAGGCCCAAAATATTTTCAGTTTGAAAATGGCGATCGCGCCGAGATTTTTAACGTATCGGGACTTATACAATAACTGAGGCCCAAAATTGTTTCGTTAAAAAAGAGTTGGGTCTTACACTCTAATAGAGGCCCAAGTGTTTAAAAATGAAAAGAAATGGGACTTACAGCTCAAAGAGAAGTCCAGTTGATTTTCTGTTTGAAAACGGCGATAGCGCCGAGGTTTTCTTTTAACGCAGAGGGACTTATACAATAAGTGATGTCCAAAATTATTTTGGTTAAAAGGGGATTGGGTCTTACACTCTAATAGAGGCCCAAGAAGTTTTGAATGAGTCTTATAGCTCAAGAAGAGGCCCAATTTTGGTTTATTTTTAAACGGGCGACGATCGCGCCGTTTACTTGTACAGAGGGACTTATATAATAAGTGAGGCCCAAAAAAGTTTTTGTACAAGGGGGTGGGTCTTACACTCTCTCAAGAGGCCCAAAATATTTGAAAAAGATTTGTTAGGGTGAAAATCAAAGAAAACCCCTATTTCATTTTTTTTTAGGCATTTTTCCAAGAAAAATTAAGTAAAAAATGATAAAAATATCAAATAAAATCATTAAATAATGATTAAAGTTTATGAAAAAATATTTTATCTACATAAATATTTAAAATCATTTTGGTTTTAAAAATCAAGAAAAAGGAAATCATTTTAAAAGCATTTAAAACAATTTAAAACACTATTTTTAAATATATTAAAAATAATCTAAAAATAATACTTTTTTTTGTGATTTTTTGTGGATCAAAATATTATGGGGTATGAATTGGAAAATGATGATTTTTTGCTATGTAAAAAAAAATTGGTTGAGTTTTGAAAATAAAAAGTAAGAAAAAGAGGAAAGATATCACAATATCATCTCCGACATTTCTTATGGAGTAAAAACGAGTACCGAAACTTTAATTTTAAACACGTTTTTTATCAAATTTCAAACACTCATAACTCTCTCAATTTTTATCGGAATCAAAATCCGGAAGTACCTATCTTGACCGATTTTTCGCAAGGAATCCGATGGTATTACTCACGCACACGGAAAATCAACGCACAAAATGCAAAAATTAAAAAACCAAAACAGTTATCGATTGAAAACATCGTTCCGCGTCGAATTTCCAACACGCGTAACTCTCTCGATTTTTATCCGAATTGAAATCCGTAAAAATCTATCTTGACCGATTTTTCGCAAGGAATCCAATGGTATTACTCACGCATACGGAAAATCAACACACAAAACGCAGCAATAAAAAAACCAGAACTGCACTGTTTTGAAAACATCGTTCCGCGTCGAATTTCCAACACGCGTAACTCTCTCGATTTTTATCCGAATTGAAATCCGTAAAAACCTATCTTGACCGATTTTTCGCAAGGAATCCAATGGTATTACTCACGCACATGGAAAACCAACACACAAAACGCAGCAATTGAAAAACCAGAACTGCTATCGTTAATTCGACGTCGTTTCGCGTCAAATTTCCAACACGCGTAACTCTCTCAATTTTTATCGGAATTAAAATCTGTAAAAACCTATCTTGACCGATTTTTCGCAAGGAATCCAATGGTGTTACTCATGCACACTAAAACTTAATGTACAGAACACATCAATAAAAAAAACCAGAATTGGACATGATTTTAAAACAACCAAAATTCCACATATAAACATATTAAAATGCAAACAGTAGGAGGATCACAACATACACATTAAGGACTACATTTTTGCCTCAAGAATTGTTCAATATGATGCATGTATATGGACAACAAAGGTAAGCATGATTCAAAGAATTCAAGTTGTGGATTTTACCTCTTGTTTGGAGATTTTGGGCAACCTACCAAGTGCTTTGTTCCAGAAATGATTTGATGTTTTGGACAACCTCAAATGACCTCTTAGAAGCTTTTAGGATGGTTGGAATCAGCTGGAAACCTCTGGAGCAAGTTTGAGCACTTTCTCGCAAAATGGTCAAAAGTGGCCAAAATGCCAACTCTCTCAAATGGTGTTCCAGATGTGTGGCACCATTTGGGACAGTTCAAGGATGATATTTAGAGTGTTTTTGAGGTTTTATTTGGTTTGGAAAGTGACTGAATCAAGACATGGCTTGAAAAATGCAAAAAAAAGTGTCATTTTGAGGTTTTGAGAGGTGACTTTGTGATGTTGGTGTTACAGGTCACTTGTGAGAGTTTGGATCACCTACATATGATGTTTATGAGGTGTTAGGATCATGAGCTGTGATGGAAATGCTCTCTAACTCAAAAACTCAGAATTTCCTTACTAAAGAAGGCATTTTGGAGTGAAAGAGAGAATTTGAGGAAAGCATCTGTTTGATGGCTTTGGTGTACTCAAACTGAGCACAAATGAGCTCTATTTATAGTAGAGCAAGTTTGTTTTGGGATCTACAGTGAATGGTGGCTGCAGCAGAGGTTTGGCCAATGTTGGCCAATGAAAATCCAAGTCTCCTCTAGCCATTGACTAGAGGTTAGAGCACAGGCTGCTGGCTCCCTAGTTGTTGGAGGAATCTTGACTGAATTCAGATGGAGGAAGCTCAGTTCATGCCACCTCTAAGCATCCATTAAATGCTCCAAACCAAAATTGGAGTTTTGTCCCTCTTTTAGGGATTTCTAGGCTTTGGCATGCTTTTTTTGGTTCCTTGGACTTGGGAGGTTCATGGATCAGATCATCCCACTTGGATTTGATCCTTAGATGTGTCCAAACTGATGACAAGGCTTGAAAATTCGTGTGGCACACAAAATGTGCAAATCTGCCCCTGAAAAATTCAGCTTCAGCAAGGCTTTTTGTAAGATCCATAACTCCCTGCTCGAGTATGCTACATGGACGTTCTAGGACTTTCCGGAAAGCATAGATGACGTACTTCAACTTTGATGTTTGACACTAGACCTGGTTCAACTTTGATCATGGAGAAAAACAGCCTTGAAGTTGGGACATTGTGCTGAAATTACAAGGCAGATTTTTGGCTAAGTGCTGAAAAATGTCAATTTTAGGTTTTTAGCCATTTTGATCCAACCATAACTCAAAATCCATGATGAATTGGGATGAAGTGTAGTTGACACTTTTGTAGAGGGCCATGAGGGCTACAAGTCCATCTTTGGATGAGGAAAAATGGTTTTGTGGTTTAGGAGTTATGATCCTCTAAAGTTGGTACCCTGCCACTTTATTCCATAACTTAGAAAAATTTCTATGTTTTTATGGTTACCCCTTTTACAAGTTATCCCACTTTCTTTGATTTTTCTTGATGAATGATGATTTCAATCACACATTAACATCATAAAGTTTGACTTTTGTGCACAGTTGACTTTTTATCAGATGAATTCCAAACTGTGCGATCCTTTAGGAAATCATGTCCTTGACCTAAATCAAAATTGATGGACATGTTCCATGGGTGTTATAGGGTATATTTAATCGTGTCCCATGGCTTGGGAGCATGTCCTGGTCAAAAGTCAAAGCTACAGTTGACTTTTCTCGCAAAACCCTAACTGTGGTTCAGATGAAATTGAAACTTGTTGCTCAAGCTTCTTGGGTCAATCCATTGTTGCAAATGGATCAGCGTGGTATGTTGGAGACCCTCAAATCATGTCTTGCGGTCTCGGCTCATGATTTGTCCCAAAAGTCAACTTAGGGGTGAATTAGGTCAAGAAACCCTAATTCCTGGTTTTTGATGTATGCATCCCCTGAGGCTAAATTGACTTGATGATGGGGTTTATGATGTTCCTTGGAGCATTTTAGGTTATGCTTTGAAGCATTGGCTCATGCCCAGAGGAAAATTTCCATCTGGAGGCCCTAGTCGAACAAACCCTAATTTGGTGACACTGGCGATCCTGAGGCTTGATCCACCTAGAAATGGAGCAGCCTTGTGCTTAATCCTTGAAGTGGGAGTCCTCTTGATCCATTATGGATATTTGAGAGGCTAGACAAGTTGAAGATCATGTCATTCCTTGATTGATCCTTTGTCTAAGAGCTCTGCGAGGGCTTGAAACCCTAAATCCTGTTTGTAGTGAATGTTCACCCACCTTTGGGGAGACTAATGAGGTATGATAGTCCATCCATATTGTGCGGATGATTTGCACAATGATGGGAAATCTTAGTGGTCAAAATTTGGGGTATGACAGATGCCCCTATTTAATTTTCTTGGACCCGAAGGTGTGAATGGCGAAGGTATTCGGGCATTCGGGGTGCAAGAGGATTAAATATCGGAATACCCGAAATTTTGATGGTGGTTATGAATGGTAGCTTACGCATTCATCTTCTTTAGCTAAGCGAAGATGCTTAGAAAAGGTAAACTTCCCCTCGATCCTGGTCTTCAGCCAAGGAGCTGGTCTCAGTTTTCTTTTGAAATAAACTTCCCCTCGATCCTGGTTTCCTACCAAGGAACTGGTCTTAGTTTCTTTTGTAAACTTCCCCTCGATCCTGGTTTCCTACCAAGGAATGGGTCTTGGTTTCTGATATAAACTTCCCCTCGATCCTGGTTTCCTACCAAGGAACTGGTCTCAGTTTCCAAAGTAAACTTCCCATCGATCCTGGTTTCCTACCAAGGAACTGGTCTTAGTTTCTTAAGTCAATAAACTTTCTTGACAAGGAACGCTGTTAGCAGCGGTTTTCCTTCAAACTTCTCGCCGAATTTTCCTGGGGAGATGCCAATTGACGGAAAAAGTTTTGACGTCAGACTTGCTGGGGAACCCATTCGTCTGAATTATAGACGTACACAAACTTCTCTGTTTTGGAGACGCCATTTGTCGATTCTACTGGGGAAAGCGAGTCTCTTGAGAGACGGTTTTCGTTTGGGGTCTTACATCATACTTTTCTCGGGTTCTTCCCGGAGAAATGCCATATGATGGGATCCAATTTTGAGGTGCCGATGACCTTTTCATCAGTGGTTTTTTCGGAACGAAACTGGCGTGCCACCAAATCTCTGATTAAGAGGCTTTCTCTGGGGACTTTCCTTAATCCGGGAAAGCAAGGATATCATCTTCAATGGCGAAGAGTGATATTTGTTGAAAGTATTCTTGTTTCTCAGAGGTTCAAGTTATCAAAGTGGTCAAGGCATGTCTCTAATCCAGAGATAAACGGGAGAGAGATTACTTAGATGATTCACTTCCTAACGAGGAAAGGTTTGACAACTCGATCGAGAGGACTTTTATCACTAGGGGATAAGACCGACTAGAGTGATAGTGATGCAATATGAAATGTGAATGCAAATCAATAATGCATGATGTATGTATGTATATGCGGACAAAACTGACGCAACATACAGACTAAAGGATGAACACGACTGGATACTCGGCCACAGTGGGGCATGTAGAAATATCACTGGTTCAAGATAGCAATTCTGCCTTGCATAGGAGAAACGGTCCCTGTTGGGGGTGACGTTGGTCGGGCTTAGGAGATGAGAACTCGGCCGAGGGTATCAGACGGGAAAGCCGCATCTGATACAGTTGATCCTTCATTCAGGCGCCCTGGTTTAGAAGGAGTACTTTGATTCTGCACTTTGAAGTTCGCTTACTTCTGGAGACGCGATTGACGTTCTTCTGATGTTCAACAGTCAAAAGAAATTGCCATCTTTATTTTAAAAAAGCAGAAAAATTTTTATCAAGTAAATTCATTTTTGTTTTATTTCAAGAATCGTTAATCATGTTAACAACGTCGTTCTGTAAAGCTAAAACAAATGAGAATTATAAACAAAAGCACAAAGGCTCAAATTTTATTGATAGGATGGAGATCAGCCAAACGCATGATTCCACAGAGTATATACAAAGTTAGAAAATGGTAATTTACATGGAAAAGGGCTACGTTGAAACATAACGACCACTGTCCTTCTACCGACTTTGAATTCTGGGCATCCTGAGCTTCTGTCGAAGATGACCTTGATTGGAGTTTTCCTCCGATGGATGATGTAACTGCTGCTAAGGGACTTGCCTCTTGTTGAACATAGTTACTTGCCATTATCCCTAATTTTTACCTGGATTGTACTTTGATGTTTCCAATCCACCGGGATGATTTTTTCATGTCTCTAACTTTTGCCTGGACCGTCCTTTCGGGTTTTCAATCCACCGAGACGTTTTTTTTAGTTTAGGCGAAGTATTTCTTGACTACATCAACATTCGTGGGGTAGGCAAATTCCTCTCCGTCCATGGTTGCAAGTCTCAAGGCACCGCCTGAGAAAGCTTTCGTGACCACATAGGGGCCATCATAATTCGGGGTCCACTTGCCCCGAGAGTCAGTGAGAAACGATTGTATCTTCTTGAGCACAAGGTCTCCTTTCCTGAAGATGTGAGGTCGAACCTTTTTGTCGAACGCCTTCTTCATTCTCTGTTGATACAGTTGTCCATGGCATAGTGCCGTGATTCTCTTTTCTTCGATCAGATTCAGTTCGTCGTGTCAGCTTTGACACCATTCAGGTTTGGTGAGCTTCGCTTCCATCAATACCTGGATTGATGGGATCTCTACTTCTATGGGGAGAACTGCCTCCATGCCATATACTAGAGAGAAAAGGGTTGCTCCTGTTGAAGTGCGGACAAATGTGCGATAACCGTGAAGAGCAAAGGGTAGCATCTCGTGCCAGTCTTTGTAGGTTACAACCATCTTTTGAATGATCTTCTTGATGTTCTTGTTAGCCGCTTCTACCGCTCCGTTCATCTTGGGTCGGTAGGGAGATGAGTTATGGTGTTCGATCTTGAACTCAGCGCACAACTCTTTCATCATCCTATTGTTCAAGTTAGATCCATTATCTGTAATGATCTGGCTCAGAACACCATAACGGCAAATGATATTGTTTTTGATAAATCGGACCACCACTTGTCGGGTTACATTAGCATATGACGCTGCTTCGACCCACTTGGTGAAATAGTCAATGGCTACTAGGATGAACCGATGTCCGTTTGAATCCCTGGGCTCAATCATGCCAATCATGTCGATTCCCTATATCGAGAAAGGCCATGGGGAAGAGAGAACTTTGAGATGTGTTGGCGGTACATGGATTTTGTCGGAGTATATCTGACACTTGTGACACCTTCTCATGTACTTGTAGCAGTCGGATTCCATGGTTAACCAGTAGTACCCTGCTCTTAGAATTTTTCTCGCCATTGTGTGTCCGTTGGCATGAGTGCCAAAGGATCCTTCATGAATTTCTTTCATCAGCATGTCTGCTTCTGGCCTGTCTACGCATCGGAGCAAGACCATGTCAAAATTTCTCTTATAAAGAGTGTCACCGCTCAGGAAGAAGTTTCCAGCCAATCTTCTGAGGGTTTTCCTGTCTTTTCTGGATGCCCCAGGTGGGTACTCTTGTTTCTGAAGGAAGCGTTTGATATCGTGATACCAAGGTTTGTCGTCTATGACTGCTTCAATCATGAAGATGTAAGTGGGCCGTTCAAGGCGCATGATGTCGATCTTAGGTATGTCATTCCATTGACCTACACTAATCATGGAAGAGATAGTGGCTAATGCATCAGCCATGTGATTCTCACCACGAGGGATGTGATGAAACTCAACTCTGTTGAAGAAGGGTAACAACCTTCTCGCATAGTCTTTGTAAGGAATCAATACTGATTGGTATGTGTTCCAATCTCCTGTGATCTGATTGATAACCAAGGTTGAATCGCCATATACGTCCAAGTTCTTGATCCTTAAATCAATCGCTTCTTCGAGACCCATAATACAAGCTTCGTATTCGGCCTCGTTGTTCGTACATTTGAACATAAGTCTGGCAGTGAAAGGAATGTGGGTACCCTGAGGGGTAACAATGATTGCCCCAATTCCATTTCCGTAATGATTAACTGCTCCGTCAAAGATTAGTCCCCACTGGGAACCTGGTTCGGGCCCTTCACTGGGTAACGGTTCATCGCAATCTTTCATTTTTAGATACATGACATCTTCGTCCGGGAAGTCAAACCCGATTGATTCTTGATCGTCAATCGGTTGATGAGCCAAATGATCGGCTAAAATACTTCCCTTAACGGCTTTCTGAGCGTGGTACTCTATGTCATATTCTGATAACAACATCTGCCAACGGGCAATTCTTCCCGTAAGAGCAGGTTTTTCGAAAACGTATTTGATTGGATCCATTTCAGAGACCAACCAAGTAGTATGACGAATCATGTATTGGCGAAGACGTTTGGCTGCCCAAGCCAAAGCGCAACAAGTCTTTTCAAGCATCGTGTACCGAGTTTCGCAGTCGGTGAATTTCTTGCTCAGATAGTAAATGGCAGACTCTTTCCTCTTTGTTTCGTCTTGTTGGCCAAGTACACATCCCATTGAGTCCTCTAGGACTGTGAGGTAAATGATCAGTGGTCTTCCTTCCACTGGAGGTGACAGAATTGGTGGGTTCAACAGGTATTCCTTAATACTGTTGAAGGCAGTTTGATAGTCCTCTGTCCAAATGCAGTCCTGATTCTTCTTGAGTAATTTGAAAATCGGCGCGCATGTCGCGGTCATAAGGAATATGAATCTGGAGATGTAGTTCAAACGTCCCAGGAATCCTCTGACTTGTTTTTCAGTTTTCAGAGAAGGCATTTCTTGAATGGCCTTGACCTTGTCAGGATCAACTTCAATTCCCTTTTGGCTGACGATGAACCCTAGTAGTTTCCCTGAACGGACACCGAAGGTGCACTTGTTAGGATTCAAGCGGAGCTTGAATTTTCTTAGACGTTCGAACAATTTTGACAAATGTTCAACGTGTTCACTCTCTGTTTTTGATTTGGCAATCATATCATCGACATATACCTCAATTTCTTTATGTATCATGTCATGAAACAGAGTAGTCATGGCCCTTTGATAGGTTGCCCCGGCATTCTTCAAACCGAACGGCATTACCTTGTAACAAAAGGTACCCCATGGGGTAATGAACGAAGTTTTCTCCATGTCTTTCGGCGCCATTTTGATTTGATTATAGCCCGAGAATCCATCCATGAAGGAGAAAACTTTGAACTTTGTTGTACTGTCAACCAGCATGTCAATGTGTGGTAAAGGAAAGTCGTCCTTTGGACTTGCCTTGTTCAGATCCCTATAATCAACACACATTCTGACCTTTCCGTCCTTTTTGGGAACGGGTACGATGTTGGCTAACCATTGAGGATATTCTGATGTGGCGAGGAAACCTGCGTCAATCTGTTTCTGTACCTCCTCTTTGATTTTGATGGCCATGTCCGAGTGAGTCCGTCTCAACCTTTGCTTTACTGGCGGACATTCCGATCTCAATGGTAAATGATGCTCCACGATGCTGGTATCCAACCCTGGCATATCCTGATAGGACCAAGCGAATACATCGGGGAATTCTTTGAGAAGCTTTATCAAACTTTCTTTGACAGTTGGACCGAGTAGTGCCCCAATCCTTATTTCTTTTCTCTCTATTTCCGAACCCAAGTTTACCATTTCCAATGGCTCTTTGTGGGGTTCAATGGACCTTTCCTCCTGTCTGAGTAATCGGGAGATCTCTTCTGGAATTTCGTCGTCAATTTCTTCTTCAGCCCCAAATACCGGGAACTCAAAGTCGAGAGAAGGCATCGGATCGTATGTTTCAACGGGGTTTAAAACAAGCAATCTGCATGACGTGATGATTGTGTTTAGAAGAGATAGATAAAATGCAAGTGTGTGCAGTGTATTATTTTTTTACTGCTTGTTTTTATTATCGGTTTGTTTTTTAGGATTACCATTTTCTGAGAAAAGCAAAAAGAAAACAGCAATAAATGCGGAAATTACAGAACGACGTTATTTTATTAATGAACAAGTCGAATCTTGAAACTACAGCCCTATAAAACAAAACTCTGTCGCTTTGGGCAAAGCGAAGAGGGAATTTACAGAAAGCGAGCCCTATCAAAACATCCGTTTCACCTGGGCAGGGTGAAAGGTTAAAGATGGCAATTACTTTGACTGGTGAACGACCTTCGGAACCTCGACGACAACCCACTGGCGGCGAACTCCTCGGTGAATCACAAAGTCTGGCACCTTCCTTGATTTGTCTTCAGAAATAACGCTGATTTCTGGGGGAGCAGGATCATTGGAATCTGTCTCCCAAGCAGAGTTGCCGTAGGAGGATTCCTCTATTGCATTTTGCAGAGTATTTGTGCTCTCAGCTGTATCTCCCCATCCAGTTGACTGGATATCTACGAGCCTAATACGAGAGCTTTCGGGAGCGGTGTACTTGACCATAAAGTCGAATTTTCCACTCGGTTGTTCCAAGGTGTCCCACACTTCTTCGGAACTGGAGGGGTCATCCTTCTCGATGACGTTAACCTCAGGAAAAGCATAGTTGATGAACTCAAGTCCTGCAAACGTTGCGAATTCATCTTCATGTTGAGTAGTTTGTGAATGACCTGAGTGTTGATCCCATGACATGGTGGGGACGCAAGTATTCTGTTCAATGAGACTCAGCTGATTTTCGTCATTCGACTGACTTTCTTGCCCCAAGTTTCCTAGATAAGGTTGCCACATTGGCAGACCATCCATTGGGCCATAGTAATTGTGGTCAAAGTTGTCTTTCATCAGAGTGTCTTCCTCTAACGAATTTGGTGGAGCACGGCATCCTTCCGGATCACAATCTCCATATATCATTTCGACGTCTGACCTTGGTATAAATCTCGGACCCTGTGCGGGATAGCAAAATGGTATAGGCACCTCTTCCTGAGACATATAACCATCCTTGTTAAGATAGGACTTCCATTCTTCATCTGTGTCAGAGGGATCCTCTTCATTGATAGCATGGACTACTTGAGTCACTGGTTGGAGGATGCCTCCACTATGGAAGAAGTTCTGAATGGGATGGAGACTTTCATCGTTAGTAGCAGTCTGGGTGCAAGTTACAGAAAAACCAAGACCCTTCTTTGTTCTATTGTCAGTAGGAATGACAAGTTGTCCCCATCCTTTGGTATCGGTACTCTCGACCGCTTTGATAGCATCCTTATATGAGGAAATTGAAGTTCCTCCTCCGGATTGATTGTTCTTGCTCACCGGTAGTGCTTGGAACTGCGTCCCAATAACCTCCTCAGGTTCTACACAAGTAGATGATGATAAGTTACTCACGAGCAAGGCCTGTTCTCCACAAACCGTGATGAGTTGATCGTCCTTGACGAACTTCAGCTTTTGGTGGAGGGTCGAGGTGACCGCTCCAGCCTGATGTATCCAAGGTCTTCCTAATAAACAATTGTACGTTGCCCGGATGTCCATGACCTGGAAAGTGACCTGGAAAGTGTGAGGACCAATAGTTATGGGAAGATCAACTTCGTCGATAACCGCTTTTCTGGATCCGTCGAATGCTTTGACGACGACCTCGCTGATTCTCATCGGAGGGCCTTTGAATGATAACTACATTAAAGTGGACTTTGGCATAACATTCAGGGCTGACCCTGTGTCTACCAGTACACTGGCTAAAGCATCGTCCTGGCAGTTGACCGTGATATTGAGCGCCATGTTATGACGGCGACCCTCTTCAGGTAATTCCTCATTACTAAATCCCAAATTATTGCAGGAAGTGATGTTAGAGACAATACTATCGAACTGTCTGATTGTTACATCCTGTTCCATAAAGGCTTGCTCTAAGACTTTCTATAGAGCCTCCCTGTGCGCTTCTGAACTGAGTAAAAGTGATAGCACCGAGATCTTTGAAGGAGTCTGTAACAGTTGATCAACAATGTTGTATTCACTCCTTTGTATAAGCTTCAGCATCTCATCTTTGTTTTTTGAAAGGTTGGGATTACTTGATTGACCGACTGATGGATTGGGAACTTCTGTGTGAGGTTCCTTTTCTTTGCTGAGTTCTCCAACTCCTATGTTGAAGATTCGACCGCTCCGTGTTACTCGACTGATGTCTGCAATATTCACGACGGAGGGTAATGGAATTTCCTTTCCATTCTCTACTATTGTTGCACCGTATTTGTAAGGGATAACCTTAGTTGATTCATACGGTAGTGGTCCTGGCAGATAGATGACTATGGGAGCCTTCTGATTTTTCTGACCATCATAAGTAATTTCGATCCGTTCCTGGTTAGGAACCCTCGATTCGTCAAGTAGTGGAATGATGGCACAAATATCCCCAGCCCTTTGATGATCAGAGATTACGACAACATCCTCGATTTGATCAGCGAGATAATTGACTGATCCAGAACTTGAGCATGGTTGAATCTCTTTGCGGTCCAACTGACTTTGAAAGGCTGCTCGTACGAGGTAGCATCCTTGATTATTCACTGAACAAACTCCACACTGTTTGTAATTGTGTAGTGGCACCCGACCACGTCCAATTTGAATGCAGTGCAACCTTACGAGGTCTGTTTCCACCGACCGGACATCCTGACTTTGATATCTAGTAGGATTTCCGTTAGTGATACTAATTTGCTGGGTGTCTTCATCCATATAGATTGGAAGCCACCAGTGGTTCAACAAGTGCTGAAGTGTTTCCTGGACAAGGGCACATCCCTGATCGTTTTTGCAACCCGCTTTGCAGTTCTGATAATCATGTGATACCAGGAATCCGAGACGGATCTGTTGTGCGTGTAACTCCACCAGGCTGGTATTCATCAGACGAATATCGAAGATTTGAATCATGTTGATCTGATAGGGATTCCTATCATGGTATTCCTGGATCCATCCAAGATCCATCCGACGCTGGAGGGCCTCTTGTATGAAAGAGCATCCCTGGTTGTTTACCGAGCAAGTCAGACAGGAACTATAATCGTGCCGCGGCAGATTATGGTATTGGCTTTGCCTTGAGTGCATCGCCACCAAGTTGACATTCATCGCACGGATGTCGTGGTTTTGAATGACGTTGGAGTTCGTATAGACCATGTTAACTTCACGAACTCGGTGCTCTTGGATCCATCCGAGATCCATCTGTTCCTGTAGAGCTTATTGCACTACCGAAGATCCTTGATCGCTTTTAGAGCAGACATCACACTGGTGATAGTTATGTGGTGGCACATGGCCATATCCACTCTGTCTACAATGCATCTTGGCCAGATTGGTTTTCAACAAGAGTACATCGTGAATTTGATAGATGTTGTTAGTCTCTTTCTCAATCAGGTTGACTGCAGCTTTGTCATGTTGAGGCAGCGGGTTCGTAAGAACATTGGGATTT
The DNA here is from genome assembly GCA_022829125.1 of Lathyrus tuberosus. NCBI lineage: Eukaryota > Viridiplantae > Streptophyta > Magnoliopsida > Fabales > Fabaceae > Lathyrus > Lathyrus tuberosus. Next base: position 10,535,745 of record JALAZF010000118.1, on the reverse strand, counting down.
GTATCCTTGAGGGATAAGACCCCGCTCCTAACAAGTTTTTGCACGTCGGACTTGAAATTGAGATAAGTCTCTATGTTATGCCCCGATCCTCCTTAATGATAAGGGCGTGTCTGATCCACCTTAAACCAAAAAGGCGGATTTTCTGGTACTGTAAGAGGAGATTTAGTCTGAATGTGCCCCTTAGCCCGTAGTAATGGAAACAACTCTGTGTACGTCACGGGTATAGGATCAAACCCTGATGGTCGTGTTGTACGGTTGTTGTTATATGGAGGACGAGCCTGCTGAAGAGATTGTTGTGTCCTTTGCTGATCAAGTTGGCTCTGCGCAACCTGAGGTTGATACGTAGGAATAGGCGCAGTGCTGATAGCAGGAGTTACAGTTGCTACCGGCTGATAACGTCGCCTTTGCTTTCCGAGAGAGATATTCCCAATATCCTGCTCTTTTTTCTTAGGGAGAGCACTACCGTATCGTTTTGTACTACTTGATGATCCAGTGTCTTTTGCCAAACGTCCTTCTCGGACGGCTTCCTCAAGACGAACTCCCATACCCACCATCTCGGTGAAGTCACTGGGCGCACTGGCGACCATTCTGTCGTAATAAAATGAGCTTAAGGTCTTTAAGAAGATCTTTGTCATCTCTTTTTCCTCAAGAGGTGGACAAATTTGAGCGGCAATTTCACGCCATCTTTGAGCGTACTCCTTAAAGGTTTCCTTGTCCTTTTGTGACATTGATCTGAGTTGATCCCTGTCGGGTGCCATGTCCAAATTGTATTTGTATTGCTGGACGAAGGCAGTGCCAAGATCTCTGAAAGTGCTGATCGAAGCACGGTTTAACCCCATGTACCATTTTAAGGCGGCACCGGTTAAACTATCCTGGAAGTAGTGAATCAGTAGGTCCTGATTTTCCATCTGAGCTGACATTCGCCGAGCGTACATCACCAAGTGACTTTGAGGGCAAGAGTTACCCTTGTATTTTTCAAAGTCGGGCACTTGGAACTTATGCGGGACTTTCACATTGGGGACCAGACAAAGGTCTACGGCGTCTTTTCCAAATAGATCCTGACCGCGAATGGCTTGCAGTTCCTTCTGCATTTCCAAGAACTGTTCCTGGAATTCATCCATTCGGTCAAACATAGTTTCCTTCTTACCAGAAGGTATCTGTGGAATCTGTCCTTCCGGGACAGTGTGCACCACAGGGGGTGGTACCGTAACTACGACGGTGAATCTTGGCGTTTCCCAAAGTTTGTAACCTTCAGGAGTCTTCAGTATGCCCCTGGCATCTTCGCTTTCCAGAAGTTTGTAACCTTCAGGCCCAGCGGCTTCTGTTGTGATTCCCTAATCCTCAGTGATCGGCGGAACATATCCTCCCGGGATATAGTTGACAGGCATGCCCCAGGGACGATCTTTCGGCATCTGATACCTAGGATCAAACATCTCCACTATGGGCGCTGAGGTGATCTCTGAGATCACAGTTCTTTGTAGTTGAGCTTCTGCCATGGCTTGCATGTCGTTACGAAGCTTTCTCATATCCTCTCTCAGAGCGTCGATCTCTTCTTTCAATTCTCTGTTTTCTTCCTCAAGATCATCCATCTTTTTCTGACGATTGGCCCGAGTATAGTACGAATGAGACAGTTTGACTCTAGAACCGAGACACAAACGTGAGATTCGTAGGTAAGGAGAATACGCGATGTGAGAATGATGAAATGCAATGATTATATTAATTGTTTTTTGGTTTAATCAAAATAAACTTCGACAATTAGATTACAAATATCAAACAGTGGGGAAACCCCTTTTTATTGAATTCAAAGATTGCGGAAATGGAAATACAGTAGATTACAAACTGCAGAAACAGAAACCTAAGCTAATGGGTCCCGAGTCCTCTCTGAAGAGAAACCGGGTGCTGACTCTGGGACTTTCCTTTTCTTTGATCGGGGCTCTTGAGCCGTTGTCGGGTTGTCATTCCTTTGCCAGGTGAAAGGAGTGAGCAAATTCCTTTGGTCATCCTGATTCTCTACAGCATGTTGCTCCAAAATTTCAATCAGAGCATCTTTTTCTTTCAGTAATTGCTGCATTTTGATGCACTCTACGTCGAGGGTGCGGTACTTGTTCTTCCAAGACCTTCTCTCCTTTTGAACTTTGTTGAGAGTAACCTGAAGCCTTTCAGTTTCCGTCATGAAGTACATGACAGATTCCCTTGGCGGAAGAATTCCGTAACGAGGATAAGGCATTTTTAGCTTGAGAGCTCTAGTTTGTACCCAATGGAGATAAGGCTCCACCGAGACACAGTCCGGTTTTCCTAGAGACTCTCGTCCTTTCTTATGAACGTGTTTCCAAGCATGCACTATTTCCATCTTTAGTGCTCTGTCGTTTTCTCCTTCCTTGAAGAAAAGACCTTCCAGATGAGCATTAAGTGGGACATGCCTCATCGGGTATCCAAACTGGCGACGAACCAATACCGGATGATAGTTGGTTCCTCCTTTTATTCCTATAAGGGGTACGTTGGGGAAGTTTCCACAACGATCAATGATTCTGATCCCATCATAGATCCTATTACACCAATCTATATCAGAGTTGGTGAGAGACATGATTTTCTGCGACCAGCGTAAGGCGCTCTTATGGTCCCAAAAAGCAGCAGACTTGGGCAAGTGGGAAATGAACCATTTGTAAAGCAGAGGTACACAACACGTGATCTCCCCTCCGCCGTACAAATTTCCCAAGTGTACAGAATGATACGCATCTGCGAGCAAAGTCGGCACAGGGTTTCCAATGAGAAAAACCTTAATGGCGTTGATATCGACGAAGTTATTGATGTTGGGAAACAAAAATAACCCGTAGGTGAGCAAGACAAAGACGCTTTCAAAAGCAGTCACGTTCCCTATACTGGCAAAATACAGGGCTTTCTTTGTCAAGAACTGGGCTGGCAAACCTTGGATGCCACCCTTGGTAGTCATGTGAGTCTTGACCTCAGACTCGTCCAAATGAATTGCTCTTGCAATGGTCTGATTATTTGGAATTTCTTCTAGTCCAGAAAATGGAGCTCGATCTGTAATGTGTAGATCGATCAGATGAGAATACTCCTCCAGCGTTGGTGGAAGCTGGTAATCCGGGAATGTGAAACAGTGATAAACCGGATCGTAAAACTAAACGAGCGCGTCTATGATTCCCTCAATCACATGGACTCTTAGCAGAGGTAGCAGACCTCCGTACTTGGCTCTGAAAGCCTCTTGGTTTGTGATCATTCTCGCCAAACCTCTCAAATCCTCTAGTTTTGGAATCCTGATGGCATACTTATGAGTTCTCCTTCTACCGAAATCCATGAGCGCAATCCTTTTTTCTGACATTTGCAATCATTGTCTTAGTTTATTTTGAAAAACAGAGAGACTAGAAGAGAAGTTTTTTTTAATGTTTTAATGTTTTTTAAATGAATGCATGAATGCAGCACACAAAAACATAGAAAAAACATGGGGTCAAAGGGTCGTTGTCATGAAGTCAAGGCTCTACCCATCCCCAAAGGTTTATACTAGGGTGATTTTTGTACCTGTAGTCATTATCATCAGCTCCTCCCAGGAAAGGAAAATAACAAGCGGATCGCCAGCGAGTTGTGAAGCAATCTTAGAGTAAGTGCCATTCACCGAGAATAGATCACCAGCCTCAAATGAGGGTAGTATCGCGTGACAACTATTTCTGATAGTTTCCGCACTACGAAAGGGTTTGGCTCCTCAGCTTCTCAGACTTAACAGTCGGCCCATTGTCTAGGTGAGAGAATGGGTTGCATTGGTCAGCCTCCACTGAGGTTGATGGTCGACCCCGTCGCCATCACTTATCTTAAGTGTATACTCAATCTTTCCACATACGGCATCACCCGCATTCCCATTAGCAGAAAAATAAACATGTATAGAAATTAGGAAAAGCAGTATATATATTTATCCTAATCATCCTAGACTTTTAAAGCTAAGAATCTTAAGTTCCTGACAGAAAATGGGTTCCCCGGCGGAAGCCCCAATTTGTGATATTCACACAAGTGAAGAGAGAAAAAAAAGAAGATCAAAAGAATCGCCCCACGGTGGGGCGCCATTTTTCTGTAGCCAGCGATTTTGGACGCGGTTCTTAAGCGTTGGTCGCTCTCTGCGGTTGAGCTTAAACTACAGGTCGATTCATTTTTTTATCCTATTGTGAGCTGATGAAGGAAGGGAAATAGATGTCTCCAATTAACCCTGCTTTGCATACTGAGTTTAAACAGCGGTCTGTTAGGTTACGGATGCTATCAATGTGGGGGGCCTTTGTACTGGTTATTTGTATTTTCGCCAATACGGATTTCTTTCTTTTTATCTTGGCAGAAGGTTTCTGGCGGGGAACAAGGATTAGGATGTTAGGACTGATGCTTTTGAATTACTGCTTTTGATTGATGGAGATATGGGATTTGGGTTTTTTGTTGATTGTGCTCGCTAAGATCTTTTCTTTCGATCTTATGCCTACGTATTCCTGTTTACCGAAACAGGGAAATCAGAGCGTTCGTAGTTCCTCCTATTCTATGGGAGGAAATGGGTGTTTTTGGTGTCTTGTTCAAAGCCCAAGACGTGAAGCGAAAGGTGATTTGTATCTTGTTCAAAGCCCAAGATGTGAAGCTGAAAAGTCTATTTGTGTCTTGTTCAAAGCCCAAGACGTGAAGCTGAAGGACCTCGACTTTAGAGATAATTTGTCATCTCTAAAGAAAGGTTTGTCTGTCACAACTGTTGGGTGACTGGTTATAAAGGAGAATTACTTTAACCGGGATACGTGGATCCTAGTAATGCCATAATTTCCTTTATAGGGGGTTTTAACCTAAAGGAGAAGACTTTAACTCAGTGTAGAGCAATGCCATCTTTCCTTAGGAATTTCTCATGCTAAAAGAGGGACAGTGGCATGAATGTAGATGATCTAGAGGTTTGCCGCTTATAGCGATTAAATGAAAGGGAAGGAGTTGTTGATGTTTGTGTACTGTGAACGAGGCAAAGCTTTGATGCTAAAAGGTTGATTGGATCAACCAGTGGTTTTCTTATACAAAGCCTAAGAGGAGGCTAATATGTGTCTCGTACAAAGCCCGAGAGAGAGGCTAAAAGGTTTTGACCCGACGATGGAGTCGTTTGGTATCTCGTATAAAGCCCGAGATGAAGGCTATTTAACTCAACAAGAGAGTTTTTTGTATCTCGTACGAAGCCCGAGATGGAGGCTATTGTTTGTTTGGCTCAATAAGAACCTTTTTGTATCTCGTATAAAGCCCGAGATGGAGGCAAAATGGGTGATTGACTCAACGAGGGAGTCTCTTATGTGTCTCGTACAAAGCCCGAGAGAGAGGCTAAACGTTGTTTGACTCCGCTGGGGAGAATCATTGTACAAAGCCCAAGAGGAGGCTATGGTGACTATTTCAGTTGAGTGACAGGTCCAGTATACTGATTTTGAAAGAGAAAATCAGTTCTTATATGAGCAACACTGTACTCATGGATTTGATTCAAGGATCCGGGTTATTCCTTTTCTTTAAGGAAGCGGGAAATCTGAAGGGTATTGAGACTGTCCGAGTCTACGGGTTTCCTTCCTATTTAACGAAAGGGTCACTTGAGAATGTCTTTGAGACTCAAGGAGATTAGACTGTCCAAGTCTTGAGTTTCATCTTTTGTATTATGCTTTGAGAAACAGTAGTAGACTCTTTGAAAGGATTGTTCTATGCAGATGATTAAGTTCTATTCCTATACCTCTAGGAGGTCGTCGGGACAATTTGTACGAAGCCCAAGAGGAAGCTGGAAACTTTTAAGAAGCCGAAGGGTCTTTGTACTAAGCCCAAGAGGAGGCTATCATTCCCGGAGGAAGATATCATTATACGAAGCCTAAGAGGAGGCTGTGAAAACTTCTAAGAAGCAGTAGGGTCCTTGTACTAAGCCCAAGAGGAGGCGGGGTTGCTTTTAGGAAGCCTATGGGTCCTTGCACGATACCCAAGAGGAGGCCGATGCTTTTAAGAAGCCCGTGGGTCCCCCAAACCCCGAGAAATTCAAGACAGGCTATTCACAGAGAATAGATCAAGCCAGGAAAGTTCGAGAATTTGGAAGAAACTCAAAGATTCCATTCACAGAGAATACATTCATCTTTGGGAGTAGAGTTTCTTGAGAATTCCTAATGAGGACAGCCGAAGAGAAGACTGTATCTGGTGATCCTATTGGGGATCTAGTTGTCTATTTCTATGAATAAACGAAACAACGTCACCTAGTTCTAGACGTAGTTGCCGGGGAAACTCTAATATCTATACTATTATTACACAGTTGATATGAGTTTATGAAAGGAGACTTACAGTGAGCAGCCCCACAATACAGTTATATGTATAGGAAAGTAGTAAATGAAAGCGGATAAACACTTACTCGGTTGTAGAGCTTCCATGCTGTTTGGTTAGTTGTTCAACAAAGAAAGATTGAAAAACAACAGTATATTCAAAATCAATGGAGAAAGTGCTTTGAAAAAGAAAATATTTGGGGCTTACAGCTCAAGGAGAGGCCCAAGGTTTTATCAGTGAGCGCACTGTTTGAATTTGTACAGAGGGACTTATACAAGTGATTGTGGCCCAAAAGGGTTTTCTGTACAAAAGGATGGGTCTTACACTCTCTCAAGAGGCCCAAAAAGTTTTAAAGAAAATGAGTGGAGCTTATAACACGAGGGTAGGCCCAATGTTTTATTTTCAAGATGAATATTCACTTTTAAAATGCTTAAAAAACAATTAAAAATGAATTTATTCACAAAAATACCAACTATATTAAATAAATAATATAAATTTGATTTTTTTGTAGAATAAAATATTTTACTATTTTTGTGATTTTTCAGAAAAAGAACCAATAAAAAATAATCAAAATTGAAGGAGTTATTAATTTTCCAAATCATTATAAAATAAAATGAGAAAATATAAAAAAGAGGGGTTGGGTCTTACACTCTATTAGAGGCCCAAAATGTATTTTTGTACAAAAGAGGGGGCTTACAACTTAGGGAGAGGCCCAAAATATTTTCAGTTTGAAAATTGCGATCGCGCCGAGATTTTTAACGTATCGGGACTTATACAATAACTAAGGCCCAAAATTGTTTCGTTAAAAAAGAGTTGGGTCTTACACTCTAATAGAGGCCTAAGTGTTTAAAAATGAAAAGAAATGGGATTTACAGCTCAAAGAGAAGCCCAGTTGATTTTCTGTTTGAAAACGGCGATAGCGCCGAGGTTTTCTTTTAACACAGAGGGACTTATACAATAAGTGAGACCCAAAATTGTTTTGGTTAAAAGGGGATTGGGTCTTACACTCTAATAGAGGCCCAAGAAGTTTTGAATGGGTCTTATAGCTCAAGGAGAGGCCCAATTTTGGTTTATTTTTAAACGGGCGACGATCGCGCCATTTACTTGTACAGAGGGACTTATACAATAAGTGAGGCCCAAAAAAGTTTTTGTACAAGGGGGTGGGTCTTACACTCTCTCAAGAGGCCCAAAATATTTGAAAAAGATTTGTTAGGGTGAAAATCAAAGAAAACCCCAATTTCATTTTTTTAGGCATTTTTCCAAGAAAAATTAAGTAAAAAATGATAAAAATATCAAATAAAATCATTAAATAATGATTAAAGTCTATGAAAAAATATTTTATCCACATAAATATTTAAAATAATTTTGGTTTTAAAAATCAAGAAAAAGGAAATCATTTTAAAAGCATTTAAAACAATTTAAAACACTATTTTTAAATATATTAAAAATAATCTAAAAATAATACTTTTTATTTTTATTTTTTGTGGATTAAAATATTATGGGATATGAATTGGAAAATGATGATTTTTTGCTATGTAAAAAAAAAATTGGTTGAGTTTTGAAAATAAAAAGTAAGAAAAAGAGGAAAGATATCACAATATCATCTCCGACATTTCTTATGGGGTAAAAACGAGTACCGAAACTTTAATTTTAAACACGTTTTTTATCAAATTTCAAACACTCATAACTCTCTCAATTTTTATCTGAATCAAAATCCGGAAGTACCTATCTTGACCTATTTTTCGCAAGGAATCCGATGGTATTACTCACGCACACGGAAAATCAACGCACAAAACGCAGAAATTAAAAAACCAAAACTGTTATCGATTGAAAACATCGTTCCGCGTCGAATTTCCAACACGCGTAACTCTCTCGATTTTTATCCGAATTGAAATCCGTAAAAACCTATCTTGACCAATTTTTTCAAGGAATCCAATGGTATTACTCACGCACACGGAAAATCAACACACAAAACGCAGCAATAAAAAAACCCGAACTACACTGTTTTGAAAACATCGTTCCGCGTCGAATTTCCAACACGCATAACTCTCTCAATTTTTATCCGAATTGAAATCTGTAAAAACCTATCTTGACCGATTTTTCGCAAGGAATCCAACGGTATTACTCACGCACATGGAAAATCAACACACAAAACGTTGCAATTGAAAAACCAAAACTGCTATCGTTAATTCGACGTCGTATCGCGTCAAATTTCCAACGCGCGTAACTCTCTCAATTTTTATCGGAATTGAAATCCGTAAAAACCTATCTTGCCCGATTTTTCGCAAGGAATCCAATGGTGTTACTCATGCACACTAAAACTTAATGTACATAACACATCAATAAAAAAAAACCAGAACTGGACATGATTTTAAAACAACCAAAATTCCACATATAAACGTATTAAAATGCAAAGAGTGGGAGGATCACAACATACACATTAAGGACTACATTTTTGCCTCAAGAATTGTTCAATATGATGCATGTATGTGGACAACAAAGGTAAGCATGATTCAAAGAATTCAAGTTGTGAATTTTACCTCTTTTTTGGAGATTTTGGGCAACCTACCAAGTGCTTTGTTCCAACAATGATTTGATGCTTTGGACAACCTCAAATGACCTCTTAGAAGCTTTTAGGATGGTTGGAATCAGCTGGAAACCTCTGGAGCAAGTTTGAGCACTTTCTCGCGAAATGGTCAAAAGTGGCCAAAATGCCAACTCTCTCAAATGGTGTTCCAGATGTGTGGCACCATTTGGGACAGTTCAAGGATGATATTTAGAATTTGTTTGAGGTTTTATTTGGTTTGGAAAGTGACTGAATCAAGACATGGCTTGAAAAATGCAAAAAAAGTGTCATTTTGAAGTTTTGAGAGGTGACCTTGTGATGTTGGTGTTACAGGTCACTTGTGAGAGTTTGGATCACCTACATATGATGTTTATGAGGTGTTAGGATCATGAGTTATGATGGAAATGCTCTCTAACTCAAAAAATCAGAATTTCCTTACTAAAGAAGGCATTTTGGAGTGAAAGAGAGAATTTGAGGAAAGCATATGTTTGATGGCTTTGGTGTACTCAAACTGAGCACAAATGAGCTCTATTTATAGTAGAGCAAGTTTGTTTTGGGATCTATAGTGAATGGTGGCTGCAGCAGAGGTTTGGTCAATGTTGGCCAATGAAAATCCAAGTCTCCTCTAGCCATTGACTAGAGGTTAGAGCACAGGCTGCTGGTTCCCTAGTTGTTGGAGGAATCTTGACTGAATTCAAATGGAGGAAGCTCAGTTCATGCCACCTCTAAGCATCCATTAAATGCTCCAAACCAAAATTGGAGTTTTGTCCCTCTTTTAGGGATTTCTAGGCTTTGGCATGCTTTTTTTGGTTCCTTGGACTTGGGAGGTTCATGGATCAGATCATCCCACTTGGATTTGATCCTTAGATGTGTCCAAACTGATGACAAGGCTTGAAAATTCGTGTGGCACACAAAATGTGCAAATCTGCCCCTGAAAAATTCAGCTTCAGCAAGGCTTTTTGTAAGATCCATAACTCCCTGCTCGAGTATGCTACATGGACGTTCTAGGACTTTCCGGAAAGCTTAGATGACGTACTTCAACTTTGATGTTTGACACTAGACCTGGTTCAACTTGGATCATGGAGAAAAACAGCCTTGAAGTTGGGATATTGTGCTGAAATTACAAGGCAGATTTTTGGCTAAGTGCTGAAAAATGTCAATTTTAGGTTTTTAGCCATTTTGATCCAACCATAACTCAAAATCCATGATGAATTGGGATGAAGTGTAGTTGACACTTTTGTAGAGGGCCATGAGGGCTACAAATCCATCTTTGTATGGGGAAAAATGGCTTTGTGGTTTAGGAGTTATGTTCCTCCAAAGTTGGTACCCTTGCCACTTTATTCCATAACTTAGAAAAATTTCTAAGTTTTTATGGTTACCCCTTTTACAAGTTATCCCACTTTCTTTGATTTTTCTTGATGAATGATGATTCCAATCACACATTAACATCATTTTAGGGTTAAAAAACCATTTTTATGAAAAATCTCAAAAAGTCAAAGTTTGACTTTTGTGCACAGTTGACTTTTTATCAGATGAATTCCAAACTGTGCGATCCTTTAGGAAATCCTGTCCTTGACTTGGGAGCATGTCCTGGTCAAACGTCAAAACTACAGTTGACTTTTCTCACGAAACCCTAACTGTGGTTCAGATGAAATTGAAACTTATTGCTCAAGCTTCTTGGGTCAATCCATTGTTGCAAATGGATCAACGTGGTATGTTGGAGACCCTCAAATCATGTCTTGCGGTCTCGGCTCATGATTTGTCCCAAAAGTCAACTTAGGGGTGAATTAGGTCAAGAAACCCTAATTCCTGGTTTTTTATGTATGCATCCCCTGAGGCTAAATTGACTTGATGATGGGGTTTATGATGTTCCATGGAGCATTTTAGGTTATGATTTGAAGCATTGGCTCATGCCCAGAGGAAAATTTCCATCTGGAGGCCCTAGTCGACCAAACCCTAATTTGGTGACACTGGCGATCCTGAGGCTTGATCCACCTAGAAAGGGAGCAACCTTGTGCTTAATCCTTGAAGTGGGAGTCCTCTTGATCCATTGTGGTTATTTGAGAGGCTAGACAAGTTGAAGATCATGTCATTCCTTGATTGATCCTTTGTCTAAGAGCTCTGCGAGGGCTTGAAACCCTAAATCATGTTTGTAGTGAATGCTCACCCACCTTTGGGGAGACTAATGAGGTATGATAGTCCATCCATATTGTGCGGATGATTTGTACAATGATGGGAAATCTTAGTGGTCAAAATTTGGGGTATGACACATATGCTAGGGTTTTGATGGACATTGTGTGCAACCCTCTTTGACAATTGTTGAGACCTATTGACACATGTTGTATGAACATTATAGGTCATTTTTCTCATGTTATAAGTCATTGCTTGTCCATCTTGAATTGAGTTATGTGCACTTATTCAAACTTGAATTGTCTTGTGGACTTGTGTTCCTTCCTTTGCACATTTTTGATGGTTTGTTTTCACAAATGCTTGCATGATCTTGTACATCTATTTAAACATGATTCCACTTCTGTTTGTGATCATTATTAACCATATAACATGACCTCTAATTGTATCTTGCATGTTTCTAAGTCCATAAACCTTTGCATGCTTGTTTGAACTTGTTTGAACCATGTTTGTTTCTAATCTTCTATGTGCTTCAACATGACACTTGTGTGGATTTTGTATGTGCATTCTTGACTTCTAAATGTCATTTCAAATATCATGTGCTACTGACTTGTATCCATTTCCATGCTTGTTCATCTTGAACTTCCATTCTTTACTTGCATTACAAGTATGCTTCCTTGTATGAACTTATGTGTTGATTGTTTGCACTTCTTGTTGCCTAATCTTAATCAATGCTTGCATTTATGATTTACATGCTACCTTAATGACATCTCAATGCATTAATAAATGTCATCCACTTCTGAATTTGATGCTTGCATATGCATTTATTCATGTTCATGATTAATTTGCATTCATCTTGCATAGGTATGGTATAATTTGTATTTGTGTGAGCTTTTGATGCATAGCTTGATTTTGTTAGCTTTCTTTTGGCATGGTTACCTTAGTAGGATACATTGACATGTACCTACTGACCTTGGATATTCCTTAACCCTTAGGACCCTTTCCTTTTGGTTTAACATTTGTTTGCTTTTCAAGTTGTCTTCTTAAAGCAACTAGCATTTGTTGGTTTACTTTTGATACTTGTAATCATTTGGTACTAACCTTTTGTGTAGGGGCAGAGGTAAGACACTTGAGTATGTGGATGCTTATTCATACTCCTATCTCTATTCTCTTATCTTTTTTACTTTCTCTTGTGTGTTTGTGAATAGCATGATATAATGCTTGATTGTGTAGAACTTCCTCACATCCCTTTGGGATCCTAGCCCATCCTTAATTTTTGATTAAGGTGAGGTAGGATAAGCATTAGGTAGTGTTATCCCTCTCTCTTCTTTAGACTTAGGTTGCTTTTAAACCTTGACCTTAGGGCCATCCTTTGCATGATAACATTAGGAACAATTAGATTCCCCTTAGTGTTTTCTTTTTCCTTTGAGTCTTCTCTTCTCATCTCATAACCTTTCTAAAACACTTAATAAAGGTTAACGTGTATTGCGCACGAGCCTTATATATGGGAAGTGAGGTATGGGGGATCTCCCTTCATTCTTCTAGGGTACTTAGTGTACGTCCTGTTGGGGACGATACGCGACGTATTTGTTCCTATGTTGTAGACTTGGGTGCAATGCAAGTTACAAGTTAACTTCAATCTACTTCTTGTCTAAAAAACATAAAACAAACTCAAGCCTTTTTATCCTTTTGGATCGTTAAGTTTCAAACCTTTTTCAGAAAAGAGCACGTTATTTTTTGTTTGTCGTAAACAGGCATCGACCCTAACTGTCGGACGCGAACTTAACGTCGCTCATAAAAAACACTGAGACCTCGTTAGGTCGAACTACGACTGCTCTGATTTCCTCCTTCTAGTTAGATTGAGGATACGTAGGCACAAGGCGGCGATGTCTTGGCGAGAAATCTCCCCCCTAGTTCATGTCCGAACCACGTTGACTCTGACTTTCCCATTGCACGAGGGAATACGTAGGCCTAGGACTCCGGGGATGTCCTACCGAGTCACTTCTTTTTCTTTTCTCCCTCGTTTCTTCGTTCTTTTTCGTTCCCGTTCCTTCTCGTTTCCAGTAGCAGCGGAGCTCCAGACGACGACACCCTTTGATCGAGAAAATAAGCGTGGATCCCATCGAGTACGATGGACGCGTGGGGGTGCTAATACCTTCCCCTCGTGTAACCGACTCCCTTACCCGTTTCTCTTGGTCGTGAGACCATGTTTTTCCCTCCCCTCAGGTTTACGCAGTGTTTCCTTTCCCTCTCTTGGGATAAATACACATTGTTGGCGACTCTGTTTCCGCGCCACTTTCGCGTTTGTACTTGGATGAAAATCCCGGGAGCGACACTATGGCTTGGCTCAAGCGCCTTCCCCGGGGGTCGGTCACATCTTGGAGAGAATTGAAGACCCGGTTCACCCGGCATTTTACGGCCTCCCGATGACATCCCAAGTCGGAGGCTACCTTAGAAGCTATCATACAAGGCATGGACGAGTCCCTGTGGGCATATATTGAACGGTTTAACAAAGAGGTCGTGGAGGTCCGCACGACGGACCATATGAAAAAGTATCTCCTCCAGAAAGGCTTAAGACCAAAAAGCGAGTTTCGCAAAGCCGTCGAAATCGAGACCCCCCGAACGTTAACGGAACTTCTCTGGAAAGCTGAAGCGTATATACAGTACGAAGAGAAGGAAGCCGTATTTTATGCCAGGGACACAAGAGATCGAGAAAGTACCGGGCACCAAAAAAAGACGAGCCGGAGGCACCCAGGCAAGGAAAAGAGAGGCGACGAGACGATCGCCCCCAAGAAGGTAAAGGGCCTGTTGGCCGATTCACGGAGTATACCCTGCTCACCGCTCCTCGCGAGCGCATTCTCTCTGAATACATCAATACATAGTTCTAGTAGGGAGGTGTCAGGTTCCCCAAAACGACGACATCCAAAGGCAACATGGACAAAAGTAAGTATTGTCGTTTCCACCGCAGCCATGGCCATACGACCGAGGACTGCGTGCACCTTAAAGATGCTATTGAGATCCTCATCAAGGAGGGTCATTTGAAGTAGTATATAAAGAAAGGTGAATCTTCATGACGAGAGGCTTCAGACTCGAAGAAGGAAGCAGAATCATCTCCACCCAGTCCTCCCCCGTAGGTCGCTATGTCCATCACGCGACCAGAGGACTTTGTCATCCCTGATTATTTCAAGGAACCTTCCCAGATGTTCGCGCACAGCACTTGGGAAGCATTCCTTGTGGCCATGGTTATCTCATGCGGGGGGGTACCATGAGCTGATGGTGGGATCGGTCAGGAGAAAGTTTGATCAACTCATTCATTGCAGTCCTGACCGGCTATCCACACTTAAGAAGGTCAAGGGACGCTCCCAACCGATCACCTTTTACCGCGAAGAGCTGCCTGGGGGTTCTCCGAACGCACACATCCCCTTGCTCATCAGGGCAAGATTGGCAAGCACTGACGTCAGAAGGAACCTGGTCGACCAGGGCAGTTCAGTAGACATAATGTACACTGACCTGTTTCTTGCCCTCAAGCTAGACCAGAAGAACCTCTCACCATACGTGGGATCCGATTTGCAGGGATTCAACGGAGCCACGACCAGGCCTTGGGGGTACGTGGAGCTGTTGGTAAGATTCGGGGAAGAAGAGGCGTCCAGGTCGATCAAAACCCAGTTCCTGGTAATTGATTGCCCATCACTGTACCAATGCATCTTAGGGAGACCAGCCCTCGCAGAGCTAATTATTGTCCCTTCAACTGTCCACCTCAAGTTGAAGTATTATACGGAGAAGGGTCACATTGCGACATTACACGGGGACATAAAGGCTTCCCGTAGATGTTTTGAAGCAGCAACCTGAGGACAGAACCAGATTGGTGCAACACCCAAAGCAGCTAAGCGGGCAAGGGAGGAAGACCATCCATCCGAAGACAGCCAATCGGACAAGAAACCTGCACTCCCTGTTCACACTATCGACCTTGACAGTTAGATTTTAGATGAAGGCGAGGAAGATAGCAGTGAAGGTTCATCAGCAGGGACGACCAACTCCTCCACATCAGCCCTCATGTGCCCAGTTCCAGACGGGGAGTTTGAAGTCATCGCCTTCAGCAATAACCCCAACAGAGGGGTGAAGATTGGTGATGGACTGCCCGACGAGGTCAAGCAACAGCTGAAGAAATGCCTGGACAACAACGCTGACCTGTTTTCTTGGAGCACCGCAGACATGCCTGACCTGGACCCTGAGATCGCATACCACCATTTGACCATCGACCCAGCTGCTCGTGCCGTCGTGCAGCATAGGCGGAAACAATCTGACGAAAAGGTACAGACAACCGAAAAACTTGTACAAGACCTCTTAGAGGCAAAATTCATTTCGGAGGCCAGGTATAAAACCTGGCTGTCCAATATTGTACTTATCAAGAAACATAGTGGAAATGGCGCATATGCATTGACTATACTGATCTCAACCGGGCTTGACCGAAAGATGCTTATCCCTTACCGAGCATAGATAAGCTCGTAGATAATTCTGCATGTTTCTAACTTTTGTCCTTCATGGACGTGTATTCGGGATACAACCAAATCCCCATGGCCGAAAAGGACAGGAGGTACACCATGTTCATGACCTCGTCGGGGAACTATTACTACAATGTAATGCCCTTCAGTCTGAAAAACGTACGGGCCACATACCAGCGCATGATGAACAAGGTCTTCCGATCAGAAATCGGAGACATGCTCAAAGTTTACATGGACGATATGATCGTGAAATCCCAAGAGGAATCCGACCATACGGCCCACTTGCAAAAGGTCTTCGACCAAGCCAGAAAGTGCAAAATGTGCTTTAATCCAGAAAAATGCACCTTCGGCGTGCGGGCGGGGAAGTTCCTAGGATTCTACCTCACCGAGAGGGGAATAGAGGCGAATCCAGACAAGTGCCGAGCATTCGCGGAATTTCCCGTGCCCAGGTCGAAGAAATTCATCCAATCTCTCAACGGGGTGCTCGAGTCACTTTCTCGTTTTGTGGCCAAGTCTGCTCAGCACGCTGTCGTACCTCGAAAAATACGATCCTCGCGATGGACGCAAAAAAAACTGTTCGAAATAGAGTCGCCACCGAACTTTATTTATCCCAAAAGAGGGGAAGGAAAATATCGATAAAACCTTTGAAAGGGATATGAACATGGTCGCCGCAACTAAATTCGGGTTCGGGAGTCGGTTACGTAAGAGGGAAGGTATTAGCACCCTCTACGTCCGTTGTACTCAACGGGAACCTCTTGATTCGATTCGTGAGAAAGTTAGTTAGGTTTGTTTGTTTATCTTCTAAGGTAAAAGAATTAATTTTCTAAAGGGAAAATGGGTGGTTTTTATTGGTGTGCTCGACAAGGATTAGAATCCTTGGGCCTACGTATTCCCTCGTGCAATGGGAAAGTCAGAGCATTCGTAGTTCCTGGGACTACGGTTGTTTGGTTGGTGTTTTTTAAGTGAACAAGTGTTTAGGGAGGCTAAACATTGTTCTTTTGGAAAATAGTTTTAATCGCACGGCGGCGAGGAGTTGGATTAATGTGTTTGTATTTTGATTAGGTGACGATTACTTGAACTTAAGAAAGATTCCTCGGGTCCAAGTAATCGGGAAAGCGAGTCGAAGAACCGGCTCTCTCTCTTTTTCATCCTTAATTATGAAAGAGTTTTAATATGGTTAGAGTATGTTAAATAGATGACAATTACTTGAACTTAAGAAAGATTCCTCGGGTCCAAGTAATCGGGAAAGCTAGTCGAAGAACCGACTCTCTCTCTTTTTCATCCAAGTGTTTAGGAAAAGAAGATTTGATTTGATTTATTGTAAAAAGGGTTTGATATGTAATTGCGTTATGAGTCTTTTAAAGAAGACAATTACTTGAACTTAAGAAAGATTTCTCGGTCCCAAATAATTGAGGAGAAGAATCGAAGATTCCATTCTACTCCCTTTTCTCCTTTTAAAAAAAGTGTTTAAGTATGATTAAATGTATTAACTTGATTTGAAAAAATGCTCGATGTTGATCGAGGTTTTGATTTATGAGAAGGTTAAGAAATGAGGATGTCTTATGGTTTAAAGTGAAGGTTGGAAACACTTGATATATGGATCAAGTAAATGCTTAGGATTGGATTAATTGAATTTATTTGGAAAATACTTGACGTTGGATCAAGTTTGTTTTACTCTTATAAAAAAGGGTATTTTAATCTTATGGAATTAATTAAGCCACGATTAAAATATTCCAATCACATACATGTATACAAATCAAAA
Source organism: Lathyrus tuberosus (assembly GCA_022829125.1). Classification (NCBI taxonomy): domain Eukaryota; kingdom Viridiplantae; phylum Streptophyta; class Magnoliopsida; order Fabales; family Fabaceae; genus Lathyrus; species Lathyrus tuberosus. Next base: position 10,518,491 of record JALAZF010000118.1, on the reverse strand, counting down.
TAGAATGGGTAATCGTTGCATAAGGCCCAAGAGGAGGCATTGTGAGGTCGATTGCGATCGTGAAAACGATCGACTTACAAGGTATGAAAATGGCTTGACATTGAGTCAAGGTATTAGTTGAAAAATATTTTGATTTGAATAAACACACAATGACATGGCATAATATATTTGAAGCATAAAAATCCACAAGATAAAAAAAGGCACACACCATATATAATAAGCATTGAATAAATAAACTCAAGCATGATGGTTAGTTTAGTTAGTAACCTAATTTTAAAAATTAATTCTAAAGAGGGGAAATCCTAAACTAATTATTAAATTCTAAACTAATTATTAAGTTCTAGGGTTTTTTAGAATAAAATTCCAATAATTAACTAGATTAAATCAAAATATTTAATGAAATTAATTATCAAAAATTAATCAATATTAAATAAAATAATTTAATAAAATTAAATAAATAAGAATTTTAGGATTAATTAAATAAAAGTGTTTTTTAGAACTCTTTAGATTTAAAACCAAACTAATAATTAATTAAATTAAAATTTAATATTTAATAAAAATTAATCACAGAAAAATTAATTAATATTAAATAAAAAATTTTAATAAAATTAACTAAATTAATTTAGTAACCATATTTTTATAAGTTCTATTTTTTAAATAAGTTAATAAAAATGTTTTTGGATTTTAAATATATTAAAAGGAATTAAAATAAATCTAAAAAAACAAAAGAGTGGGCCAGAAACAGAAAGCGAAAATGGGGGGTGTGATTCCAAAAAAACCTCAGGCCTAGTATGCTAGAAGCCTAGTCGTTGGGGGAGTCCACGGTGGACTGTAGGTCAACATTTTGACCTCCCTAATGAATATGGGGCGTTGATCTAAGACGGAGTCAACTTTGACTCCAGATCAAATGGTGAATGGCGCGCGTGCATGGTAAGGGGGGGGGGGGGCGAGGTGAAGCGCGTAGGATCACGAAGTCCAAAACCGGTGACACTTGTCACCGGTGTCCCCTGCCACCATCATCACAAAACCTCACACGTATCAAACAAAGAAAAAGAAAGAAAAAGGGACAATAAATGTTGTCTTGAGTTGGTTTAAACACTCAGACCCCACTCTCCAACGTTCCATACTCCTTCTCATTTGTTCTTTCTCTCTCTCTCAAATGCCTTTCCTTCTCTCCAAAACGAACGGTACCGGAAACCTAGCAATGGCCGGAGAAGCGGCGGCCGCCACCGTCTTCTCCGGCGACACCACCACCAACCTCAAAAAGTCCAACATCAACCCTACCTTAAAAACTCTCCTCTTTTCAAATCTAAACCCAGTTCTACCAAAAAAAACCAACCAATCGACCAAATTGGAGCTTCCCCAAATAAACCCTAAAATGGACTAAACCACCACAATCAAAGCAAATACGAGCAAGCAGAAGGGATTATGGAGCACAACCAAACTGAGAATAGAGATTAAAATCCAAAAAGTACGAAAGAGGCGAACGATACCTAGATCGGAGCGAATCCGATCGAGAGCTTTTCCCGGTAAGGTGAAGTTCTTAACTCCTCCTTCTCTTCTCCTTTAAATCTTCTTCTTCTTGTTGAACGGCTGTTGTGTTTTGTTTAGTTCACACTATCTCTGAATTTCAATGAGAAATTCAGAGTAGTTCTTAAGATTGAACTTTAGGTGGATTAGGGTTAGAGACCAAATTTTCTTTGCCGTCGTGATTGTTGTTAGGGTTTTCTTTTTGATTCCTTGCTCTTGTTTGTATATCCTCAGGATTAGGGTTTGAAGAGATGGCCTCAACATTGTCGAGGAATCCCATTCATGGAATTGTATCAGGTAACCTTTTCCAAACTCAGAATACATTTTGCTAAAAACATGTTAGAGCCTCGCTGAACACTTCTGCGATGCTTTTTCTGATATCCACTGTTGCACCCTACCTCGTCTTTTTCCTTTTATGTTAGAGTTACAGCACTGTCAATTTTGCTGCTTTTGCTTGTTTCACTGTTTTGGGTCAAATTGCATTTCGTAAAGTCCCTATTTGCTTTTGCCCTTGACTTTGGATAAAGTGCAGATGTACTATTGCCTTTTTTGACCGTGTGAGCTTTGAAACTTATTTTGAATTGAATATGACAATTGTTTTGAGTTTTTGATGAATGTGACAATTTGAAGTGTGGATTTGAAAGTGTACATGTAAGTACTGTGAATGGATTATTTGCAATATGGATAGGAATTGACATGGTAGATCGAATCACGACATAAACTTTGACATTGAAAATTGCTCTTATTCTTGGAATTTTGTTTGGCACCAATGATAACATGAAAAATGACAACATGAATTAAACCGTGAACTTGGCATGATGAGTTTGATTTATGACCTCAAAATATGAATTGGTTTTGCTAGGCAAACTTGGCATGTAACTTTAATTGAGTTTGGAAATTGTTTTGATTTTTTTGGCATGATGGATTATGACATGGACTTGATGATTTTGAGTTGGTTTTGTCTTGATTTTAGAATTAATGATCAATGAATTTGGTATGATGAACTTGGTTTATGACCTCAAAATATGAATTGGTTTTTTTTTAGAATAAGAAGAAATTGGATTGGATTTGTAGGACTGAATTTTGAATGCTGGAAATTGGTTTAGTTTTGTTATTGTTTGAATTTAATTTTGGCAAATTCTTTGGATTGAATTTTGACATGGTTTTGGTATGTCTTGTAGGATAACATGGTTTGGCTAGTTTGGCTTGAGGATGGAAATTATTGAGTTGGTATGGAGGCTCTTAAACAAGAAGCCACACGCAGCATATTCCATGAAAAATTTGTGAAACTGTGACTCATAATTGTGATGTACTTTTTTTGTAAATGAATGTGATTTGTATAAGTGTCATTATTTAAATCCACCCTTAAAAATACTCAACTAATGCTGCCACTTATTGAATTGAACATCATCTTTGATGCTATTGTCATAGTCCGTGTAGTGAACCTTGTTTTTGATGGCCTCCATGGCTTGTTTTATGCTTAACTCCAATCTCCACCAGCATTGTTCAGCTATGCTTAGTACAATAACTCACGGCTGACTAATGATAGTAAAATAAAATTGTGAGCCCCACATGACCAAAAGAAATTGCGAATTCCCAATTTAAACACAACCAACTTTCATCATGGCTTTGCATTTAAAGCAGGATTGCCTCTTCAAAGAAAGTAATTTTCAGTTTGGAATAAATTATAAGTAGATATAGCCAAAGTTGATGGCTTTTTTCTACTCACAACCCATGCCTTGAAATACGTTGCTTGTTTCTAGCTTGCAAATTTGATATGGCTCAACTTGGACATAATATAGTCAGGGCTGTAAACTTGTAACATGGCTTAAGAATAATTCAAATCATAGCCTTGAATATTTAAACATAAATTCCAAACGTGGCTTGAAAGCTGATCGGTCACATCTAGCAATAATTTGAAATAACGTTTATTTAATCACAAACTCATGGCCTTGCAAAGAAACCGTTCCAATTATGCCTTGCAAATAGACTTGGATCACGTGACTTGATTTAAGTCAAAGCTTGTCAGCAGATTGGTCTTGCAACGTGTAAAAACCTTAAGCATGGATTGAGAAATAAATTCTAGTCATAGCACCAAATCATCAAATTAACTTGAAGTTAATTGATCACGTCTTGAACCCCTGATGATGAGGAACTATCTTCTTTCTATCTCCATATGAATTCCACACCTTGCAAGAGACAATTATCACAAACAAAACTGTCATAACCTAAATTTCAGAGGATCAAGATTAGAGGCCAGATGATTATCTTGAGAGAGATCATAAAGCAACACACATGCTTGGTATAAGAAAAATGAGAGGGTAGGGCAAATTTGGGGTATGACAGATGCCCCTATCTAATTGTCTTGAACCCGAGGAAATGAACTGATGCAAGGCGTTCATTTTAGGGTGAAAGTCAATTAGATATAAGAATGCCCCAAAAATTTGTCTCACAAAAGGTAAAGTGTTTGTAGAGTAAGAGCTGACAGAACGAAGTCGCGGGGTTCGAACTAAACAAAATAACTTGAGGTCCTTTGTGTGGTCGAAGCAGCCCCTTATTCACTAAGGTTCTCCGATGATACCAAAATTGTATCTTTGAAAAAAAGGCATATGATTCTCTGGGTCGTCGAAGCAGTCCCTTATCCGTTAAGGTTCTTCGATGATACCAAAGCAGTATCTTTGGAAGCAGAAGATTCTCTGGAATGTCGAAGCAGTACCTTATCCGTTAAGGTTCCTCGATAATACCAAAGCAGTATCTTTGGAAGCAGAAGAAGATTCTCTGGGTCGTCGAAGCAGTACCTTATACGTTAAGGTTCCTCGATGATACCAAAGCAGTATCTCTGAAAGGCAGAAGATTCTCTGGGTCGTCGAAGCAGTACCCTATCCATTAAGGTTCCTCGATGATGCCGAAGCAGTATCTTTAGAAGCAGCAGAAGATTCTCTGGGTCGTCGAAGCAGTACCTTATACGTTAAGGTTCCTCGATGATACCAAAGCAGTATCTCTGAAAGGCAGAAGATTCTCTGGGTCGTCGAAGCAGTACCCTATCCATTAAGGTTCCTCGATGATGCCAAAGCAGTATCTCTGAAAGGCAGAAGATTCTCTGGGTCGTCGAACCAGTACCCTATCCATTAAGGTTCCTCGATGATCCCAAAGCAATATCTTTAGAAGCAGCAGAAGATTCTCTGGGTCGTCGAAGCAGTACCCTATCCATTAAGGTTCCTCGATGATGCCAAAGCAGTATCTCTGAAAGGCAGAAGATTCTTTGGGTCGTCGAAGCAGTACCCTATCCATTAAGGTTCCTCGATGATGCCAAAGCAGTATCTCTGAAAGGCAGAAGATTCTCTGGGTCGTCGAAGCAGTACCCTATCCATTAAGGTTCCTCGATGATGCCAAAGCAGTATCTCTGAAAGGCAGAAGATTCTCTGGGTCGTCGAAGCAGTACCCTATCCATTAAGGTTCCTCGATGATGCCAAAGCAGTATCTCTGAAAGGCAGAAGATTCTCTAGGTCGTCGAAGCAGTACCCTATCCATTAAGGTTCCTCGATGATGCCAAAGCAGTATCTTTAGAAGCAGCAGAAGATTCTCTGGGTCGTCGAAGCAGTACCCTATCCATTAAGGTTCCTCGATGATGCCAAAGCAGTATCTCTGAAAGGCAGAAGATTCTCTGGGTCGTCGAAGCAGTACCCTATCCATTAAGGTTCCTCGATGATGCCAAAGCAGTATCTCTGAAAGGCAGAAGATTCTCTGGGTCGTCGAAGCAGTACCCTATCCATTAAGGTTCCTCGATGATGCCAAAGCAGTATCTTTAGAAGCAGCAGAAGATTCTCTGGGTCGTCGAAGCAGTACCTTATACGTTAAGGTTCCTCGATGATGCCAAAGCAGTATCTCTGAAGGGCAGAAGATTCTCTGGAGCATTAAAGCAGTACCTTATCCATTAAGGTTCCTCAACGATACCAAAGAAGTATCTTTGAAAGCTGAAGATTAATCGAGCAAGATTCCTGTCGGAGGAAATGTGCTGGCTTTGTAGGGGAAAGCTCACAAGAAACTTTCTAGAATATTCTCTGCTTGGGGACTAAGAAAAGCAACGGTTGCTGGGGATTGTCAATATCAACTGCATGGCTGAAGAATAACTTGCTGGGGAATAAAATTCCTTGAGCACGTGCGGGGTATCAACTTCTCTTTTGAAGAATACTATCGACTTTGACGGAGGACTGGCCAAGATGCTTGCGAACTGATCCTGGATCCTGTTATGCTATGTTGGGGATGGATATGCCATGCATTGCAAAATGCACTGAAACACATGCCACGATGCAACTGCTAGAGAACCTAATACACGTACGAATGCACAAGACTAATATGTTAATGCCAGATATGAATATGATACTACGCCTGCATGCCATGCATATGACAACACAAATGATCGGGCGCGCTGGGGATAAGTTTCCTTGTCGAGGGTATCAACAGGGATTGAATTTGGTAATTGCCAAATGAAATTGGACTTTGGTTATTTTGGTGTTATGAGGATGCCAACGGCGGTGGACTTTTAATGGTTGCCAATGAAGACTGGACTTTGAAGGGTAGCTTTGAAGGTGCCAACGAGCGTGGACTTTTGAGTAGTTGCCAATAAAAGATTGGACTTTGGGTTTTATGAGGATGGTGAGAGTGTTTGACTACTCGACTCCTTTTGAGCAAGCCGAATACGACTAGGGAGCGTGACTGCCCCTGTGGAGCTTGAAAGATTCATTGCTGGGGATTACGTTAAGTACATCCCTGAAAGGCTACACTGCTTGTAGTGAAGAGCTAGAACGACTGACAACTGATTTGATGCTTTCATGTGGTGAAATTCTTTTCGAGACTATCTAATTCCTTTTAGTTCTGCCAACACCAAACAAACTTTATCGTTTTCAAATATTGTCTTTATTAACTGAAGTTTCAAAACAAAGTTTATCAAAAACAAAATCAATTTGCAAACAAACAGATAAAGTAAAAAAAATGAACACAATTTGGTGAGAAATCTCTCTTTGTATTGATTTGCCCCTGGAATGGGTAAGTATGTACAGGGATGCAATTCCTTAATGAGGTAATTGCGGTGTAAGAAAAAACATAATGGCAATACAAATTAATGAGGTTCCATTGAGTTTCAACACTGCTATGGTCCCCATGACTTTGATAACTTCAACACTTTGCTTCGTAGAAAGACGGCTGGGTTGATTCCTCTCTTCAGTGAGACATCAGGATCAAGTGGACGTGCAGACTAGATACTTTGCCTTGGAATTTGTCCCTAACTTTTGCCTGGATTGCCCTTTCGGGTTTTCAATCCATCGGGACGCCCTTTTTTTCCTGAACCGCCCTTTCGAGTTTTCAATTCAGCGGGCCTGTATCCTTTATTTTATCCCTAATTTTTGCCTGGACTGATTTTGTTTTTCAAGTCCACCGGGATTGCCATTTTTTGCCTAAGTTGCCTTTTCAGGTTTTCGACTTAGCGGCTTTATTATTCCACTTTTCTAGGCGTAGTATCGCTTAACGTACTCAGCATTCACCGGGTATGGTAATTCATCACCGTCCATAGTTGCAAGCTTCAAGGCGCCACCAGAGAATGCCTCTCTTACAACATACGGGCCTTCGTAGTTTGGCGTCCACTTGCCCCTGGATTCATTATATATGGTCATGATCCTCTTGAGCACCAAGTCACCTTCCTGGAATGTCCGGGGATGCACTTTCTTGTCAAAAGCTTTCTTCATGCGTCTTTGATAGAGCTGGTCGTGGCATATTGCCGCCAAGCGTTTTTCTTCGAGAAATTGGAGCTCATTGTATCTTGTCTTCACCCATTCTGCTTCGTCAAGCTGAGCTTCCATCAATACTCTCAATGAGGGGATTTCGACTTCTATCGAAAGGACCGCTTCCATGCCATAAACCAATGAGTAAGGAGTTGCCCCTGTTGCAGCTCGCACTGAGGTACGGTAGCCGTGCAGCGCAAAAGGTAGCATCTCATGCCAATCCTTATAAGTGACCACCATTTTCTGAATGATCTTCTTGATGTTTTTGTTGGCTGCCTCAATGGCTCCATTCATCTTGGGTCTGTATGGTGTCGAATTATGGTGCTCAATCTTGAAACTAGCACACAATTCATCCATTATTTTATTGTTGAGATTAGACCCATTGTCAGTTATGATACGGTTAGGCACTCCATATCTGCATATGATGTTGTGCTTCAAGAAGCGAGCGACCACTTGCTTGGTAACGTTCGTATACGATGCAGCCTCAACCCATTTGGTAAAGTAGTCTATGGCAACCAATATGAAGCGGTGCCCATTTGAGGCTTTCGGCTCGATCATCCCAATCATGTATATTCCCCACATGGAGAATGGCCATGGTGAAGTCAAGACGTTCAAGGGAGTGGGAGGTACATGAATCTTATCAGAATAGATCTGGCATTTATGGCAAGTTCGGGCATGATGGTAGCAATCAGCCTCCATGGTAAGCCAATAATAGCCTGCTCTCAATATCTTCTTTGCCATTGTATGCCCATTTGCGTGGGTACCAAAACAACCTTCATGAATGTCTTTCAGAATCTGCTCAGCTTCATGTTTTTCCACACATCTGAGTAGTACAGTATCATGATTACGCTTGTATAACACATTCCCATTGAGGAAGAAATTTGATGCCAATATGCGCAAAGTTCTCTTATCCACCGCCAAAGCGCCCTCTGGATATTCTTGTTTTTCCAGATAACGTTTGATGTCATAGAACCATGGCTTTTCATCTGACTCTTCATCGGTAGCCAAACAGTGAGTTGGCTCTTCAAATCGCTGTAGATCAATATGCGGCCGATGGTTGGGCCATATCAGTTTATACATAGAAGCTAAAGTTGCCAGAGAATCTGCCATTTGATTTTCCTCTCTAGGCACATGGGTAAAGGTGATATCATCAAATCTAGGAAGTAGCTTTACCACGTAATCTCGATATGGAACTAGATTGGCATGTTTGGCATCCCAGTCACCTCTAATCTGGTGTATTACAAGAGCAGAATCTCCAAACACATCAAGAGTCTTGATTCTTAAGTTGATGGCTTCTTCTAATCCAAGTATACAAGCTTCATACTCAGCCATGTTATTGGTGCATGGAAAGCAGAGCTTAGCTGTGAACGGTAAGTGGAAATTCTTGGGTGAGGTAATTACTGCCCCAATTCCATTTCCGTGAACATTCGAGGCACCGTCGAACATAAGAGTCCATCGCGCCCCTGGTTCGGGCCCTTCATCTGGACCTGGCTCTTCATAATCTTTTAGCACCATTATGTCCTCATCTGGGAAATCGAACTTCATGGACTGATAATCATCCACCGGTTGATGGGCAAGATGGTCTGCCAGTATGCTACCCTTGATGGCTCTTTGAGTGACGTATTGAATGTCGTACTCGGACAGAAGCATTTGCCATCGGGCTATTCTGCCAGTGAGAGCAGGTTTCTCAAAGATGTATTTAATGGGATCCATCTTGGAAATCAGATAAGTAGTGTGGGTCAACATATACTGCATGAGACGTTTGGCCGCCCACGCTAATGCGCAACAAGTCTTCTCGAGTAAGGAATACCTTGTCTCGCAGTCATTAAAATTCTTGCTGAGGTAATAGATGGCATGTTCTTTCTTTCCCGTCTCATCTTGTTGCCCCAACACACAACCCATAGAATCGTCAAGTACAGTCAGGTACATAATAAGTGGCCTTTCGGGAACAGGCGGTATCAGGATCGGTGGTTCTTGCAAATACTCTTTGATTTTGTCGAATGCCCCTTGGCAATCATCATCCCACGCGATTGACTGATTCTTTCTTAGCAGCTTGAAAATAGGTTTGCAGGTGGCAGTAAGATGTGAAATAAATCTGGCAATGTAGTTTAATCTTCCCAGAAAGCCACGAACCTCTTTCTCTGTCCTAGGCACAGGCATATTTTGAATTGCCCTCACCTTATCAGGGTCCACTTCGATTCCTTTCTGACTTACGATGAAACCCAACAGTTTTCCAGATCGTACCCCAAATGTGCACTTGTTGGGGTTGAGTCTCAGTCTAAACTTCCTCAATCGAACAAACAGCTTATGTAGATTGATCAAGTGCTCTTCTTCGGTCTAAGACTTGGCAATCATATCGTCAACGTACACCTCGATCTCCTTATGGATCATGTCATGAAAGAGCATTACCATTGCACTTTGATACGTTGCCCCAGCATTCTTAAGTCCGAATGGCATCACCTTATAGCAGAAGGTGCCCCATGGTGTGATAAATGTGGTCTTCTCCATATCCTCTGGATCCATCTTAATTTGATTATATCCAGAAAACCCGTCCATAAAAGAGAATACGGAGAATTGAGCTGTGTTGTCAACCAATACATCAATGTGAGGTAATGGGAAATCGTCCTTAGGACTAGCTCTGTTCAAATCTCTGTAATCCACACACATGCGAACCTTTCTATCTTTCTTCGGTACTGGCACAATGTTGGCAACCCATTGTGGGTACTTTGATACTGCCAGGAATCCCGCATCAATCTGCTTTCGGACTTCTTCACGAATTTTGAGAGCCATATCCGGATGGGTCCTTCTTAACTTTTGTTTGACAGCATGGCATTCCTCCTTGAGTGGTAACTTGTGTACAACCATATCAGTATCCAACCCTGGCATGTCTTGATACGACCAGGCGAATACGTCAGTGTACTCATGGAGGAGCTCTATTAATTTGGACTTGACTTCAGCTTGAAGAGATGCACCTATCTTCACCTCTCTTCTGTCTTCCTCAGTACCCAGGTTGATGACTTCAATGTCCTCTTGGTGCGGTAGGATGACTTTCTCCTCTTGCTTGAGCATCCTTGCCAACTCGTCGGGGAGTTCACAATCTTTCACGCCTTCCTCTTCAGCTTGGTAGATTGGGCAATCAAAATCATATAGGCCCGTAGCAGCGTCTATGTCAAGGACCTCGGTGGTGTTTCTGCATGTTTATGATTTATGCAGTTTATTTAGGAAAGTGTGTGCAAATGAAAAAAAATTGCCATTTATTGTAAAGTAAAAAGAATGAAAGAAAGTGAGCGAAAATTGAATGCAAACTGAAATTCATTAATGATAAACAAAGTTTGAAAACATCAGGTGGCCCATACAATGCTCCACTACGCCTTGGGCAGAGCGTAGGGTTTTTGATAAACAGTAAAATTACGCTTGGTGTGTGAAAAACTGAGGGACTTCAATGGTCTTCCAATTCTGGAGCTCTTCACTAGGCCTTGCTTGTCGAATCCAGCTTGCAGACGCTTGCTCATCACCAACATGGTCTTCAATGATCGTTGCTACTGGAGAATCAAAGATGCGGCCAGCACTTATGAAAGTATTCTCAACAGGAGGGAATTGGTTTCCATTGTAGGGAACAAAGGCTGAATTGTGGGATGGCTGATAACCTATCCCAAACTTATCAAGCTTTTCAGTAACTTCAACCACTTTGCCCCAGCCTTGGGCACTTCCTTCTTTCACCACAGCTTTAGCTTCCTCGTACGAGGCCATGGACGATCTTAACTCTTGTTGCTCTGGTACTCGCTGCACAACCAGTGTACTCACCACCTCGAAAGACTGAAAAGGAGTCTCAACCGTTTCTCCTTCGACATCAATGTAACAGAACGATGTCAAATGACTTACTAGAATATCCTCTTCGCCGCCTATCACCACCATCTTGTCATTGGAAATGAACTTTAGCTTTTGATGAAGAGAGGATGTAACTGCCCCTGCTGAGTGAATCCAGGGCCTTCCTAGCAAGCAGCTATAACCAGGATAGATGTCCATCACTTGAAAAATAATGGAAAAAATCGTAGGTCCAATCTTAATCGGTAAGTCCACCTCACCAATAACCGCACGCCTAGATCCATCAAATGCCTTCACTATGAGAGTACTTGGCCTCATGATTACCCCATTCACATGCATTCTCTCCAGAGTTGTTTTCGGGAGAGGAGCACATTTAAAGAGGATCCAGTATCCACCAAGACTCTAGATATCAAAACGTCTTCACACCTAAAGGAAATATGAAGGGCCTTGTTGTGGTTTTTCTTTTCAGCAGTCAGATCGTCATCGTTAAACCCCAGAAAGTTGCTAGTGGTGACACTGGCTATCACATCATCAAACTGTGCTACACTGATATCCTTGGTAATGTGTGCAGCACTCAACACCTTCAGCAGGGAGGATCTATGTGCCTCGGAACTGAGCAACAAGGCGAGCATAGAGATCTTGGCAGGATTCTGGTTCAGGTGATCGACTACCTTGTAGTCACTCTTCTTTATAATTTTCAGGAATTCTTTAGCCTCTTTTTGTGTGAACGCCCCTCTTGGAGATGACAACCCCTCTTGTAATTCAGCATTCGGGGTTTCAACTTGTACAGCAATCGCCTTACCTTTGTCATTATTTGGCACTTCTGCTTGTTTTGCCGCAAAGATTCGACCGCTACGGGTCATTCCACCTGATCCTACTATAGCGTCACACTTAGACTCAGGAACATTACCAGGATACTCAATGGTTATCGGGTCAGGGCGCACTGGCCTTGACTTGCTAACATCTGCCTCATCAAACTGAATAACCAACGGTGCAGGACGAACTGGTCTTTGATGGAAAATAGCAGCTCCATCACATTCCATGATTACTGGAGCAGGACGAACTAGTCTTTGTTGGTAAACAGCAGCTCCATCGTATTCCATGATTACCGGAGCAGGATGAATTGATCTTTGTTGGTAAACGGCAGCTCCATCATATTCCATGATTACCGGAGCAGGAAGAACTGGCCTTTGTTTACGACCTTCAGGTGCATCATACTGGAGGTTCAACCTGAATCACACCTTGATCAATGAATTTCTGCAAATGTTTCTTAATCACCTCATCAGTTAAATGATCAAGCTCATCTTCAGGGATCATCCCACATCTCTTCAATTTTTCTCCTATAACCGCCATAGGAGTACGAATATCTTTAACCCTTGTAATAAATCTCTGTCCGTTGCCTTCTTCCACAGCATTAACAGATGGTCCTCCATACGGGGGCATGGGATTGTGCTTAACATTAGCGCCTCGCTGAGTGAAACTAAGATCTTTGGACTCAACCAAATCTTGAACTCTATTCTGAAACGCATAGCAGTTTTCTATGGTATGCCCGGGAGCACCTTTATGAAACTCACAATGGGCGTTGGCATCGTATCCGGGAGGATATGGGAAGACTGCTGGTCTCAAATCCCTGAGCTTCAAATGCCCACTCTGATATAGTTTAGAAAAAATCTGGCTATACGGCATTGGCACAGGATCGATATGCCTTCTTGGTCTTTGCTGCCTCTGTGATGAAGCATTCTGATATTGCGGCGGAGGAACATTCTGATAATTTGGCTGCTGAGCAGGTGGTTGAAGTGGGGCTTGTGCGACTGCAGCCACTTGCTGGTATGGTATATTCACTGGGGCTCTACCCCCTCGTCCTCTCAGACAGCATTGGTTTCTTCGTCTTTCCTCTTCACAAAAGGTTTTTTAACTCCACTTGCAGAAGCAATAGCAGCCTTTTTCTTCAACTGGCTCTCAATCCTTTCCCCCACTGACACAATCTCAGCAAAGTTGGGGAAGCTGGATCCCATCATACGGTCTGAATACTGAGGCTGCAAAGTTCCCATGAACATATCCATCAATTCTTTGTCCAGCAAAGGTGGTTGAACACGAGAAGCCAATTCCCGCCAACGTTGAGCATACTCTTTGAATGACTCATTGTTGCGCTGAGTCATATCTTGTAACTGAGTACGGTTTGGCGCTAAATCAGTGTTGTACTGATAATGTTTGAGGAACGCCTCAGAGAGATCCCTCCAGGTATTAATCTGTCTCTTCTCTAACTGCATGTACCACTCTAGCGATGCCCCACTGAGGCTATCCTGAAAGTAGTGAATTAGCAGAGGGTCGTCCTTAACGTGGGCAGCCATTTTGCGACAGTATGCTCGCAAATGAGTCTTAGGGCAGCTAAGTCCCTTGTATTTGTCAAACGTCGGCACTTGAAACTTATGAGGGATTACCAGTCCAGGGACCAAGCACATGTCGACAGCATCCAAGCCGGGAGTTGTCTGAACCTCCAAAGCCTTGAATTTCTCTTCTAGTACGTGCAATCGGTCAGCAGATGGATCGGATCCAACAATCTGAGGAGGTGGAGGTGGTGGGTTGAAGGCATCCACTTGCTCGTCCGTATCGCTCACCGATCCATGATGAGCCGAGTGTTCTGACAAGTCTATGTAAACGGGATGAGGGATTCCCTTAGCTCCAGAGGTGCCTATCTTCTCAACCAGCTTCTTGGCATTAGCCACTGTTTCAGCATCTTTCTCTTTCTGGGCGAGCATCATCATAGTCTCTAGTAGCTAATCCATTTTAGCCTTCAGCGAATCGATATCACCCCTCATTGTGTTCTGGTTCTCTTCGATCTGTTCCAGCGTCATATTGAAACTTTGGCGAGTCTCGTATCGGCGTCGAATAGTCAGGTTTTCTGTTTGGGAGAAATGATAGAGTAAATGAGTTTATTGCTATGTGTTTTTGGAAAACGAATGCAATGATATATATGCAGGATGGAATGCATTTGTTTCAGGGAATCGTTCGAATTAATCATTAGTTCATACAGGAATATTAAGGAACGAACTGCTGTAAAGAAAATCAAGGCTCATTCATTCATAAGATTGTAATAATCAAGTGATACATAATCATCCAGACATTAGTACAATTCATAAGGCAAGAAAGTACAAAAGCAACATAAAGATTCAAAACTTGGGCCTTCGAGCCTCGCGCTCCCTCAACTCTTCTTTGAACCTCTTCAACATCTCTCTACAAAGGCAAACAAAATTGACAATTGCTTGAGGGGTAGATTCGTCGAGAGCCTCCAGAGCATCTCTATGCTTCCATACCAAGTCTTCAGCCAACCAGTTACAAAAATCCGCTAGCCCATTAAGCTTGTTGCGGTACATATCTCTATCAGCTATTAGAATGTGAATAGAGCGTTCATAACCAGTACAGTCATCAAGCACTTTCTTCCTCGCGGAGGCCCAAATATCTTTGTCCGCCAGGACAGCCTCAAGATGATTCTTCTGCTCTTCTGCAAGTCTTTTGAGATTATTCAATTCACCACACACCCTGTCCCAATCTGCTGGCTCCACATAAGCAACTCTCATGAGATCCTCTTTAAGTTGGCGTTCCATTGCTTCAGAAGCCTTTGACTGGCGTAGAGCTGAGCTTAGTTTTTCTATTTCTGCTCCCATCTCTTCTCTAAGTGCCTTCTTCCTTTCAGTGGCAAGGAGCCAGGCTTTCCTATTTTCAGCACACCTTGCGTATGCCTGATCCAATTCTCCCTTAATCCTCTCTAATGCACCATCAGCTTGATTCAGACAAGTCTTAACTTTCTTCTTCTGTTGCTCTTCCTCATTGGCCCTACTTCCTGTTGCTTCCAGTTGAGTGTTCTTTCGTTGAAGCTCCCACTTCAATTTATTCTTCTCACTAGTAACATCTCGAAGCTTCGACTCCAGCTGCTCATTTTCCTTTACTAATCTGGCTATCGTTGCCTTGAGATCCTCGGCCTCCTCAATCGGGACATGAGTAGGCTTTGGCTCGGGTAACGGCTCGGACATCTTGTCTTCAAAGGGCATCTTAATCTCCTTAGCCTTCTCTCTAGCCTATGCAAAGTATGGTTCCTTGGTGATACTGTTCCTCTTCCCCAAGTCACCCTTTCCTTTCTTCCTTATATTCCTCCAAGCTCTTGTGACCCTTTCAAATAACTCAGGATTCTTAGTTCCCAAGTCATGCATTATGAAATCTTCCAAATCCTTCTCCATGGGAGGAGCTACCATTGGATACCCGAGCTGTCTAACTGATAATATTGGGTTGGTGTTAATACAACCTCGAGTTCCAATCAGCGGGACGTTGGGAAAATCGCCACAGCTGGAAATAACTTCATCGTAGTCTCGTGAGTACCAAGAAAGGTCAGCAGATCAGAGAGATACCATCCTTTGAGCCCAGCTCTCATTGACTCGATCAACAAATGGTCCCTTGGTTGGAAGATGCATCATCATCCACTGATATAAGAGAGGTGCACAACAAACAATCGACCCTCCCTTCTTTCCTTGCCTCCAACTCAAGTAATAAAAGACGTCAGCTAGAAGAGTGGGTACAGGATTCTTAGTCAAAAAGATATGAATGGCAGTCACATCTACAAAATCATCTATATTAGGGAATAAGACGATCCCATAGATGGCCAAGGCCACAGTAGCATAACAAGCTTCCCAACTTTGAGCCTTTAGGAGGGTGTCAGCTCGATCCATAAGGAACTTAATAAGAAACCCCTTAACACCACCCTTAGTTTTCACCCAATTATCAGTAACATCTTTTTTGTGCATATGGAGAGCATCAGCTATAACCTTATCTTCCAAGGACTCATTTACACCCACAAACGGTAGCTTGCTCTTCATAGGGATTCCCACCAATTTCTCATATTCTTCGAGTGTGGGCGCCAACTGAAAGTCTTGAAATACAAAACATCTCAAAGAGGAGTCATAAAACTGAGCAAAAGTGACAAGTGCTCGTTGATCCACATCTTGATTCAAGATTCGAATGAGCCTTCCATAATCCTCCCCGAAGTTAATTCTGAATACAGCAGGGATGCGGGAAACTAAGCCACGTAAATCCTCTAACTTGGGCTTTCTGAAAGTGTGTGGACAGATACCCCTGATGTTTGTTCCCATAATTCCTGAATGCTTGTGATATAATTCTTAGATTCCCTGAAATCCACAAAATGTAAATGTTATGATATGAGCGCGAAATGCAGATGCAAGGTTACAATAATATCTGATTCTGAGGAAGGAGCTAGACACAAGATATCTCTGATCATCGGATCCCCCACAGGTAGGCTCTAAACAGGTAGGTGCCTGGAGTTACGGATATATTTCGAAAACATTATAGCCACAACAAAGATTTTTCCGACCATAATATTCTCGAAATAATCAACTCTAGGTGAGGTCTTCGTATCGTCCCCACGAGAAAGATTCCTCGGAGGCGTCCACTACACAACCATCGACACAAGGGTTCTAAATAGGGTTCTCAGAATCCTAGATTGAGGTTGAAAATATTACTGTCAAGAAGTAATACGTTCGACGGATCTCATCTGATTGGGGCGTTCGCATTAACTCACATAGAATTAACGCTACCAACCACCGTGGGAAAATGGGTTAAAGGTCCTTAGAGTTATGGATTCAAGCTTGAAAACATCACTGCCACGGCAAAGATTCACCACGACAATAACATCCCAAGAGAATCAACTCTAAGCGGGGCCTTCGTTTCGTCCCAACGAGAAAGATTCCTCGAGGGATTCCACTACACACCCGTCATCCTAATCCTAGGGTTTTACTCAGACTCGGGTGTAGAGCCGTCTTACAAAGCACCAATGATCAGAGGACTCCCACAGTGTCATAAGAAACAATAATAGGACATAATAAAAATAAGCAAGCAAGTAGATAACAGATAATCATACAAGCAAGCAACCAAACAAGAGAAGATAAACAAACAAACGGATTTAACACTCACGATTCGAGTCAAGTTAGGCTCGACTCTCTCTAGCATAGGGCAATGCTTATATCCCCAGCAGAGTCGCCATCTGTCGTACCTCGAAAAATACGATCCTCGCGATGGACACGAAAAAAACTGTTCGAAACAGAGTCGCCACCGAACTTTATTTATCCCAAAAGAGGGGAAGGAAAATATCGATAAAACCTTTGAAAGGGATATGAACATGGTCGTCGCAACCAAATTCGGGTTCGGGAGTCGGTTACATAAGAGGGAAGGTATTAGCACCCTCTACGTCTGTTGTACTCAACGGGAACCTCTTGATTCGATTCGTGAGAAAGTTAGTTAGGTTTGTTTGTTTATCTTCTAAGGTAAAAGAATTAATTTTCTAAAGGGAAAATGGGTGGTTTTTATTGGTGTGCTCGGCAAGGATTAGAATCCTCGGGCCTACGTATTCCCTCGTGCAATGGGAAAGTCAGAGCATTCGTAGTTCGTGGGACTACGGTTGTTTGGTTGGTGTTTTTTAAGTGAACAAGTGTTTAGGGAGGCTAAACATTGTTCTTTTGGAAAATAGTTTTAATCGCACGGCGGTGAGGAGTTGGATTAATGTGTTTGTATTTTGATTGGGTGACAATTACTTGAACTTAAGAAAGATTCCTCGGGTCCAAGTAATCGGGAAAGCGAGTCGAAGAACCGGCTCTCTCTCTTTTTCATCCTTAATTATGAAAGAGTTTTAATATGGTTAGAGTATGTTAAATAGATGACAATTACTTGAACTTAAGAAAGATTCCTCGGGTCCAAGTAATCGGGAAAGCTAGTCCAAGAACCGACTCTCTCTCTTTTTCATCCAAGTGTTTAGGAAAAGAAGATTTGATTTGATTTATTGTAAAAAGGGTTTGATATGTAATTGCGTTATGAGTCTTTTAAAGAAGACAATTACTTGAACTTAAGAAAGATTTCTCGGGCCCAAATAATTTAGGAGAAGAATCAAAGATTCCATTCTACTCCCTTTTCTCCTTTTAAAAAAAGTGTTTAAGTATGATTAAATGTATTAACTTGATTTGAAAAAATGCTCGATGTTGATCGAGGTTTTGATTTATGAGAAGGTTAAGAAATGAGGATGTCTTATGGTTTAAAGTGAAGGTTGGAAACACTTGATATATGGATCAAGTAAATGCTTAGGATTGGATTAATTGAATTTATTTGGAAAATACTTGACGTTGGATCAAGTTTGTTTTACTCTTATAAAAAAGGGTGATTTTAATCTTATGGAATTAATTAAGCCACGATTAAAATATTCCAATCACATACATGTATACAAATCAAAATAGAATGGGTAATCGTTGCATAAGGCCCAAGAGGAGGCATTGTGAGGTCGATTGCGATCGTGAAAACGATCGACTTACAAGGTATGAAAATGGCTTGACATTGAGTCAAGGTATTAGTTGAAAAATATTTTGATTTGAATAAACACACAATGACATGGCATAATATAATTGAAGCATAAAAATCCACAAGATAAAAAAAGGCACACACCATATATAATAAGCATTGAATAAATAAACTCAAGCATGATGGTTAGTTTAGTTAGTAACCTAATTTTAAAAATTAATTCTAAAGAGGGGAAATCCTAAACTAATTATTAAATTCTAAACTAATTATTAAGTTCTAGGGTCTTTTAGAATAAAATTCCAATAATTAACTAGATTAAATCAAAATATTTAATGAAATTAATTATCAAAAATTAATCAATATTAAATAAAATAATTTAATAAAATTAAATAAATAAGAATTTTAGGATTAATTAAATAAAAGTGTTTTTTAGAACTCTTTAGATTTAAAACCAAACTAATAATTAATTAAATTAAAATTTAATATTTAATAAAAATTAATCACAGAAAAATTAATTAATATTAAATAAAAAGTTTTAATAAAATTAACTAAATTAATTTAGTAACCATATTTTTATAAGTTCTGTTTTTTAAATAAGTTAATAAAAATGTTTTTGGATTTTAAATATATTAAAAGGAATTAAAATAAATCTAAAAAAACAAAAGAGTGGGCCAGAAACAGAAAGCGAAAATGGGTGGTGTGATTCCAAAAAAACCTCAGGCCCATTATGCTAGAAGCCCAGTCGTTGGGGGAGTCCACGGTGGACTGTAGGTCAACATTTTGACCTCCCTAATGAATATGGGGCGTTGATCTAAGACGGAGTCAACTTTGACTCCAGATCAAATGGTGAATGGCGCGCGTGCATGGTAAGGGGGGGGGGGGGCGAGGTGAAGCGCGTAGGATCACGAAGTCCAAAACCGGTGACACTTGTCACCGGTGTCCCCTGCCACCATCATCACAAAACCTCACACGTATCAAACAAAGAAAAAGAAAGAAAAAGGGACAATAAATGTTGTCTTGAGTTGGTTTAAACACTCAGACCCCACTCTCCAACGTTCCATACTTCTTCTCATTTGTTCTTTCTCTCTCTCTCAAATGCCTTTCCTTCTCTCCAAAACGAACGGTACCGGAAACCTAGCAACGGCCGGAGAAGCGGCGGCGCGCGGCGGCCGCCACCGTCTTCTCCGGCGACACCACCACCAACCTC
Organism: Lathyrus tuberosus; assembly: GCA_022829125.1. NCBI lineage: Eukaryota > Viridiplantae > Streptophyta > Magnoliopsida > Fabales > Fabaceae > Lathyrus > Lathyrus tuberosus. The sequence continues at coordinate 10,498,802 of JALAZF010000118.1, read as the reverse complement.
AAAAAGTCCAACATCAACCCTACCTTAAAAACTCTCCTCTTTTCAAATCTAAACCCAGTTCTACCAAAAAAAACCAACCAATCGACCAAATCGGAGCTTCCCCAAATAAACCCTAAAATGGACTAAACCACCACAATCAAAGCAAATACGAGCAAGCAGAAGGGATTATGGAGCACAACCAAACGGATAATAGAGATTAAAAGCCAAAAAGTACGAAAGAGGCGAACGATACCTAGATCGGAGCGAATCCGATCGAGAACTTTTCCCGGTAAGGTGAAGTTCTTAACTCCTCCTTCTCTTCTCCTTTAAATCTTCTTCTTCTTGTTGAACGGCTGTTGTGTTTTGTTTAGTTCACACTATCTCTGAATTTCAATGAGAAATTCAGAGTAGTTCTTAAGATTGAACTTTAGGTGGATTAGGGTTAGAGACCAAATTTTCTTTGCCGCCGTGATTGTTGTTAGGGTTTTCATTTTGATTCCTTGCTCTTGTTTATATATCCTCAGGATTAGAGTTTGAAGAGATGGCCTCAACATTGTCGAGGAATCCCATTCATGGAATTGTATCAGGTAACCTTTTCCAAACTCAGAATACATTTTGCTAAAAACATGTTAGAGCCTCGCTGAACACTTCTGCGATGCTTTTTCTGATATCCACTGTTGCACCCTGCCTCGTCTTTTTCCTTTTGCGTTAGAGTTACAGCACTGTCAATTTTGCTGCTTTTGCTTGTTTCACTGTTTTGGGTCAAATTGCATTTTGTAAAGTCCTTATTTGCTTTTGCCCTTGACTTTGGATAAAGTGCAGATGTACTATTGCCTTTTTTGACCGTGTGAGCTTTGAAACTTATTTTGAATTGAATATGACAATTGTTTTGAGTTTTTGATGAATGTGACAATTTGAAGTGTGGATTTGAAAGTGTACATATAAGTACTGTGAATGGATTGTTTGCAATATGGATAGGAATTGACATGGTAGATCGAATCACGACATAAACTTTGACATTGAAAATTGCTCTTATTCTTGGAATTTTGTTTGGCACCAATGATAACATGAAAAATGACAACATGAATTAAACCGTGAACTTGGCATGATGAGTTTGATTTATGACCTCAAAATATGAATTGGTTTTGCTAGGCAAACTTGGCATGTAACTTTAATTGAGTTTGGAAATTGTTTTGATTTTTTTGGCATGATGGATTATGACATGGACTTGATGATTTTGAGTTGGTTTTGTCTTGATTTTAGAATTAATGATCAATGAATTTGGTATGATGAACTTGGTTTATGACCTCAAAATATGAATTGGTTTTTTTTTAGAATAAGAAGAAATTGGATTGGATTTGTAGGACTGAATTTTGAATGCTGGAAATTGGTTTAGTTTTGTTATTGTTTGAATTTAATTTTGGCAAATTCTTTGGATTGAATTTTGACATGGTTTTGGTATGTCTTGTAGGATAACATGGTTTGGCTAGTTTGGCTTGAGGATGGAAATTATTGAGTTGGTATGGAGGCTCTTAAACAAGAAGCCACACGCAGCATATTCCATGAAAAATTTGTGAAACTGTGACTCATAATTGTGATGTACTTTTTTTGTAAATGAATGTGATTTGTATAAGTGTCATTATTTAAATCCACCCTTAAAAATACTCAACTAATGCTGCCACTTATTGAATTGAACATCATCTTTGATGCTATTGTCATAGTCCATGTAGTGAACCTTGTTTTTGATGGCCTCCATGGCTTGTTTTATGATTAACTCCAATCTCCACCAGCATTGTTCAGCCATGCTTAGTACAATAACTCACGGCTGACTAATGATAGTAAAATAAAATTGTGAGCCCCACATGACCAAAAGAAATTGCGAATTCCCAATTTAAACACAACCAACTTTCATCATGGCTTTGCATTTAAAGTAGGCTTGCCTCTTCAAAGAAAGTAATTTTCAGTTTGGAATAAATTATAAGTAGATATAGCCAAAGTTGATGGCTTTTTTCTACTCACAACCCATGCCTTGAAATACGTTGCTTGTTTCTAGCTTGCAAATTTGATATGGCTCAACTTGGACATAATATAGTCAGGGCTGTAAACTTGTAACATGGCTTAAGAATAATTCAAATCATAGCCTTGAATATTTAAACATAAATTCCAAACGTGGCTTGAAAGCTGATCGGTCACATCTAGCAATAATTTGAAATAACGTTTATTTAATCACAAACTCATGGCCTTGCAAAGAAACCGTTCCAATTATGCCTTGCAAATAGACTTGGATCACGTGACTTGATTTAAGTCAAAGCTTGTCAGCAGATTGGTCTTGCAATGTGTAAAAACCTTAAGCATGGATTGAGAAATAAATTCTAGTCATAGCACCAAATCATCAAATTAACTTGAAGTTAATTGATCACGTCTTGAACCCCTGATGATGAGGAACTATCTTCTTTCTATCTCCATATGAATTCCACACCTTGCAAGAGACAATTATCACAAACAAAACTGTCATAACCTAAATTTCAGAGGATCAAGATTAGAGGCCAGATGATTATCTTGAGAGAGATCATAAAGCAACACACATGCTTGGTATAAGAAAAATGAGAGGGTAGGGCAAATTTGGGGTATGACAGATGCCCCTATCTAATTGTCTTGAACCCGAGGAAATGAACTGATGCAAGGCGTTCATTTTAGGGTGAAAGTCAATTAGATATAAGAATGCCCCAAAAATTTGTCTCACAAAAGGTAAAGTGTTTGTAGAGTAAGAGCTGACAGAACGAAGTCGCGGGGTTCGAACTAAACAAAATAACTTGAGGTCCTTTGTGTGGTCGAAGCAGCCCCTTATTCACTAAGGTTCTCTGATGATACCAAAATTGTATCTTTGAAAAAAAGGCATATGATTCTCTGGGTCGTCGAAGCAGTCCCTTATTCGTTAAGGTTCTTCGATGATACCAAAGCAGTATCTTTGGAAGCAGAAGATTCTCTGGAATGTCGAAGCAGTACCTTATCCGTTAAGGTTCCTCGATAATACCAAAGCAGTATCTTTGGAAGCAGAAGAAGATTCTCTGGGTCGTCGAAGCAGTACCTTATACGTTAAGGTTCCTCGATGATACCAAAGCAGTATCTCTGAAAGGCAGAAGATTCTCTGGGTCGTCGAAGCAATACCTTATCCATTAAGGTTCCTCGATGATGCCGAAGCAGTATCTTTAGAAGCAGCAGAAGATTCTCTGGGTCGTCGAAGCAGTACCTTATACGTTAAGGTTCCTCGATGATACCAAAACAGTATCTCTGAAAGGCAGAAGATTCTCTGGGTCGTCGAAGCAGTACCCTATCCATTAAGGTTCCTCGATGATGCCAAAGCAGTATCTCTGAAAGGCAGAAGATTCTATGGGTCGTCGAACCAGTACCCTATCCATTAAGGTTCCTCGATGATCCCAAAGCAATATCTTTAGAAGCAGCAGAAGATTCTCTAGGTCGTCGAAGCAGTACCCTATCCATTAAGGTTCCTCGATGATGCCAAAGCAGTATCTCTGACAGGCAGAAGATTCTTTGGATCGTCGAAGCAGTACCCTATCCATTAAGGTTCCTCGATGATGCCAAAGCAGTATCTCTGAAAGGCAGAAGATTCTCTGGGTCGTCGAAGCAGTACCCTATCCATTAAGGTTCCTCGATGATGCCAAAGCAGTATCTCTGAAAGGCAGAAGATTCTCTAGGTCGTCGAAGCAGTACCCTATCCATTAAGGTTCCTCGATGATGCCAAAGCAGTATCTTTAGAAGCAGCAGAAGATTCTCTGGGTCGTCGAAGCAGTACCCTATCCATTAAGGTTCCTCGATGATGCCAAAGCAGTATCTCTGAAAGGCAGAAGATTCTCTGGGTCGTCGAAGCAGTACCCTATCCATTAAGGTTCCTCGATGATGCCAAAGCAGTATCTCTGAAAGGCAGAAGATTCTCTGGGTCGTCGAAGCAGTACCCTATCCATTAAGGTTCCTCGATGATGCCAAAGCAGTATCTTTAGAAGCAGCAGAAGATTCTCTGGGTCGTCGAAGCAGTACCTTATACGTTAAGGTTCCTCGATGATGCCAAAGCAGTATCTCTGAAGGGCAGAAGATTCTCTGGAGCATTAAAGCAGTACCTTATCCATTAAGGTTCCTCAACGATACCAAAGCAGTATCTTTGAAAGCTGAAGATTAATCGAGCAAGATTCCTGTCGGAGGAAATGTGCTGGCTTTGTAGGGGAAAGCTCACAAGAAACTTTCTAGAATATTCTCTGCTTGGGGAGTAAGAAAAGCAACGGTTGCTGGGGATTGTCAATATCAACTGCATGGCTGAAGAATAACTTGCTGGGGAATAAAATTCCTTGAGCACGTGCGGGGTATCGACTTCTCTTTTGAAGAATACTATCGACTTTGACGGAGGACTGGCCAAGATGCTTGCGAATTGATCCTGGATCCTGTTATGCTATGTTGGGGATGGATATGCCATGCATTGGAAAATACACTGAAACACATGCCACGATGCAACTGCTAGAGAACCTAATGCACGTACGAATACACAAGACTAATATGTTAATGCCAGATATGAATATGATACTACGCCTGCATGTCATGCATATGACAACACAAATGATCGGGCGCGCTGGGGATAAGTTTCCTTGTCGAGGGTATCAACAGGGATTGAATTTGGTAATTGCCAAATGAAATTGGACTTTGGTTATTTTGGTGTTATGAGGATGCCAACGGCGGTGGACTTTTAATGGTTGCCAATGAAGACTGGACTTTGAAGGGTAGCTTTGAAGGTGCCAACGAGCGTGGACTTTTGAGTAGTTGCCAATAAAAGATTGGACTTTGGGTTTTATGAGGATGGTGAGAGTGTTTGACTACTCGACTCCTTTTGAGCAAGCCGAATACGACTAGGGAGCGTGACTGCCCCTGTGGAGCTTGAAAGATTCATTGCTGGGGATTACGTTAAGTACATCCCTGAAAGGCTACACTGCTTGTAGTGAAGAGCTAGAACGACTGACAACTGATTTGATGCTTTCATGTGGTGAAATTCTTTTCGAGACTATCTAATTCCTTTTAGTTCTGCCAACACCAAACAAACTTTATCGTTTTCAAATATTGTCTTTATTAATCGAAGTTTCAAAACAAAGTTTATCAAAAACAAAATCAATTTGCAAACAAACAGATAAAGTAAAAAAAAATGAACACAATTTGGTGAGAAATCTCTCTTTGTATTGATTTGCCCCTGGAATGGGTAAGTATGTACAGGGATGCAATTCCTTAATGAGGTAATTGCGGTGTAAGAAAAAACATAATGGCAATACAAATTAATGAGGTTCCATTGAGTTTCAACACTGCTATGGTCCCCATGACTTTGATAACTTCAACACTTTGCTTCGTAGAAAGACGGCTGGGTTGATTCCTCTCTTCAGTGAGACATCAGGATCAAGTGGACGTGCAGACTAGATACTTTGCCTTGGAATTTGTCCCTAACTTTTGCCTGGATTGCCCTTTCGGGTTTTCAATCCATCGGGACGCCCTTTTTTTCCTGAACCGCCCTTTCGGGTTTTCAATTCAGCGGGCCTGTATCTTTTATTTTATCCCTAATTTTTGCCTGGACTGATTTTGTTTTTCAAGTCCACCGGGATTGCCATTTTTTGCCTAAGTCGCCTTTTCAGGTTTTTGACTTAGCGGCTTTATTATTCCACTTTTCTAGGCGTAGTATCGCTTAACGTACTCAGCATTCACCGGGTATGGTAATTCATCACCGTCCATAGTTGCAAGCTTCAAGGCGCCACCAGAGAATGCCTCTCTTACAACATACGGGCCTTCGTAGTTTGGCGTCCACTTGCCCCTGGATTCATTATATATGGTCATGATCCTCTTGAGCACCAAGTCACCTTCCTGGAATGTCCGGGGATGCACTTTCTTGTCAAAAGCTTTCTTCATGCGTCTTTGATAGAGCTGGCCGTGGCATATTGCCGCCAAGCGTTTTTCTTCGAGAAATTGGAGCTCATTGTATCTTGTCTTCACCCATTCTGCTTCGTCAAGCTGAGCTTCCATCAATACTCTCAATGAGGGGATTTCGACTTCTATCGGAAGGACCGCTTCCATGCCATAAACCAATGAGTAAGGAGTTGCCCCTGTTGCAGTTCGCACTGAGGTACGGTAGCCGTGCAGCGCAAAAGGTAGCATCTCATGCCAATCCTTATAAGTGACCACCATTTTCTGAATGATCTTCTTGATGTTTTTGTTGGCTGCCTCAATGGCTCCATTCATCTTGGGTCTGTATGGTGTTGAATTATGGTGCTCAATCTTGAAACTAGCACACAATTCATCCATTATTTTATTGTTGAGATTAGACCCATTGTCAGTTATGATACGGTTAGGCACTCCATATCTGCATATGATGTTGTGCTTCAAGAAGCGAGCGACCACTTGCTTGGTAACGTTCGTATACGATGCAGCCTCAACCCATTTGGTAAAGTAGTCTATGGCAACCAATATGAAGCGGTGCCCATTTGAGGCTTTCGGCTCGATCATCCCAATCATGTATATTCCCCACATGGAGAATGGCCATGGTGAAGTCAAGACGTTCAAGGGAGTGGGAGGTACATGAATCTTATCAGAATAGATCTGGCATTTATGGCAAGTTTGGGCATGATGGTAGCAATCAGCCTCCATGGTAAGCCAATAATAGCCTGCTCTCAATATCTTCTTTGCCATTGTATGCCCATTTGCGTGGGTACCAAAACAACCTTCATGAATGTCTTTCAGAATCTGCTCAGCTTCATGTTTTTCCACACATCTGAGTAGTACAGTATCATGATTACGCTTGTATAACACATTCCCATTGAGGAAGAAATTTGATGCCAATCTGCGCAAAGTTCTCTTATCCACCGCCAAAGCGCCCTCTGGATATTCTTGTTTTTCCAGATAACGTTTGATGTCATAAAACCATGGCTTTTCATCTGACTCTTCATCGGTAGCCAAACAGTGAGTTGGCTCTTCAAATCGCTGTAGATCAATATGCGGCCGATGGTTGGGCCATATCAGTTTATACATAGAAGCTAAAGTTGCCAGAGCATCTGCCATTTGATTTTCCTCTCTAGGCACATGGGTAAAGGTGATATCATCAAATCTAGGAAGTAGCTTTGCCACGTAATCTCGATATGGAACTAGATTGGCATGTTTGGCATCCCAGTCACCTCTAATATGGTGTATTACAAGAGCAGAATCTCCAAACACATCAAGAGTCTTGATTCTTAAGTTGATGGCTTCTTCCAATCCAAGTATACAAGCTTCATACTCAGCCATGTTATTGGTGCATGGAAAGCAGAGCTTAGCTGTGAACGGTAAGTAGAAATTCTTGGGTAAGGTAATTACTGCCCCAATTCCATTTCCTTGAACATTCGAGGCACCGTCGAACATAAGAGTCCATCGTGCCCCTGGTTCGGGCCCTTCATCTGGACCTGGCTCTTCATAATCTTTTAGCACCATTATGTCCTCATCTGGGAAATCGAACTTCATGGACTGATAATCATCCACCGGTTGATGGGCAAGATGGTCTGCCAGTATGCTACCCTTGATGGCTCTTTGAGTGACGTATTGAATGTCGTACTCGGACAGAAGCATTTGCCATCGGGCTATTCTGCCAGTGAGAGCAGGTTTCTCAAAGATGTATTTAATGGGATCCATCTTGGAAATCAGATAAGTAGTGTGGGTCAACATATACTGCATGAGACGTTTGGCCGCCCACGCTAATGCGCAGCAAGTCTTCTCGAGTAAGGAATACCTTGTCTCGCAGTCATTAAAATTCTTGCTGAGGTAATAGATGGCATGTTCTTTCTTTCTCGTCTCATCTTGTTGCCCCAACACACAACCCATAGAATCGTCAAGTACAGTCAGGTACATAATAAGTGGCCTTTCGGGAACAGGCGGTATCAGGATCGGTGGTTCTTGCAAATACTCTTTGATTTTGTCGAATGCCCTTTGGCAATCATCATCCCACGCGATTGACTGATTCTTTCTTAGTAGCTTGAAAATAGGTTTGCAGGTGGCAGTAAGATGTGAAATAAATCTGGCAATGTAGTTTAATCTTCCCAGAAAGCCACGAACCTCTTTCTCTGTCCTAGGCGCAGGCATATTTTGAATTGCCCTCACCTTATCAGGGTCCACTTCGATTCCTTTCTGACTTACGATGAAACCCAACAGTTTTCCAGATCGTACCCCAAATGTGCACTTGTTGGGGTTGAGTCTCAGTCTAAACTTCCTCAATCGAACAAACAGCTTATGTAGATTGATCAAGTGCTCTTCTTCGGTCTAAGACTTGGCAATCATATCGTCAACGTACACCTCGATCTCCTTATGGATCATGTCATGAAAGAGCATTACCATTGCACTTTGATACGTTGCCCCAGCATTCTTAAGTCCGAATGGCATCACCTTATAGCAGAAGGTGCCCCATGGTGTGATAAATGTGGTCTTCTCCATATCCTCTGGATCCATCTTAATTTGATTATATCCAGAAAACCCGTCCATAAAAGAGAATACGGAGAATTGAGCTGTGTTGTCAACCAATACGTCAATGTGAGGTAATGGGAAATCGTCCTTAGGACTAGCTCTGTTCAAATCTCTGTAATCCACACACATGCGAACCTTTCTATCTTTCTTCGGTACTGGCACAATGTTGGCAACCCATTGTGGGTACTTTGATACTGCCAGGAATCCCGCATCAATCTGCTTTCGGACTTCTTCACGAATTTTGAGAGCCATATCCGGATGGGTCCTTCTTAACTTTTGTTTGACAGCATGGCATTCCTCCTTGAGTGGTAACTTGTGTACAACCATATCAGTATCCAACCCTGGTATGTCTTGATACGACCAGGCGAATACGTCAGTGTACTCATGGAGGAGCTCTATTAATTTGGACTTGACTTCAGCTTGAAGAGATGCACCTATCTTCACCTCTCTTCTGTCTTCCTCAGTACCCAGGTTGATGACTTCAATGTCCTCTTGGTGCGGTAGGATGACTTTCTCCTCTTGCTTGAGCATCCTTGCCAACTCGTCGGGGAGTTCACAATCTTTCACGCCTTCCTCTTCAGCTTGGTAGATTGGGCAATCAAAATCATATAGGCCCGTAGCAGCGTCTATGTCAAGGACCTCGGTGGTGTTTCTGCATGTTTATGATTTATGCAGTTTATTTAGGAAAGTGTGTGCAAATGAAAAAAAATTGCCATTTATTGTAAAGTAAAAAGAATGAAAGAAAGTGAGCGAAAATTGAATGCAAACTGAAATTCATTAATGATAAACAAAGTTTGAAAACATCAGGTGGCCCATACAATGCTCCACTACGCCTTGGGCAGAGCGTAGGGTTTTTGATAAACAGTAAAATTACGCTTGGTGTGTGAAAAACTGAGGGACTTCAATGGTCTTCCAATTCTGGAGCTCTTCACTAGGCCTTGCTTGTCGAATCCAGCTTGCAGACGCTTGCTCATCACCAACATGGTCTTCAATGATCGTTGCTACTGGAGAATTAAAGATGCGGCCAGCACTTATGAAAGTATTCTCAACAGGAGGGAATTGATTTCCATTGTAGGGAACAAAGGCTGAATTGTGGGATGGCTGATAACCTATCCCAAACTTATCAAGCTTTTCAGTAACTTCAACCACTTTGCCCCAGCCTTGGGCACTTCCTTCTTTCACCACAGCTTTAGCTTCCTCGTACGAGGCCATGGACGATCTTAACTCTTGTTGCTCTGGTACTCGCTGCACAACCAGTGTACTCACCACCTCGAAAGACTGAAAAGGAGTCTCAACCGTTTCTCCTTCGACATCAATGTAACAGAACGATGTCAAATGACTTACTAGAATATCCTCTTCGCCGCCTATCACCACCATCTTGTCATTGGAAATGAACTTTAGCTTTTGATGAAGAGAGGATGTAACTGCCCCTGCTGAGTGAATCCAGGGCCTTCCTAGCAAGCAGCTGTAACCAGGATAGATGTCCATCACTTGAAAAGTAATGGAAAAAATCGTAGGTCCAATCTTAATCGGTAAGTCCACCTCACCAATAACCGTACGCCTAGATCCATCAAATGCCTTCACTATGAGAGTACTTGGCCTCATGATTACCCCATTCACATGCATTCTCTCCAGAGTTGTTTTCGGGAGCACATTTAAAGAGGATCCAGTATCCACCAAGACTCTAGATATCAAAACGTCTTCACACCTAAAGGAAATATGAAGGGCCTTGTTGTGGTTTTTCTTTTCAGCAGTCAGATCGTCATCGTTAAACCCCAGAAAGTTGCTAGTGGTGACACTGGCTATCACATCATCAAACTGTGCTACACTGATATCCTTGGTAATGTGTACAGCACTCAACACCTTCAGCAGGGAGGATCTATGTGCCTCGGAACTGAGCAACAAGGCGAGCATAGAGATCTTGGCAGGATTCTGGTTCAGGTGATCGACTACCTTGTAGTCACTCTTCTTTATAATTTTCAGGAATTCTTCAGCCTCTTTTTGTGTGAACGCCCCTCTTGGAGATGACAACCCTTCTTGTAATTCAGCATTCGGGGTTTCAACTTGTATAGCAATCGCCTTACCTTTGTCATTATTTGGCACTTCTGCTTGTTTTGCCGCAAAGATTCGACCGCTACGGGTCATTCCACCTGATCCTACTATAGCGTCACACTTAGACTCAGGAACATTACCAGGATACTCAATGGTTATCGGGTCAGGGCGCACTGGACTTGACTTGCTAACATATGCCTCATCAAACTGAATAACCAACGGTGCAGGACGAACTGGTCTTTGATGGAAAATAGCAGCTCCATCACATTCCATGATTACTGGAGCAGGACGAACTAGTCTTTGTTGGTAAACAGCAGCTCCATCGTATTCCATGATTACCGGAGCAGGACGAATTGGTCTTTGTTGGTAAACGGCAGCTCCATCATATTCCATGATTACCGGAGCAGGAAGAACTGGCCTTTGTTTACGACCTTCAGGTGCATCATACTGGAGGTTAATGACAGCCACACTCTGTTTTTTCGCATCCCGGCGTTAAACCTGAATCACACCTTGATCAATGAATTTCTGCAAATGTTTCTTAATCACCTCATCAGTTAAATGATCAAGCTCATCTTCAGGGATCATCCCACATCTCTTCAATTTTTCTCCTATAACCGCCATAGGAGTACGAATATCTTCAACCCTTGTAATAAATCTCTGTCCGTTGCCTTCTTCCACAGCATTAACAGACGGTCCTCCATGCGGGGGCATGGGATTGTGCTTAACATTAGCGCCTCGCTGAGTGAAACTAAGATCTTTGGACTCAACCAAATCTTGAACTCTATTCTGAAATGCATAGCAGTTTTCTATGGTATGCCCGGGAGAACCTTTATGAAACTCACAATGGGCGTTGGCATCGTATCCGGGAGGATATGGGAAGACTGCTGGTCTCAAATCCCTGAGCTTCAAATGCCCACTCTGATATAGTTTAGAAAAAATCTGGCTATACGGCATTGGCACAGGATCGATATGCCTTCTTGGTCTTTGCTGCCTCTGTGATGAAGCATTCTGATATTGCGGCGGAGGAACATTCTGATAATTTGGCTGCTGAGCAGGTGGTTGAAGTGGGGCTTGTGCGACTGCAGCCACTTGCTGGTATGGTATATTCACTGGGGCTCTACCCCCTCGTCCTCTCATGACAGCATTGGTTTCTTCGTCTTTCCTCTTCACAAAAGGTTTTTTAACTCCACTTGCAGAAGCAATAGCAGCCTTTTTCTTCAACTGGCTCTCAATCCTTTCTCCCACTGACACAATCTCAGCAAAGTTGGGGAAGCTGGATCCCATCATACGGTCTGAATACTGAGGCTGCAAAGTTCCCATGAACATATCCATCAATTCTTTGTCCAGCAAAGGTGGTTGAACACGAGAAGCCAATTCCCGCCAACGTTGAGCATACTCTTTGAATGACTCATTGTTGCGCTGAGTCATATCTTGTAACTGAGTACGGTTTGGCGCTAAATCAGTGTTGTACTGATAATGTTTGAGGAACGCCTCAGAGAGATCCCTCCAGGTATTAATCTGTCTCTTCTCTAACTGCATGTACCACTCTAGCGATGCCCCACTGAGGCTATCCTGAAAGTAGTGAATTAGCAGAGGGTCGTCCTTAACGTGGGCAGCCATTTTGCGACAGTATGCTCGCAAATGAGTCTTAGGGCAGCTAAGTCCCTTGTATTTGTCAAACGTCGGCACTTGAAACTTATGAGGGATTACCAGTCCAGGGACCAAGCACATGTCGACAGCATCCAAGCCGGGAGTTGTCTGAACCTCCAAAGCCTTGAATTTCTCTTCTAGTACGTACAATCGGTCAGCAGATGGATCGGATCCAACAATCTGAGGAGGTGGAGGTGGTGGGTTGAAGGCATCCAGTTGCTCGTCCGTATCGCTCACCGATCCATGATGAACCGAGTGTTCTGACAAGTCTATGTAAACGGGAGGAGGGATTCCCTTAGCTCCAGAGGTGCCTATCTTCTCAACCAGCTTCTTGGCATTAGCCACTGTTTCAGCATCTTTCTCTTTCTGGGCGAGCATCATCATAGTCTCTAGTAGCTAATCCATTCTAGCCTTCAGCGAATCGATATCACCCCTCATTGTGTTCTGGTTCTCTTCGATCTGTTCCAGCGTCATATTGAAACTTTGGCGAGTCTCGTATCGGCGTCGAATAGTCAGGTTTTCTGTTTGGGAGAAATGATAGAGTAAATGAGTTTATTGCTAGGTGTTTTTGGAAAACGAATGCAATGATATGTATGCAGGATGGAATGCATTTGTTTCAGGGAATCGTTCGAATTAATCATTAGTTCATACAGGAATATTAAGGAACGAACTGCTGTAAAGAAAATCAAGGCTCATTCATTCATAAGATTGTAATAATCAAGTGATACATAATCATCCAGACATTAGTACAATTCATAAGGCAAGAAAGTACAAAAGCAACATAAAGATTCAAAACTTGGGCCTTCGAGCCTCGCGCTCCCTCAACTCTTCTTTGAACCTCTTCAACATCTCTCTACAAAGGCAAACAAAATTGACAATTGCTTGAGGGGTAGATTCGTCGAGAGCCTCCAGAGCATCTCTATGCTTCCATACCAAGTCTTCAGCCAACCAGTTACAAAAATCCGCTAGCCCATTAAGCTTGTTGCGGTACATATCTCTATCAGCTATTAGAATGTGAATAGAGCGTTCATAACCAGTACAGTCATCAAGCACTTTCTTCCTCGCGGAGGCCCAAATATCTTTGTCCGCCAGGACAGCCTCAAGATGATTCTTCTGCTCTTCTGCAAGTCTTTTGAGATTATTCAATTCACCACACACCCTGTCCCAATCTGCTGGCTCCACATAAGCAACTCTCATGAGATCCTCTTTAAGTTGGCGTTCCATTGCTTCAGAAGCCTTTGACTGGCGTAGAGCTGAGCTTAGTTTTTCTATTTCTGCTCCCATCTCTTCTCTAAGTGCCTTCTTCCTTTCAGTGGCAAGGAGCCAGGCTTTCCTATTTTCAGCACACCTTGCGTATGCCTGATCCAATTCTCCCTTAATCCTCTCTAATGCACCATCAGCTTGATTCAGACAAGTCTTAACTTTCTTCTTCTGTTGCTCTTCCTCATTGGCCCTACTTCCTGTTGCTTCCAGTTGAGTGTTCTTTCGTTGAAGCTCCCACTTCAATTTATTCTTCTCACTAGTAACATCTCGAAGCTTCGACTCCAGCTGCTCATTTTCCTTTACTAATCTGGCTATCGTTGCCTTGAGATCCTCGGCCTCCTCAATCGGGACATGAGTAGGCTTTGGCTCGGGTAACGGCTCTGACATCTTGTCTTCAAAGGGCATCTTAATCTCCTTAGCCTTCTCTCTAGCCTATGCAAAGTATGGTTCCTTGGTGATACTGTTCCTCTTCCCCAAGTCACCCTTTTCTTTCTTCCTTATATTCCTCCAAGCTCTTGTGACCCTTTCAAATAACTCAGGATTCTTAGTTCCCAAGTCATGCATTATGAAATCTTCCAAATCCTTCTCCATGGGGGGAGCTACCATTGGATACCCGAGCTGTCTAACTGATAATATTGGGTTGGTGTTAATACAACCTCGAGTTCCAATCAGCGGGACGTTGGGAAAATCGCCACAGCTGGAAATAACTTCATCGTAGTCTCGTGAGTACCAAGAAAGGTCAGCAGATCGGAGAGATACCATCCTTTGAGCCCAGCTCTCATTGACTCGATCAACAAATGGTCCCTTGGTTGGAAGATGCATCATCATCCACTGATATAAGAGAGGTGCACAACAAACAATCGACCCTCCCTTCTTTCCTTGCCTCCAACTCAAGTAATAAAAGACGTCAGCTAGAAGAGTGGGTACAAGATTCTTAGTCAAAAAGATATGAATGGCAGTCACATCTACAAAATCATCTATATTAGGGAATAAAACGATCCCATAGATGGCCAAGGCCACAGTAGCATAACAAGTTTCCCAACTTTGAGCCTTTAGGAGGGTGTCAGCTCGATCCATAAGGAACTTAATAGGAAACCCCTTAACACCACCCTTAGTTTTCACCCAATTATCAGTAACATCTTTTTTGTGCATATGGAGAGCATCAGCTATAACCTTATCTTCCAAGGACTCATTTACACCCACAAACGGTAGCTTGCTCTTCATAGGGATTCCCACCAATTTCTCATATTCTTCGAGTGTGGGCGCCAACTGAAAGTCTTGAAATACAAAACATCTCAAAGAGGAGTCATAAAACTGAGCAAAAGTGACAAGTGCTCGTTGATCCACATCTTGATTCAAGATTCGAATGAGCCTTCCATAATCCTCCCCGAAGTTAATTCTGAATACAGCAGGGATGCGGGAAACTAAGCCACGTAAATCCTCTAACTTGGGCTTTCTGAAAGTGTGTGGACAGATACCCCTGATGTTTGTTCCCATAATTCCTGAATGCTTGTGATATAATTCTTAGATTCCCTGAAATCCACAAAATGTAAATGTTATGATATGAGCGCGAAATGCAGATGCAAGGTTACAACAACATCTGATTCTGAGGAAGGAGCTAGACACAAGATATCTCTGATCATCGAATCCCCCACAGGTAGGCTCTAAACAGGTAGGTGCCTGGAGTTACGGATATATTTCGAAAACATTATAGCCGCAACAAAGATTTTTCCGACCATAATATTCTCGAAATAATCAACTCTAGGTGAGGTCTTCGTATCGTCCCCACGAGAAAGATTCCTCGGAGGCGTCCACTACACAACCATCGACACAAGGGTTCTAAATAGGGTTCTCAGAATCCTAGATTGAGGTCGAAAATATTACTGTCAAGAAGTAATACGTTCGACGGATCTCATCTGATTGGGGCGTTCGCATTAACTCACATAGAATTAACGCTACCAACCACCGTGGGCAAATGGGTTAAAGGTCCTTAGAGTTATGGATTCAAGCTTGAAAACATCACTGCCACGGCAAAGATTCACCACGACAATAACATCCCAAGAGAATCAACTCTAAGCGGGGCCTTCGTTTCGTCCCAACGAGAAAGATTCCTCGAGGGATTCCACTACACAACCGCCATCCTAATCCTAGGGTTTTACTCAGACTCGGGTGTAGAGCCGTCTTACAAAGCACCAATGATCAGAGGACTCCCACAGTGTCATAAGAAACAATAATAGGACATAATAAAAATAAGCAAGCAAGTAGATAACAGATAATCTTACAAGCAAGCAACCAAACAAGAGAAGATAAACAAATAAACGGATTTAACACTCACGATTCGAGTCAAGTTAGGCTCGACTCTCTCTAGCATAGGGCAATGCTTATATCCCCAGCAGAGTCGCCATCTGTCGTACCTCGAAAAATATGATCCTCGCGATGGACGCGAAAAAAACTGTTCGAAACAGAGTCGCCACCGAACTTTATTTATCCCAAAAGAGGGGAAGGAAAATATCGATAAAACCTTTGAAAGGGATATAAACATGGTCGTCGCAACCAAATTCGGGTTCGGGAGTCGGTTACGTAAGAGGGAAGGTATTAGCACCCTCTACGTCCGTTGTACTCAACGGGAACCTCTTGATTCGATTCGTGAGAAAGTTAGTTAGCTTTGTTTGTTTATCTTCTAAGGTAAAAGAATTAATTTTCTAAATGGAAAATGGGTGGTTTTTATTGGTGTGCTCGGCAAGGATTAGAATCCTCGGGCCTACGTATTCCCTCGTGCAATGGGAAAGTCAGAGCATTCGTAGTTCGTGGGACTACGGTTGTTTGGTTGGTGTTTTTTAAGTGAACAAGTGTTTAGGGAGGCTAAACATTGTTCTTTTGGAAAATAGTTTTAATCGCACGGTGGCGAGGAGTTGGATTAATGTGTTTGTATTTTGATTGGGTGACGATTACTTGAACTTAAGAAAGATTCCTCGGGTCCAAGTAATTGGGAAAGCGAGTCGAAGAACCGGCTCTCTCTCTTTTTCATCCTTAATTATGAAAGAGTTTTAATATGGTTAGAGTATGTTAAATAGATGACAATTACTTGAACTTAAGAAAGATTCCTCGGGTCCAAGTAATCGGGAAAGCTAGTCGAAGAACCGACTCTCTCTCTTTTTCATCCAAGTGTTTAGGAAAAGAAGATTTGATTTGATTTATTGTAAAAAGGGTTTGATATGTAATTGCGTTATGAGTCTTTTAAAGAAGACAATTACTTGAACTTAAGAAAGATTTCTCGGGCCCAAATAATTGAGGAGAAGAATCGAAGATTCCATTCTACTCCCTTTTCTCCTTTTAAAAAAAGTGTTTAAGTATGATTAAATGTATTAACTTGATTTGAAAAAATGCTCGATGTTGATCGAGGTTTTGATTTATGAGAAGGTTAAGAAATGAGGATGTCTTATGGTTTAAAGTGAAGGTTGGAAACACTTGATATATGGATCAAGTAAATGCTTAGGATTGGATTAATTGAATTTATTTGGAAAATACTTGACATTGGATCAAGTTTGTTTTACTCTTATAAAAAAGGGTGATTTTAATCTTATGGAATTAATTAAGCCACGATTAAAATATTCCAATCACATACATGTATACAAATCAAAATAGAATGGGTAATCGTTGCATAAGGCCCAAGAGGAGGCATTGTGAGGTCGATTGCGATCGTGAAAACGATCGACTTACAAGGTATGAAAATGGCTTGACATTGAGTCAAGGTATTAGTTGAAAAATATTTTGATTTGAATAAACACACAATGACATGGCATAATATAATTGAAGCATAAAAATCCACAAGATAAAAAAAGGCACACACCATATATAATAAGCATTGAATAAATAAACTCAAGCATGATGGTTAGTTTAGTTAGTAACCTAATTTTAAAAATTAATTCTAAAGAGGGGAAATCCTAAACTAATTATTAAATTCTAAACTAATTATTAAGTTCTAGGGTTTTTTAGAATAAAATTCCAATAATTAACTAGATTAAATCAAAATATTTAATGAAATTAATTATCAAAAATTAATCAATATTAAATAAAATAATTTAATAAAATTAAATAAATAAGAATTTTAGGATTAATTAAATAAAAGTGTTTTTTAGAACTCTTTAGATTTAAAACCAAACTAATAATTAATTAAATTAAAATTTAATATTTAATAAAAATTAATCACAGAAAAATTAATTAATATTAAATAAAAAGTTTTAATAAAATTAACTAAATTAATTTAGTAACCATATTTTTATAAGTTCTGTTTTTTAAATAAGTTAATAAAAATGTTTTTGGATTTTAAATATATTAAAAGGAATTAAAATAAATCTAAAAAAACAAAAGAGTGGGCCAGAAACAGAAAGCGAAAATGGAGGGTGTGATTCCAAAAAAACCTCAGGCCCAGTATGCTAGAAGCCCAGTCGTTGGGGGAGTCCACGGTGGACTGTAGGTCAACATTTTGACCTCCCTAATGAATATGGGGCGTTGATCTAAGACGGAGTCAACTTTGACTCCAGATCAAATGGTGAATGGCGCGCGTGCATGGTAAAGGGGGGGGGGGGGGGGGGGGCGAGGTGAAGCGCGTAGGATCACGAAGTCCAAAACCGGTGACACTTGTCACCGGTGTCCCCTGCCACCATCATCACAAAACCTCACACGTATCAAACAAAGAAAAAGAAAGAAAAAGGGACAATAAATGTTGTCTTGAGTTGGTTTAAACACTCAGACCCCACTCTCCAACGTTCCATACTCCTTCTCATTTGTTCTTTCTCTCTCTCTCAAATGCCTTTCCTTCTCTCCAAAATGAACGGTACCGGAAACCTAGCAACGGCCGGAGAAGCGGCGGCGCGCGGCGGTCTTCTCAGGCGACACCACCACCAACCTCAAAAAGTCCAACATCAACCCTACCTTAAAAACTCTCCTCTTTTCAAATCTAAACCCAGTTCTACCAAAAAAAACCAACCAATCGACCAAATCGGAGCTTCCCCAAATAAACCCTAAAATGGACTAAACCACCACAATCAAAGCAAATACGAGCAAGCAGAAGGGATTATGGAGCACAACCAAACGGAGAATAGAGATTAAAAGCCAAAAAGTACGAAAGAGGCGAACGATACCAAGATCGGAGCGAATCCGATCGAGAGCTTTTCCCGGTAAGGTGAAGTTCTTAACTCCTCCTTCTCTTCTCCTTTAAATCTTCTTCTTCTTGTTGAACGGCTGTTGTGTTTTGTTTAGTTCACACTATGTCTGAATTTCAATGAGAAATTCAGAGTAGTTCTTAAGATTGAACTTTAGGTGGATTAGGGTTAGAGACCAAATTTTCTTTGCCACCGTGATTGTTGTTAGGGTTTTCTTTTTGATTCCTTGCTCTTGTTTATATATCCTCAGGATTAGGGTTTGAAAAGATGGCCTCAACATTGTCGAGGAATCCCATTCATGGAATTGTATCAGGTAACCTTTTCCAAACTCAGAATACATTTTGCTAAAAACATGTTAGAGCCTCGCTGAACACTTCTGCGATGCTTTTTCTGATATCCACTGTTGCACCCTGCCTCGTCTTTTTCCTTTTGCGTTAGAGTTACAGCACTGTCAATTTTGCTGCTTTTGCTTGTTTCACTGTTTTGGGTCAAATTGCATTTTGTAAAGTCCTTATTTGCTTTTGCCCTTGACTTTGGATAAAGTGCAGATGTACTATTGCCTTTTTTGACCGTGTGAGCTTTGAAACTTATTTTGAATTGAATATGACAATTGTTTTGAGTTTTTGATGAATGTGACAATTTGAAGTGTGGATTTGAAAGTGTACATGTAAGTACTGTGAATGGATTGTTTGCAATATGGATAGGAATTGACATGGTAGATCGAATCACGACATAAACTTTGACATTGAAAATTTCTCTTATTCTTGGAATTTTGTTTGGCACCAATGATAACATGAAAAATGACAACATGAATTAAACCGTGAACTTGGCATGATGAGTTTGATTTATGACCTCAAAATATGAATTGGTTTTGCTAGGCAAACTTGGCATGTAACTTTAATTGAGTTTGGAAATTGTTTTGATTTTTTTGGCATGATGGATTATGACATGGACTTGATGATTTTGAGTTGGTTTTGTCTTGATTTTAGAATTAATGATCAATGAATTTGGTATGATGAACTTGGTTTATGACCTCAAAATATGAATTGGTTTTTTTTTAGAATAAGAAGAAATTGGATTGGATTTGTAGGACTGAATTTTGAATGCTGGAAATTGGTTTAGTTTTGTTATTATTTGAATTTAATTTTGGCAAATTCTTTGGATTGAATTTTGACATGGTTTTGGTATGTCTTGTAGGATAACATGGTTTGGCTAGTTTGGCTTGAGGATGGAAATTATTGAGTTGGTATGGAGGCTCTTAAACAAGAAGCCACACGCAGCATATTCCATGAAAAATTTGTGAAACTGTGACTCATAATTGTGATGTACTTTTTTTGTAAATGAATGTGATTTGTATAAGTGTCATTATTTAAATCCACCCTTAAAAATACTCAACTAATGCTGCCACTTATTGAATTGAACATCATCTTTGATGCTATTGTCATAGTCCGTGTAGTGAACCTTGTTTTTGATGGCCTCCATGGCTTGTTTTATGCTTAACTCCAATCTCCACCAGCATTGTTCAGCCATGCTTAGTACAATAACTCACGGCTGACTAATGATAGTAAAATAAAATTGTGAGCCCCACATGACCAAAAGAAATTGTGAATTCCCAATTTAAACACAACCAACTTTCATCATGGCTTTGCATTTAAAGAAGGCTTGCCTCTTCAAAGAAAGTAATTTTCAGTTTGGAATAAATTATAAGTAGATATAGCCAAAGTTGATGGCTTTTTTCTACTCACAACCTATGCCTTGAAATACGTTGCTTGTTTCTAGCTTGCAAATTTGATATGGCTCAACTTGGACATAATATAGTCAGGGCTGTAAACTTGTAACATGGCTTAAGAATAATTCAAATCATAGCCTTGAATATTTAAACATAAATTCCAAACGTGGCTTGAAAGCTGATCGGTCACATCTAGCAATAATTTGAAATAACGTTTATTTAATCACAAACTCATGGCCTTGCAAAGAAACCGTTCCAATTATGCCTTGTAAATAGACTTGGATCACGTGACTTGATTTAAGTCAAAGCTTGTCAGCAGATTGGTCTTGCAACGTGTAAAAACCTTAAGCATGGATTGAGAAATAAATTCTAGTCATAGCACCAAATCATCAAATTAACTTGAAGTTAATTGATCACGTCTTGAACCCCTGATGATGAGGAACTATCTTCTTTCTATCTCCATATGAATTCCACACCTTGCAAGAGACAATTATCACAAACAAAACTGTCATAACCTAAATTTCAGAGGATCTAGATTAGAGGCTAGATGATTATCTTGAGAGAGATCATAAAGCAACACACATGCTTGGTATAAGAAAAATGAGAGGGTAGGGCAAATTTGGGGTATGACACACGCCCTGCCCTTCTTTAAACTCCTTAGAAAGGAGGCCACATTCGAATGGACGGACGAGTGCGAGCAGGCCCTGACCCATCTCAAGCAAGCCCTATCCGAGCCTCCCGAGCTATCCCGACCAGAGTGCGGAGAAACCTTGTATCTATATCTCTCAGTTACCAGCGAAGCCATTAGCGCTGCACTCATTTGCGAGACAACAGACGGGAAAAAACCCATATATTTCACCAGCAAGGCCCTGCAAGTGCCAGAAATCAGGTACGCGCAGATAGAGAAAGTTTCCCTTGCCCTCGTTATCGCCGCAAGAAGACTTAGACACCACTTCCTGGCCCACACCATAATAGTGCGCACGGACCAACCCATCAGGCAGTTGCTTCGCCGACCAGATATGGCCGGCAGAATGATCAAATGGTCCCTAGAGTTGTCAAAATTCGACATTTAATACTAGGGCAGAAAAGCCCTTAAGGCACAAGTCCTGGTCGACTTCGTAACAGAGATGACGCCTCCATCGTCCCCGCCAAGCGGAACGCAGAGATGGACCATCTACGTGGACGGGGCATCCAGCCCCTCGGGTAGCGGCACAGGTATTATCCTAAAAAACGAGGAAGGAATACTAATCGAAGTATCTCTAGTCCTATCCTTCCCTACGTCTAACAACCAAGCCAATACGAGGCCTTCCTCGCAGGACTACGGCTGGCCAAGGGCTTGGGCGCCAAGAAGGTAGAAATTTACACCGATTCCCAGCTCGTAGCATCTCAGGTACGGGGAGAGTTTCAGGCAAAGAACGACCAGCTGGTCGAATATCTGACACTAGTGATGGAAAGAATTACCAAGCTTGACGCATGGGAAGTCCAGCACATCCCTCGCGAGCGAAACACGCGGGCAGACGTCTTGTCCAAGCTGGCTAGCACCATAAAGAAAGGCGGCAACAAATCCATCATACAAGAAATACTCGCCCGACCCAGCATCAAGAAACCATCAGAGTTGTTCGACGTCAACGCCATCGGAGACAGCCACTGCTGGATAACCCCTGTGTACAATTACCTCTCCAAGGGGGAACTGCCCGAGGACAGCAAGGAGGCCAACGTGACTAAACGACGGGCTTGCTCATACGTGCTGATTGATGATAAACTTTACCGGCAAGGATTCTCCATCCCCCTCCTAAAATGTGTCGAGGAGAGCAAAGTCCCCGAAATCCTTCAAGAGATCCATGAGGGCATCAACGCACAACACTTGGGAGGGAGATCACTGGCACGGAAAGCCATGCGAGCAGGATATTACTGGCCGACCATGTAGCACGATGCCAGGGAGCTTGTCCAAAAATGTGACCGGTGCCAGCGCCTCAGGGACATGCACTTAGCACCCCCCAACGAGTTGAAGACTCTATCCTCGCCTTGGTCCTTCGCCTGGTGGGGGATGGACATACTCGGCCCCTTCACAATGGGGTCTTATCAAAACAAATTTCTGATTGTGGCCGTCGACTACTTCACTAAGTGGATTGAAGCCGAAACCCTCGCTAAGATCACAACCTTCAATATACTCCGCTTCTACAAAAGGAACGTCCTCGCACGATTCGGAGTACCCCAAGCCCTCGTGAACGACAATGGAACACAATTCACGGACAGGAAGTTCCAGGACTTCGTTGCCAAATTAGACACGAAGCAACACTTCACTTCGGTCGAGCATCCCAAGACCAATGGGCAAGCGGAGGCCGCAAACAGGGTGATCCTTCGTGGTCTAAAGCAAAGGCTGGGCGAAGCTAAGAAGAGATGGGTCGAGGAGCTACATAGCGTGCTCTGGGCCTACAGAACAACACCACTCCACCACCGGGGAAACCCCTTTCCGGTTAGCTTACGGAACCGAGGCGGTGATACCGGTGGAGATCAGGGAACCTTCAAGATGAATAGAGGCTCCCCTCGAAGAGGAGATGAACGACGAAGCCTTAAGAGAAGAGCTCGATCTGGTCGAAGAAATATGGTCAGGAGCAGTTCTCCGCGAAGCTTCGTTGAAACAACAAATAACCTTGCGCCATGACGCTAAGGTCATAAAGCGCGACTTCCCCGTTGACAGCTTGGTCCTATGTAGAAACCAGAAAGATTCACGCGAAGGAAAGCTGGTCGCGAACTGGGAAGGACCCTACAGGGTCAAGTCCAAAACGGGCACTGGAGCCTACTACTTAGAAACTCTGGACGGAGAACCATTTGTTCGACCATGGAACGCTGAAAAGCTCAAACAATACTACAGTTAGGACCAACCGCGAGGTCGGACTAACTGCCGACGAGATCACCCCCAACGGGGAGACGGCTCGACCACAGGACCGTGCCCCAATGTAAGCACGATCCATTTTACAACGCCGGCCAGTTTCTGCTTATGGAACGAGCAGACCTTAAGAACAACGGGGCTACCTCAATCGAGCTTCACCGTTGCCACACCAATTAGGCAAGACACCCAGCTCGCGATGAGAATAGTCCAAGCCTATGGGATTAGTACCTCAACCGAGATCCTAGTCTCATCACCGGCGAGACCACTTCGCCCTCCTCAACCGGTATTATTGCTATTATTATTATTATTATTATTATTATTATTATTATTATTTATGTTATTGTTATTTTCTATTATTATTATTATTATTTTATCATATCATTCTTTTTTTTATTTATTTTTTTTATCTTATTATCATTTCATTTCTTTTTTCTATTATTATCATTTTTATTATTATTGTCATTATTATTATTATTATTATTAATTTATTATTATTATTATTATTATTATTATTATTATTATTATTATTATTATTGTCGTCATCATCATCATCATTATTATTATTATTATTATTATTATTATTATTATTATTATCATCATTGTCATGCCAACAAGACCATGCCATCCTTATTTTCAATCGTACGAACCAAACAACTCCCAATGCTGCCAAAGCTTCAAAACTGCTCAAGCAACCACCTGCTTTCCGTACGACCTTTTCCACCCTGTACCGCTGCCACATACGTCTTATACATTCCAGTCACCAAAACTAACATTTGTACCGCTGCCACATACGTCCTATACACTCCAGCCTGCTCTTCACCATAAACCACAGATGAACGAGACAATACTTGCCATTCCCAAAACAAAACCCGCAAATCTCGTACGAATGTCTGCTATGCGACAACACACTGCAATTCTGCAAGGACTCATCAAACACCAATCCAATCCCTCAAAAACAACACAGACCACTGCTACAAAAAATAATGAAGCTGTAATCGTGAAGGGCAAACGATGTAACTCGATGTGAGGTCGCTTTATCAGTTTCGTCCTTCATAAATGTCATGCAGCTTTCGCTGAATAATTGCCCTGATTCCAAAACAGCGCTCCATTTTTTGCCTCTTATTGCAAATAGTGACCCCAACCTGTAATAGGTTGCTCTAACTAACGCAGTGATGGATAGGTTTCTAGTTCCCTTAAAAACGTTGTTCAAGGATTCTACAAGGTTGGTGGTCATATAACCCCATCGACATCCTCCATCAAATGCCCTTGTCCACTTCTCCACCGGAATGTTGTCCACCCAGCTTAATGCTTCTGTGTTTGACAATCTTATTTCTTCGCGGTAATACCTGAATGAAGGTTGGTTTAATGCATACCCCGCGTTCACAAATTTCATCTTGAGGTTTTTGTCTTTAAATTCCCGCATAAAATTTTGCGACATGTGTCTTATACAATAAACATGGACAGAAGGAGGATTATGCCAACCATTTGCAGGATATTGTAAGCGCTTACAATAGAGGCGTGTCTGTCGGAAATCATACATAAGTTGGGTTGCGGGGCTACATGTGTTCTGAGATTTTTGAGGAAAAAACTCCAAGCCTCACCTGTCTCACCTTCTACCAGAGCAAATGTAATTGGAAATATATTATTATTTCCGTCTTGTGCTACCGCCATCAGCAATGTTCCTTTGTATTTTCCATACAACCATGTGCCGTCCACTTGAATAACAGGTTTGCAGAAAGCAAAACCTTTGATGCACGGTTGGAATGCCCAGAAGAGGCGAGAGAATATCCTACAGCCATCCACACATGTTCCATCAGGAGTGTATACTGGAAGCGATTCCAATATTACAACCGTACCAGGAACATATTTTTGAAGTGCTAGCAAATACTGTGGAAGTTGATTGTAAGACTTTTTCCAATTCCCATATACATGTTCAACCGCTTTAATTCTTGCAATCCAAGCTTTTCGGTAGGATGAAGTATAGTTGAACCGTGAAACGACATGAGAGATAATTGTGTTCACCTTCACATATGGATCTACTCCCACAAGATGCAAAATCTCTTGGCAAATTAATTGGGAGCTAAGTTTTCCATGATCTTGCCGATTAATGTTGGTTGTACAAGTGTGGGGTGGATCAATTGAACCTATCTCCCAACAACCACTTCTCTTCCGATAGGATGCTGCTAACCGAAACTTACAAAGTTTGTTTCGACAAACAACGACATATCGATTTAAGTCATTGCGGTTTACCTCAAAATCAACAAAATTTTCCATGTGAAACCTTATTATAGCTTGCATGCACTCCGCTTTTGTGCGGTACTGGTTCCCCACTTTCAAGACACCTTTGACTTGTTGAGAAGGATTGTAGAACAGTTTCGAGGATGGCTCGTCTCCACTCAATTGCAAATTTGTCATGTGCTGGGGAGGACAGTAGACTTGATTTAATGGTAATACCTCTTCATCTATGTCGTCAAGTGGCGTGATCGCGGTGTAGTCCCCAGTCCCAAACAAATTCACCATTTGATCAACAATGGCCTCTGGTTCTTCTTCCTCCTCGTCAACTGCATCAACTTCGTGTTGTTCCAACGACTGTGACTGATCTATTACCTGAGATTCACCAAACACCTGGGATTGTTGAGTTTGGCAGAGTAACAGATACAGCTCAATATAGTTGAACCCAGAGTTTTCATGGCTTTCAAACATGCGTTGAACATCATCATCGTCCTCTATTTTCTCTTAAAAATACTTGACCTGACCATGTTAAAAAAAATGGGGCTTCTATATGTGATTTGCAATATTGGACCTGACATCTTTGACTCTATCCGCTCTTTGAAATGCAAGAAATTGGACTTCCTGCTCATTGTTAATCGGGTAACATCAGTATTTTGAAACCCGAAACCGAAAATATCGGAAATAAAGGTGTCTCTGTTACAATGAGCATGTACAACATAATTTGGTGTTCTAGGCATAGTTCTATATTTTGAAATGTAGTTGAAGATGATAGTTCCCATTTCTAATATGTAGTATAAATATAATAAAAGAATACGAATAAAAAAAATGTCATGTGTCGTGTACCCTTCAAGAGAGGCGTCATTCAAAATGGAGTCCCCTATTTAAATTTTAATGGAGGGCGTCATTCACTTTGAAGTCCCCTATTTAAATTTTAAAGGAGGGCGCCATTCACTTTGGAGTCCCCTATTTAAATTTTAAGGGAGGCGCCATTCAAAATGGAGTCCCCTATAATGCGTCGACGAGAAATGGCACACAAGCATCCTCTCTGACCTGTGGCACTATAAGCCATGGAAAACATATGCAAAACATGAGTGTCGTGAATGGAAGCTTCGCATGGATTTTGTTTTGAACGACAATGTTTTGCCATATGAGAGCAAACCGTCTATCCAGTACATGACTTGGTATAGGTCGGTTTCCATTGGTTTCTTTTCCCATCCTAGATATCTTGTTGACCCACGTCAGCAAGCCACATCATCATGAACTCAACAGCGGGCCAATCAACCAAGCCAACAGCCAACCCAACCCCCACTCACACAACCACAATTCCATGAAAATACCCCTTACCAATCCACCACATTTCAACATGGTTATACTCAGTCCCCATACCACCAAAACCCACCACAATATCAATCATACTCCTATGACACTACAACCCAGATTAACACGGAGTATCAAACACCTAACCAAACCTTACCCACACAGACATTTACACCCTTCACCGTTTACGACCAAGCAGATTACCGTCCTGACATATCATCCAACCAACCACCCCAACATAATAATGCAGGCATGGGAAACACCTTTAATCTGGATCTGGACGACTTGTCTAATATTGACTCGTCTACATGGTCACTATTTCTTCAAATGACGGACGAAAACCCATTAACAACATCCGCCCCTGTGGACCCAACGTCGCCGCCACCGCGAAGTGAACGAAGAAACGTACATACACAAGGATGTGGTACGGGCTAAACCTCGTCGTCAAAATTATTGTACTGTGTTTCGTCTTTCGTCTATGTAATATTTAATTATTAAAAAGAAATATTTAGTATGAGTAATAATTATTAAAAATATTAAATATTATTTATGAATTATTATTATTTATATATTAATGTTTAATGTTAATTTATTTAAAAAATGTTAAAAGAAATTCGTTGACAAAGGGGGCTCCAGGAGATATGGCGCTTCCCTTTAAAATTTAAGGGGGTAGCCATTACCAATGACGTCTCTCTTTCAATTTCAATAGGGTAGCCATTTATAATGGCGCCCCTGCAATGTTTTTTTTAAACATGAGTATAATAGAATTATAGACTTGGAAACATGATTATATAGTTAAAAAATTCTATTATCATCATTGTCATGCCAACAAGACCATGTCTTCCTTATTTCCAATCGTACGAACCAAACAACTCCCAATGCTGCCAAAGCTTCAAAACTGCTCAAATAACCACCTGTTTTCCGTACGATCTTTTCCACCCTGTACCGCTGCCACATACGACCTATACACTCCAGTCAGCAAAACTAACACCTGTACCGCTGCCACATACGTCCTATACACTCCAGCCTGCTCTTCACCATAAACCACAGATGAACGAGACAATACTTGCCATTCCCAAAACAAAACCCGCAAAGCTCGTACGAATGCCTGCTATGCGACAACACACTGCAATTCTGCAAGGACTCATCAAGCACCAATCCAATCCCTCAAAAACAACACAGACCACTGCTACAAAAAACTACAACAGCAATTTTTGAAAAGGGAAGAAAATCATAAAATTCCAAAAGGACTGACCAATACAAAAGAGACCTTTCGATTTCCTTCATAGTACTGAGTATCCCCTTTCAACCACAACATCACTTCAAAATCACCCGACACAGCCACACACAGTGATCTTCCATTTCTCTTCAACCTCACTATCCACACTCTTTTTTCCCTCCAAATCGTCCAAACCACCTTTAACAAACCTCCATTCCCCCAAAATTCATCCAAAATCTTAACATCAAATCTATTCAAAACCACACAAAAGCCACACCCCTTTCAACCAAATCATTGAACGGAAACAGGGAGAGTGAGAAGAAGGATAAAGAGTTTGAGATGAAACGAAACCATTCACCAACTTACCTCCAAACTTCCACCGCCAACACCACAACCACGCGGATTCAACAATAACAACCAACACTCAAAGCCATCCGCCGAGAACAGAGAGAGAATTGCGAAAGAAAAGGAAAGAGAGATTTGAGATGAGGGCATCGCGATGAATCGCGTGGGGAGAGTATGAACGGAAGGGTTCTTATTTGTTCGTGTTGGTTTTGATCGTGGCAGAGAAAGAGAGGGGAAAACGTATCAAAAGGGACTGAATGTGAGAAGGTTGGAAAATTTTAAGGGTGTCTTGCTTTTCGTTTCACGAAGTAAGGCGATTTAGGTTGCCTTCACCCTGATCTTCTTTTATTTTCATTTATTAAATATTTCGTCTGATTTTATTTTATTTTATTTTTATTATTTATTTATTTATTTATTTATTTTTATTTATTTTATTTATCATTTTTGCTGTTGCCTAGAGCATGGGCTCAGGGCCCAGATGTGATTGTTCATGATTCTTACCTTTGTTTTTTAACTTTTCTGTTTAATTTAGGTTTTTGATAACAAGTTACAATAATTTTAATTAAAATTTTGAATAAATTATAAACTTTAATTTTAATTAAATTTTTGGATAAAATTTTGAACTTTAGTTAATTAAATTTTAGATTAAATTTTGAACTTTAGTTAATTAAATTTTAGATAAAGTTTTGGACTCTAGTGTTTTTTATTTAAATTTTGGCCTAACTTTTAACCTTGGCCTTGTTTAATTTTGATAATTTTGTTCTTATTTCTTTTATTAAAATTTTGTTTAGTTTTATTTTTCTCTTTGATTAAGACCTCGATTAAAGTCTCTTCGTTATTTGGGTGCTGGTATTGATTAAATTCTGATGTCAATTTTGAACTAAGTGTTGGTCAATCATTGTTGCATTTAGTTGACTTAATTCTCGAGAAATTATCGATTATTTCTTGCCTTATTGATTGGTTCATTCTTGATGCTTGCTGAGACTTTTTTTTTTACATTGTCCATGAGTTGCTAATAAGAGTTTGGCGTTCTCTCGTTCGATCTTGATTGCTGTCACTTGTGCTTGAAGCTTCATCCTTACCCTTGTTGTCGCTTCCAGTTTCCAAAGGAAGGTTACATTGTTGACTCTTAAGTCATCTTCTAAGTTAATTTAGATTTGTCTCTCCTCATTTTCCTTGACCTCATTAGGATCAATCCATTGGCCTCATTAGAGCCTTTACCTTTCCTTGACCTCATTAGGATCAATCCTTTAGCCTCGTTAGAGTCATTCACCCCTTTAACTTAGAAATTAGGATAGAGTTCTTAAACTCTATGTGATTCTCGTCATAATGAGTATTCACTTCCCTTTTGACTTTGTTTAAAGTCGACTTCTTATACTTACCCTTTCAATTTAGATTTAGAGAGTTCTTTAACTCTATGTGAGTATCATGACCATGAATACTCATTCCCTCTTGGAATCTTGATCATTATCAAGAGTTCCTCAACCCTAGTTAGGCGAATTACGGAGGCTCTGATTCCTCAGTCCTAATCAGGATACGTAGGCACAAGATGCGATATCTTGTCGAGCCAATTTGCCTTACAACTTAGACTTAGAGAGTTCTTTAACTCTATATGAGTATCATGATTATGAATACTCATTTTCCCTTAGAACCTTGATCATTATCAAGAGTTCCTCACCCATAGTTAGGTGAACTACGAATGCTCTGATTCCATCCTCATTAGGATACGTAGGCACGAGATGGAACGTCTTGGCGAACATACTTAGTGTATATACCCTTAGGTCTTTACCTTTAGCACCTTGGTTTTTACCATAGGTCTTTATCCTTGCCTTAGCATATCCCTTAGCAAGTAAACATAACGTAACACAAATACAAACAAGAGGTTCCTGTAGAGTACTACAGATATCTATGATGCTAATACTTTTCCTAGGTATAACCAACCCCCGAACCTTAGATCTCTTAGTTGTGTCCTTACATATCGCAATTAGGGTTTTCTTTGATCTTTACCCCTTCCTTTGGATAAATCAAAGCCCGGTGGTGAATTTCAAAGATGTGTGATTCAAGTTAATTAATAGCTTGATATCTGATTCTCACCGCAACACATTCCCTACCCCCACAACTACTTAAGGGTTATCCTCTTTTCTTACCAAGGCTAGCATAACCTCCAGGATTTGGTCCACCTTTCCCTTCACTGCATCTATTTTCTCCTTCATTGCGGCCTGATTCTTCTCTATCTGATCCATTATTCAGTGATAATTGCTTATCATCTTGTAAGAGTGTCGGGAAGTTACATTTGCGAAGCTACCGGTTCAATAGTTCTGGAGAAGAGGGAAATATGGTATGAGTTTTCCTTTTTCAACCATGGGATGTATATTGATGTGAATGCATGAGTGCATGTAAAAAAGTGTATGTTTATGATTTTTTTTTTCAAATTTTATTTTCAAGGAATCTTGTGTACTAATTGGTTGTTTGCGAGCATCTGAAAGCATGAGAGCAATAAAGCAGACAAAAAAACACAATTAATACCAAGCCAAAATTTTCATTCATTCATTGGAAGAAAATCATACACAATACTTTGAAAGGTACAAGATAAAATCAAACTACATCTTTTGCTACTTTCGACTTTTTAAGTACTTCCAAGTCAAACCTAAACTTTGTCAGCATATATCTACAAGACAAAAAAAAGACTTCTTGAGGAGTGTTTTCATGAGCCATCTCATCCAAGTCATCTCTCAGAATCATAAGCATGTCTCGGACTAGGCCGTTTGCAAACTTCACTAGGTTGGAGAATTTCTCATAATACTCTATATATGCCTGATGTAGATCCTTGATCGTGGCTTTGTCAGTGAGTATGAAGTTATTCAAGCATTTCATTTTACTCTCCCATTTTAGGGTCTGGTTTCTCAAGACCTTATGACTTTCCCTTAAGTGGTGTTCACGTGTTTTGAGGGTTTCCAGCTCTCGGCGTGTCTTCCTCTAATCAGCAGGATGACCTTGAGATTCCCCTTCAGCTTCTTCTCTAAGGCGACACTCATGTGATACTAATGTTTGAGACTCTTTGAGCAACTCTGTGAGTTCTCGGATTCGAGCCTCGAGCCCTTCTATCATTTCTTTCTTCTATTTCAAAGTGTGTTCCTAAAGATGTCTCAAATCATGAATATCTTTATGAGCTTCTGCTATTCTTTTTTATTATGGAAGTCGAAGTCAAAAACGACACTTGTTAGGCAATCACTTACCTATTTCATCTTCCCCTTTTCAACCTCAACCATCTCCTATCTTTCTCTGAGTTGCTCCTCTTTTTTGGTGGAGGTTGAATTTCAACTCATTCCTCTCGAGAGTGACTCGGTTGAGATTCAACTGTAGGTTTTCATTTTCCTTTTTGAGCCTTGAAATGGTGGCTTCGAGCTCATTAGCTTCCTTTAGGGGAACATGTGTAGGCTCAGGTATTTGGGGTTGAACGGGGAGTTTAATACTGAAAGGCATCTTGATTTTTCGTACCCTTTCTCTTACCCATTGGCAGTAGGGTTCTTTGGCCACACATTTTCTTTTGCCCAACTCCTTCCTTTCCGGTTGACCCTACCCCAAACTCTACTTATCTTTCTCAACGTATCCAGGTCTTCTGCCTCTATGTCTTGTACAATAAAGTCTTCTAAAAGTCTGTCTTCTAGTGGGCCCTCCTCGAATACTCGAGTTGTCTCATGGATAATATCGAGTTACAGTTAATACACCCTCAGGTTCTGATGAAAGGTACGTTGGGGAAGTCCCCGCAATTGAGGATGATGTCTTCTACTTCCCAATCTCGAGTATACCAAAACAAAGAGTTAGAGGTAAGAGTTGTCAACCTTTGAGACCACTTGAACTCCTTAGGATTTTCCACGAAGGGGCCTTTCTGAGGCATGTGGGACATGAGCCACATGTACAACAAGGGAGAACAAAACAAAATTACCACTCTCCTCTTCTCATGTCTCGTATGAAGGTAATAATACATCAGCCAGTAGAGTTGGAACAAGATTGTTTGCCAGAAATACACCAATAGTCAGGAAGTCTAGAAAGTCGTCAATATTCGAGAACATTCTGTCTAACACTAGCATGCTAGCATGCAATCCCACCACAACTCCCATGTCCAGAGACACACAACTACGATCTAATGAAGGCACACATTTTTCAGATCTCACTCGCTACAAAAGAATACTTAACAAACTCATCTATCTCCTTAATACACACCCGAATATTGCTTTTTCATTCCAACAACTAAGTCAACACATGGGCCAACCAACTACTGAACATCACACAACTGCTATTTGAGTCTTACGCTAACTCAATAATTTTCCATCTCAATGCCTATTTTTTCCTTCAACTTCTTCCTTACAGCTCAGGGCATTCTCATATTTTGATTGGGCCACATGCTAGAAGACAAGAAAGTTAATCAATGACTACTGTGTCTGCTTAGGCAGCTCATTGATTTCATAGAAGTCGAAGAAACAACCTACTATTTTTAGCAGCTCCATTGAGGCTGAGTACCGAGCTATCGCCTAAACTGTCTGCGAATTTCAATGGCTCACCAACATTTTACAAGAAATGCATATCCTTTCACTAAACCTTCTCTTCTGTATTGTGACAATACCTTTGCCCAACACATTGTCAGAAACTCCTCATTTTACAAGCGCAACAAACATATAGGTTTAGACTGTCACCTTCTCAGAGAAAAGTTACAGCTTGGCATATTCCATCAGCTACGCGTTTCATCATCCCAACAAGTAGCTGACATATTCACCAAGCCACTTGATTTAAAGCTCTTCCACCTCAATCTCTTTAAGTTTGGAGTTCACACTATTTACCCTCATGCTTATGGGGAGGGGGTTTATTACAAACTTAACTACCTGTATCTACTCTTTAAATTAGTTTGTTAGTTAACAAAGCTTTAGTTTATTAGATGGTTAGTTTGTTACAACCCAAGTGTCAATATCAGTCACTTGGAATTTTTTATTGGGGCATAACTTAATGCACCTTAAGTATTGTTTTCCCACCATAGTGAAAAACCAAAACTACCAATAAAATTCAAAAATGAATCTTCAGACGCACCCTAAATACATCAAATTCATACGTAAATAAGTCACACCCTCATTTTTATAAAAACAAAATAGTTATAATATATACTTTCAAAATAAATCTAAAAGTATACTTCGAAAAATATTTTATTTATAACTTTAACAATACACTAACATATTCTAACACGTACCTTAAAGTTTGGTGTACCTTATTTGTTATAAACTTTTGTCTAATAGAAAATCACTCACTCTTAACTTGGAACATTTGATATAAAACGAGGTTGTGACTCATTTATGTGTGAAATTAATGTAAATAGATATAATGTGAATTCGAATGTGCATATTCATACTAAATTTTGAAAGAAAGAAAAAAGAGATGATTTTCACTTAGAAGGTGCTTTGATGTTGAAGATGGTTGGTTTATACCTGAGTGAATCGCACACTCAAAGATAACACAGAGTCGCCACCGAACTTTATTTAGTCCCAAAGGACAGGGAAAATATCGATAAAACCCAAGGGGAAGAGAAACGGGAACGGGGATCGGTTATGCGAAAGGAAGGTACTAGCACCTAACGCACCCGTCGTACTCGATGGGAACCATTTCGCTTGCTTCTAGGCTCCGATGGGTTATCTATCTAAAGGCTTCTAGCTAAGAGAAGGAGAGAGAAAAGAAGAAAAGGGAAAAGAAAGAAAGAAAGAAAGTGCTCGCGGAGGATTGTGGCCCTCGTGCCTACGTACCCTCATAGTGCAATGAGGAAGTCAGAGCGTCGTAGTTCAGAAAACTAGAGGACGGAAAAGAAAAAGAAAGGAAGGAAGGGAGAAGGAAAGAAGGGTGGAAGTGTGCTCGCCAAGACATCGCGTCTCGTGCCTATGTATCATACATTCGAAAGAATGCAGAATCAGAGCTTCTGTAGTTCGTGGAACTAAGACGGAAAAGGAAAAGGAAAGGAAAGCGGCGTCAAAACCAAGGACAAAAGAAAGAAGGAAATTCCACTGAGGATTCCAAAGAAATGGTGTCAAAACCAAGAAAAGAGCGTAACGAAAAGAAATAGTAACTGTATTGAGAATAAAGTACGAGAATGGTGTCGAAACCAAGAGAATAAAGGAATAAAAGGGAAATGGTGTCCAAACCAAGAGAATAAGGGAGTAAGAGAGAAATGGTGTCCAAACCAAAAGAATAAGAGATAAGAGAGAAATGGTGTCCAAACCAAGAGAATAAAAGAATTAGAGAAAAATGGTGTCCAAACCAAGAGAATAAGAGATAAGAGAGAAATGATGTCCAAACCAAGAGAATAAGAGATAAGAGAGAAATGATGTCCAAACCAAGAGAATTAGAGAATGAGAGAAAAATGGTGTCCAAACCAAGAGAATAAGAGAATGAGAGAAAAATGGTGTCCAAACCAAGAGAATAAAAGATAAAGAAAGATCCGCTGGGGATACAAAGAGATAGTGTCATAACCAAGAAAGGAATGCAAAGGGATAGATAATAACCGTACTAAGAGTAAAGTACAATAGTGGTGTCAAAACTAAGAGGAAAGAGGATTAAGATTCTGTGGGGAAAAGAAGTTTTAACAGATAAGAAATGTGATCAACCAAAGAACGGGTGTAGGACCGAGCGAAGGTCGTGACCCTAAAAGGACGGGTGTAGGACCGAGCGAAGGTCGTGACCCAAAAGACGGGTGTAGGATCAAGCAAAGATCGTGACCCAAAGAACGGATGTGGGATCAAGCAAAGATCATGACCCAAAGGATGGGTGTGGGATCAAGCAAAGATTGTGACCCAAAGAATGGGTGTGGGATTAAGCAAAGATCGTGACCCAAAGAACGGGTGTGGGATCAAGCAAAGATCGTGACCCAAAGGATGGGTGTGGGATCAAGCAAAGATCTTGACCCAAAGAACGGGTGTGAGATCAAGCAAAGATCGTGACCCAAAGGACGTTCGGTACCCTGACTGAATAAACAGTACCTGACCGAAGAAAGGGTATTTGAACCGAAAGAAGGTTACTAACCCAAAGGTGCAAGTGTTTGAACCAAGAGAAGGTTGCTAACTGCTGAGGATTCGGTGTTAACAGAAAGACTATGATTGACCGAAAGAAACGAGTGATTAACCAAGAGAAGGTGATTAACTCGAAGGGTTTCAGTATCTTAATAGACTGACTGTGGTTAACTGAAGAAAAGGGTGATTAACCGAGAAAAGGTGATTAACCCAAGGAAACTCAGTATTTTAACAGACGAACTGTGATTAATTGAGAAGGCGGGTGATTAACCAGAAATAGGTGATTAACCCAAAAGGAAACTCAGTGTTTTAACAGACGGACTGTGATTAACTGAGAAGGAGTGCAAATTGGTGTTTTAATTGACAAGCAATGGTTAACCAATCAAAGGGAGGGGAACCAAGAGAAGGTTGCGAACTCCGAAAGAGTTTCAGTGTTTAACAGGAAAACTGTGTTTAACCGAAGCAAAGGGATTTGAGACTCTTCTAGGGAATCAAGCGATGACTGACCACAAGAAAGAAAAGGATAAGGTATAGAAACAAAGAGAGTTTGCTAACCCAAGGGCGATGATCTTAACCAAGAAGGAGGTGATTGATCAAAAGAGATATTGAAAGGGATAGGAGTGATCAAGGATCAAAAGAGATTGCAAGGAAAAGGAGAGATCAAGGATCAAGTTAACCGGGGAAGGAGAAACACTACAGCTTGAGGATAGAGGTGACTATTCTCGAAAGAGAGGGCCAAATGCCCTTACCCAAGAAATAGCCAGAATGAGGGTATGACAATTCCATCCTCATTCCTTTTCTAGTACTCAAGGTATATGTGCGGAAATTGAAACGGAGAGGGTAACATCTCCAATTTGTACAGTGCTCCAGAGTGTCGCGAAGCGGACAGCGTAACAACTTTAATTTGTACAGTGCTCTAGAGTGTGCGTAGTGCATCGTGCCAAACTCCAACTCCGTGGGGGATGAAGGAAGAAAAGGTATAAAGAGATCCTAAAGAGAGGGAAAGGGAAGATCAACTAATCGAAACACGATTTTGATCAATTAATCAAAGGGAAATGCTATGCTAACAATTTTCCAAATAGAATGGAAAACCATTAAAGAAAAAGGTGTAAATTATTAATTATACAAGATTAAATTTGCTCAATAAAGAACAAACTTAATGTGATCAAGAAATGAAAGTGCAAAACAGTGCCAAACAAATATTAGCATGTATCACAAATCATGTGTCAAATGATCAAGAATTGTGTAAAAACTAGCATGTCCAAACAAATATCAAGAACACACATATTTGCACAAATTGATAAATCAATCATTGAATTAATGTAAATAAGCTCTAAACAGAGGTTAACAGCACTTAAGACATCCATAAATATCAAGTATGTTAATTCATGGAAGTTAGATGAAGAAAAAATGTCAAACAAACTTGGAAAAAATCAAAATTGGCCATTATGTACAGTGGTAATCGGTTACTCACCAGGCGTTAACCGGTTACTTGCTTGAAAACTTGCGCTTTTGGTGAAAAATACACTGAGTAACCGGTTACTCACCAGGCGTTAACCGGTTAACACTGTGACAGTGGCAAAAATAACAGAAAAAAACAGCTTTTCAAAAGTGATTTTCAACGCATAATCACTTGTAACAACCACCACATGCTAGATCATGAATTTGTGCACGAAATTTAAATCATGTGAGAGCAAATAACACAAATTACAAGCATCAATTATGGAGATTTAAGATCAAGCAATTGCATGATAAATTAAACCGAAAACGATCGAAATCACAACGTAAATGCGCGGAAACGATCGAAACAATGAGTAAAGTGAGATCCACTAACCTACAAGGCTGAGATGTGCCTTGGTAATTGTTTCAAATGATTATTGATGCAGAAAATCAAAGAAAACCAGAGGAATCCTCAATTTGTTGACGAAACGTATCGAAACCGAGCACAATTCGACGAAAACTCCAAAATGAGAATTATCACCGAAGAAACTTGAAATGAATACTTGAGATGAATTCAATGGCTTATAAAACTCCAGAAATCCAAGTATAAATAGCAAGATGATGAAGATAATCAAAGAAAACCAGAGATTCCTCAATTGTACTTTGAATCGTAACGAACCAAGCGAACTTCGACGAAAACTCCGAAATGAGAATAATCACCGAAGAATCTTGAAGTGATAGCTTTAAATGAATCCAAAAGCTACTGAAGCTCCACAAAATCCAGTAGAATCGAATAATGATGAAGGTTAAGCTCAAGAAATAATCACTTTCAATGTGAAAAGTGATTATTCTTTAAGAATTAAGAGCTTTTGTGTGGTTTGGTGAAGAAGATGAAGAGGAATGTGTAGAAGTTGCAGAAAAAATGCAGAGGAGAATGAGAGAATTGAGAGTGAAGAAATTGTGAATTTGTGTGAATGATTGTGGAGGAGTTGCAAAATGGTGACGCTTGGCTTATATAGAGTTTAGGTATGGAGTGTGAGAGCTTTGGACGTTGGTTTGGACTTAGCTTTGGGAGGTTTGGAATTAGGGTTGGAGTTAGTTACACTTGACTCACCGAGTCAAGGTGGTTAACTCGGTTAGTTAGGATCAACTCGGTAACAATCCCAATGTGAGCTCCAACATCTAAAGGTTGATATGCTTGGAAAACAAGGAACAAAGTGCACTTAATTTAGAGTGAAGCATTGGAATAAATACACTTGGAATGTCTTGAATAGTCTTGAAATGTCTAGAGATGTCTAGAATGTTCCACACACTGCTAGAATCAAGTAGAATCAAAGACCAAATAGAATGCACAGCTGCTGTCCCAAAAATGCAGCAGGAACTGCAAATTTACACTGAGTAACCGGTTACTCACCATGCGTTAACCGGTTACTTTAGTCAAATTTTGCCCAAATTGCTTGGTAATGATGCTGGAGTCCCGGTTTCGATTTTCCATCTCTTGTCTTGATGAATAAACATGGAAACCTTCATTTTAAGCTTATTTTGACGATGTAATGATCTTGTGAGGGTGAGATTAACCGGGCTTGGAAAACCTAAATACTCATGCAACCAAAATCATAAATAAAAAGTGCGAATGCATATGCCAGCGATGTGAATGTACATGCTTATGCAAAAACAAAAAAGGAGGTCAAATTTCGGGTTACGACAGCTGCCCCTATTTAATCCACTTGGACCTAAAGGTAAGAATTGCGTTAGATTTTCGATGATTCGAGGTAGAAGGGGATTAAATAAAAGAGTAGCTTGGAAATTTGGCCGACGATGGCAAAAGGAAAAGGTGCAAATGCAGAATTGATAGGTGCAAAGTTTGGCTTAAAATCTGTTGGGAGATGAATCATGCCAAAAAGAAAGGGAGTATGCTTGATGCATATGCCATGTATGTGTTGTTCTACATGATGCTTGATGTCATGTAATACAAGGATGTAGTGTTAATATGCAGTGTTGCAAGTTTGTAGGTTTTTGGACGGACCAAAGAGAACCAGAAAATGTTTTGGAGAGGTTTTCCAGACGAGGACTGGACTTTGAAAAGGTGCGCCAGACGAGAACTGGAAGAGTTAGCCAGACGAAACTGGATTTTGATTGGGACGCATGTTTGGACATGTTGATGATTATGTTATGCGTTTGAAAATGCAATGATATGCGATGATGATTACCAGATGCAGAATGTCGGTGGTTGGGTTTTGAAGAGATGTTAGATGTGATCGGGCTTAAGTTAAGACTTCATGCCATGCCAAATGAACGATATGCAAGAGTGAAGCAACGTGATCAAAGCATGAGAATGGTTTATGCAATGGTTTCTGAGAATATGTCAAGTGTTTTTGTTGTGGGAGGTGAAAGAGTTGAGGTTAGGGTGTAAGCCATAAAGACGAGATTCCCCGACACCTTCTTCAGGATCAACAGTCGTTGATGCACCACTGCTCCTGATTCAAAACAGGGAGAGAACTTGTACCTTGGTAGCCTATCTATGCCCCTAGTCTATTGGGTACGTGCATGAATTGCCCCAGTCACAAGGTAGGAAACAGTTGCATCACAGGATGGTCCTGATTTGGCTTGCCCCCAGTGTATTGGAACAATGTGCCCTTGATTAACCGTCTCTTGGAGAGGTTGAC
The DNA here is from genome assembly GCA_022829125.1 of Lathyrus tuberosus. Classification (NCBI taxonomy): domain Eukaryota; kingdom Viridiplantae; phylum Streptophyta; class Magnoliopsida; order Fabales; family Fabaceae; genus Lathyrus; species Lathyrus tuberosus. The sequence continues at coordinate 10,459,283 of JALAZF010000118.1, read as the reverse complement.
TTCTTGTGCTCTTGAGGTGGCTTGCCCCAATGTGATCTCTAGAGTGATTTTGCCCCTGTCTGATCGATCTTTGGAGGAATGCCCCTGGCCAACCAATCTTTGAGAGATTTGTCAAATCTCGACGTGATTGGCTCAGATTGACTGAATCTCGAAGTGGCTAGGCCCAATGGAGTTTTCCAGGCGTTTTGCCCCTTGAGGTGATCACACTTTCCATTGTGGAAACTTTCTTGATGTCAAGTGCTTGTTCGCAAGTAAAAATGTTTGTTTTGAAAATGATAATGTTAATGCCATGCATATGTCAGTTTTGAAATCCAAGTATGTTCACTAAGATTATGACATATAGTGAATGAATCACTGTTTAGAATGCCATGTCAGTATCGGCACAAATGATAAGCAAATCTTTAGGAGTCAGCTTTGACATGATTTCATTGTAGTATGCTTTCGAAATAAACCCTGCTTCAATTAGGTCTTTTGCGGGTTGTAACGTGGCCTGGTTCATGGTTTCAGAAAGAAAAGATATAAGGCTCAAAATTTATTTTAACCCACCCATTCTCCTTGATGTTCTCCAGTCCTAAGTTCAGATAGTTTGACACAAGCGTTCACCTTTCAAAAGAAAATGTATTAAATGATGGATGCGATGGTAGAGGAACCGACAAGGATTTTGGAACGATAATCACTCACCTTTTGTTTTTGTCACATGTGAAATTCTGGTATCAGACGTGTGATGTTAAGGTGCGATGTCACAACAACACACTCTGCACAATGGACAAAATAAACAGCAAAATAACACACCAAATTGTTCACCCAGTTCGGTCTAACTACCTACGTCTGGGGACTACCAAGCCAGGGATGAAATTCACTACTTGTAGAATTAATTTACAGACTCAACAACCCAGTTGACAATCTCCTAAACTTAATTCCTACTAGTGACTTTCTACCTAAGAACCCACTTAGATATGAGAACACTACTCAATCCCTAACACAATACATCAAAGAACAACCTCTTTGAAAAACCTTGATCCTGCTTCACAGCTTTGATCAAGTTACACAACTCTCTTTGCTTAACAGCTTTAGAGAGGACAGAAAACGACTCAGCAATTCACCCTAGAATTCTGGTTATACAACTCGTACAAAATACTCAAGACACTCAGCCTATGCTCTTGATCTTCTCTCTGTATTTCTGTATCTTTTCCTTTGGTCTTGTGCGCTTTAAATAGCAACCTGAATTGGGCTTGGACTACTACAATATCTGACTTGATTTGTTATTTAAAACTGAATATTTAAAACATATTTTCTCCTAAAATCTTTTCAAATCTTCAACCTTTTAAATCTCCTACAAATCTGCACCAGATCTCCTATGCAGCGGAAAATATCTATCCCAAGATATTCTCATCCAATGAGACTAACAACTCTCCACAATTCCAGCTAACACGCAAACCCTAACAACATCACCACCTGATGTTATTAATTCAACAGATCTAATGTCACAACATCGGACATGTGACATCAGACATCCAAATTTCAGCAAATACATACTTAACACAGCCTAGTGTTAAGTCTCAATGTTGCAGCATCACTACCTTGACATCAACATTGAACATACTTTGTTTTACCAAAATTCCAGCCAATCCAAGAACTAACAATCTCCCTCTTTGGCTAATTTTGGCTAAAACACCCTCTGAACCCTCAGAGTCTTTAGCAGCGGAAAACTTCAGTAATTTGAAAACTTCATCAGCAGCAGTTTGACAATCTTCATAGTCTTCATTACTTGATCTGCTGCAGCACCATCTTCATTATTGACTACCGCCAATTGGTGCTCCCTCCTCAAAAACCTGAACCAGCATCACAGCTGTTCAATAGCTCACAATGCGCAGCACTTCTCCCCTTGATGTCTGCTTGGCTGCACTCTTCAAATGCTATGATATCTTCACTGGCAGCTCAGTCTAAACTCCCCCTTAATTCAAAGGCCAGCATAGCAACTTGTAGCGAGCGATTTTGGACGCGGTTCTTAAGCGCTGGTCGCTCTCTGCGGTTGAGCTTAAAACTACAGGTCGATTCATTTTTTATCCTATTGAAGCTGATGAAGGAAGGGAAATAGATGTCTCCAATTAACCCTGCTTTGCATACTGAGTTTAAACAGCGGTCTGTTAGGTTACGGATGCTATCAATGTGGGGGGGGGCCTTTGTACTGGTTATTTGTATTTTCGCCAATACTGGTTTTTATCTAGACAGAAGGTTTCTGGCGGGGAACAAGGATTAGGATGTTAGGACTGATGCTTTTGATAGATACATGGGAGTATGGGATTTAGGTTTTTGTTTAGTGTGCTCGCTAAGATCTTTTCTTTCGATCTTATGCCTACGTATTCCCGTTTACCGAAACAGGGAAATCAGAGCGTTCGTAGTTCCTCCTATTCTATGGGAGGAAATGGTTGTTTTGGTGTCTTGTTCAAAGCCCAAGACGTGAAGCTAAAAAGGTGATTTGTATCTTGTTCAAAGCCCAAGATGTGAAGCTGAAGGTCCCAACTTTAGAGAGAATTTGTCATCTCTAAAGAGGGGGTTGTATGTCACAACTGTTTTATAAAGGAGAATTACTTTAACCGGGATTTGTGAATCCGGCAATGCCATAATTTCCTTTATAGGGGATTTCAACCTGAAGGAGAAGACTTTAACTCAGTGTAGAGTAATGCCATCTTTCCTTAGGATTTTCTCATGCTAAAAGAGGGACATTGACATGGATGTAGATGATCCAGAGGCTTGCCGCTTACAGCGATTAGATGAAAGGGGAAGGAGTTGTTGATGTTTGTGTATTGTGAACGAGGCACAGCTTTGATGCTAAAAGGTTAATTGGATTAACCAGTGGTTTTCTTATACAAAGCCTAAGAGGAGGCTATTATGTGTCTCGTACAAAGCCCGAGAGAGAGGCTAAAAGGTTTTGGCCCGACGATGGAGTCTTTTGTTATCTCGTATAAAGCCTGAGATGGAGGTTGTTGTTTATTTGGCTCAATAAGAACCTTTTTGTATCTCGTATAAAGCCTGAGATGGAGGCGAAATGGGTGATTGACTCAACGAGGTAGTCTCTTATGTGTCTCGTACAAAGCCCGAGAGAGAGGCTAAACGTTGTTTGACTCCGCTGGGGAGAATCATTATACAAAGCCCAAGAGGAGGCTAACTTCACTGGAGAAGGATCATTATACAAAGCCTAAGAGGAGGCTATGGTAACTATTTTAGTTAAGTGACAGGTCCAGTATACTGATTTTAAAGAGAAAATCAGTTCTTATATGATCAATACTGTACTCAGGGATTTGATTCAAGGATCTGGGTTATTCCTGTTCTTTAAGGAAGCGGGAAATCCAAAGGGTATTGAGACTGTCCGAGTCTGCGGGTTTCCTTCCTATTTAACGAAGGGGTCACTTGAGAATGTCTTTGAGACTCAAGGAAGTTAGACTGTCCAAGTCTAGAGTTTTATCTTTTGTACTATGCTTTGAGAAACAATAGTAGACTCTATGAAAGGACTGTTCTATGCAGATGACTAAGTTTTGTTCCTATACCTCTAGGAGGTCGTCGGGACAATTTGTACGAAGCCCAAGAGGAGGCTGGAAACTTTTAAGAAGCCGACGGGTCCTTGTATTAAGCCCAAGAGAAGGCTATCATTCCCGGAGGAAGAGATCATTATAGGAAGCCTAAGAGGAGGCTGTGAATACTTCTAAGAAGCCGTAGGGTTCTTGTACTAAGCCCAAGAGGAGGCGGGGTTGCTTTTAGGAAGCCTGTGGGTCCTTGTACGATGCCCAAGAGGAGGCCGATTGCTTTTAAGAAGTCGATGGGTCCCCAAACCCCGAGAAATTCAAGGCAAGCTATTCACAAGGAATAGATCAAGTCAGGAAAGTTCGAGAATTTGGAAGAAACTCAAGAGATGCCATTCACGGAGAAAAGATCATCTCTGGGGAGTAGAGTCTCTTGACAAGTGCTTTTAAGAAGCCCATGGGTCCCCAAACCCCGAGAAATTCAAGGCAATGCTATTCACCGAGAATAGATCAAAGTCAGGAAAGTTCGAGAATTTGGAAGAAACTCAAGTGATGCAATTCACGGAGAAGAGATCATCTCTGGGGAATAGAGTTTCTTGACAACTTCTATGAGTGACAGTCTATGAAAGGGTTCACAGAGAATGCTGCCTTTCATGTCTCCATATTGTTTAACCCCAAGAGGAGGGAAGATTGTGTCTGGTAATCCTATGGGGATCTAGTTTAGACTATTTCTAAGAGTGATTGAAACGGATTTACCTAGTCGTAGTTTCCGGGGAGACTCTAAATATCTATACTATTATTACACAGTTGATATGAGTTTATGAAAGAAGACTTACAGCGAAACAGCCCCACAATACAGTTATATGTATATGAAAGCAGTAAATGAAAGCGATAACCACTTACTCGGTTGTAGAGCTTCCATGCTGTTTGGTTAGTTGTTCAACAAAGAAAGATTGAAAACAACAGTATATTCAAAATCAAAGGAGAAAGTGCTTTGAAAAAGAAAGATTTGGGGCTTACAGCTCAAGGAGAGGCCCGGGGTTTTATCAGTGAGCGCACTGTTGAATTTGTACAGAGGGACTTATACAAGTGACTGAGGCCCAAAAAGGTTTTCTGTACAAAGGGATGGGTCTTACACTCTCTCAAGAGGCCCAAAAAGTTTAAAGAAAAAGAGTGGGGCTTATAACACGAGGGTAGGCCCAAATGATTTTTCCGTTTAAAATGGCGATCGCGCCGAGGTTTTCTTTTAACGCAGAGGGACTTATACAATAAGTGAGGCCCAAAATGTTTTGGTTAAAAGGGGATTGGGTCTTACACTCTATTAGAGGCCCAAGAGTTTTGAATGGGTCTTATAGCTCAAGGAGAGGCCCAAGGTTATTTTTCAAAAGGCGATGATCGTGCCGTTTATTTAAAAATGTATAGAGGGACTTATACAACGAATGAGGCCCAAAATGTTTCTGTACAAGTGGGTTGGGTCTTACACTCTCTCAAGAGGCCCAAAGTGATTTGAAAATGATTTATGAGGGTTGAATTAATCCAAAAACCCTAATTTGTTTTCAAAAATGTATTTAATTAAATAAAAATTCAATTAAAAATGATCAAAATTGTTTAACATATGAAAAAAAATTGTAATTTTGGATTAATGCTTCGAAAATTAAGTATTGACCTACAAAATAATTAGAAAGCATTAAAAGTTGTAAAATCAATGTAGAAAAAATATTTAAAATGTCAAAAACAATTAAAATATTAATTCTTTGGAAAAATATCAATTATATGAAATAAATAATATTTTTGGGATTTTTTGATAAAATAAAATATTTTAACATTTTTGTGAATTATTAAAAAAAGAATCAACTCAAAATCATTAAAACTCAGAGAGAACTTAATTTTTGAATCAATTAAATAAAAATCACAAAATTCAAATATTTGAATTTGAAAGAAATGGCGCCAAGAACAGCTGAAGAACACGCGCGTGTTCTGGGTTTGGCTGATTTGCATTTTCTATCCAATCTCCCTGAATACTTGATTATAACATGCAATCCACATATCATTATGCTCGTCTCAACCTCACGATCATGTCTATGTCCATTAATTTCATTTAAATTAAACATATAACAAGAAATCATGAAAAATCCTCAAGAACCCTAATTTCTGCATGAAGGCTAGGATTTTTGATACACGATTCAAACAATGCAATTAATTGAGGGAAAACATTCCATGCATGATTATGAACATATGGCCAAATTATTGTGCAACAAAAATTGCATGGATCATAGAGTTAGAAGAGCTCATGCTTACCACTTGCAGCTGGTGATCGTGATTTGTGTTGGAGGTGTTACAGCTAGGTTCTAATGATGTGCATAGCTTCCCTAGGTACCAAGTGATGTGTCTGAGTGCTTGGAATGGATTGAAATGGTTTGGAGTTGAAGATGGCACCTCAACTGCAAAACTGTCAAGAACTTGAGCAATTGGCTGGTGATTTTGTGAAATCAGTGTTCCAGATGTTATGTGAGTGTTTGGATCACTTCTATATGATGTATGTGAGGTGTGTGAGTGATTGGTTTGATTGGAAAAGCTCTCAAACTCAAAACTCGATAGCTACCTTGCTAAGAAAGGCATTTTTGCCAAGAGAAATAGATTTTGAGGAAAGCATCTGTTAGATGGCTTTGGTGTACTCAAAATGATCACAATTGAGCTCAATTTATAGTAGAGCAAGTTTGTTTTGCAAGGAATAATGAATGGCAACTGGTAAGTAGGTTTGGCCAATGTTGTCCAATGGAAATCCAAGTCTCCTCTAGCCATTGACTAGAGGTTAGGGCACAGAGCTGTGGTTCCCTTGGTCTTGGATAAGTCTTAACTGATTTCAGATGAGAATGGTTCAGTCCATGCCACCTTGATGCTTCCATTGAATGCTTCAATCCAAATTTGGAGTCTTGTCCCTATTTTGGCCATTCTAGGTTCAACATGCTATTTCTTGTTCCATGGACTTTGGAGGCTTGGCTCAGTGATTGCCCCCTTTAGATTCAATCCTTAGATGTGTCCAAGTGGATAGGAGCATTTGGATTTGGCTGATTTTGGAAAATCGACCAAAATTGCAAATTCTGCCTTGCCTTGGCAGATTTCAGCAAGGCAACTTTCCAATGTCATATCTCATGACTCAAATGGAATTTGGCAATGTTCTTGGCCATTTTGGAAAGCCCTTACATGATATAACAACTGTTTGAACATATTTGGTTTTGATCTCTTTTGAATCCAAGTGAAAAATCCCTCTACATTTGGCAAAAAGTGAAGGCAGATTCTGACTTAGTGAAAATTTCACTAAGTGTTGGAAAAAGTGTCATTTTCACTTTTCAGCCTTTTTGATCACTCCATAACTCAAAATCCTTAATGAATTGGACTTAGGTCTAGTTGAAGTTTTTGTAAAGGGTAATGAGGGCTACAAATCCATCTTTGGATGGGAAAAAATGGATTTGTGGTTTAGGAGTTATGATCCTTCAAAGTTGGTACCCTTGTCACTTTATTTTTAACTTAGAAAATTTTCTAAGTTTTTATGGTTACCCATTTTACAAGTTATCCCACTTTCTTTGATTTTTCTTGATGAATGATGATTCAAATCATACATTAACATCATTTTAGGGTTAAAAATCCATTTTGGTGAAAAATCTCAAAAAGTCAAAGTTGACTTTTGTGTACAGTTGACTTTTTATCAGATGAATTCCAAACTGTACAATTCTTCAGGAAATCATGTCCTTGACCTAAATCAAACTTGATGGACATGTTCCATGGGTGTCATAGGGTATATTGAGGCATGTCCTAGGGTTTGGGAGCATGTCCTGGTCAAAATTCAAAGTTACAGTTGACTTTTTCCTTAAAACCCTAATTGTGGTGCAGAGGAAATTGAGACTTGTTGCTCAACCTTCTTAGATCAATCCATTGTCCCAAATGGATCAATATAGTTCATTAGAGACCCTCAAATCCTCTCTTGAGGTCTTGGTTCATGATTTGTCCCAAAAGTCAACTTAGGGGTGAATTAGGTCAAGAAACCCTAATTCCTGATTTTTGATGTATGCATCCCCTGAGGCAAAATTGACTTGATGAATGGGTCCATGAGGTTCCATGGAGTACATTAGGTTGTGTTTTGGATCTTTGGCTTGTGTCCAGATGAAATTTTTCATCTGGAGGCCCTGGTCGACCAAAACCCTAATTTGGTGATACTGGCGATCTTGAGACTTAATCCACCTATAAGGGAGCAGCCTTGTGCATGATCCTTAAAGTGGGAGTCCTTTTGATCCATTGTGGATGTTTGAGAGGTTAGACAAGTTGAAGATCATGTCATTCCTTGATTGATCCTTTGTCTAAGCACTCAGAGAGAGCTTGAAACCCTAATTTTGATTGTAGTGAATGCTCAACAACCCTTGAGGCATTTGATGAGGCATGATGGTTCATCCACATTGTGATGATGATTTGCACAATGATGGGAAATCTTAGTGGTCAAAATTTGGGGTATGACAGATGCCCCTATTTAATCTTCTTGGACCCGAAGGTGTGAATGGCGAAGATATTCGGGCATTCGGGTGCAAGAGGACTAAATATCGGAATACCTGAAATTTTGATAGTGGTTATGAATGGTAGCTTGCGCATTCATCTTCTTTTTCTAAGCAATGATGCTTAGAAAAGGTAAACTTCCCCTCGATCCTGGTCTTCAGCCAAGGAACTGGTCTTAGTTGTGGAAACAAACTTCCCCTCGATCCTGGTTTCCTACCAAGGAACTGGTCTCAGTTTCTGTTGTAAACTTCCCCTCGATCCTAGTTTCCTACCAAGGAACTGGTCTCAGTTTCTGATTTAAACTTCCCCTCGATCCTGGTTTCCTACCAAGGAACTGGTCTAAGTTTCTGAAATAAACTTCCCCTCGATCCTGGTTTCCTACCAAGGAACTGGTCTAAGTTTCTAAAATAAACTTCCCCTCGATCCTGGTTTCCTACCAAGGAACTGGTCTAAGTTTCTTTTGTCAATAAACTTCATTGACAAGGGACGCTATTCGTAGCGATTTCCCTCAAACTTCTTGCCGAATTTTCCTGGGGAGATGCCATCTGACGGAAAAATTTTTGACGTCAGACTTGCTGGGGAACCCAATCGTCTGAATTGTAGAGGTACACAAACTTCTCTGTTTCGAGATGCCATTTGTCGATTCTACTGGGGGAAAGCGAGTCTCTTGAGAGGCGGTTTCCACTTGGGATCTTACATCATACTTTTCTCGGGATCTTCCTGGAGAAATGCCATGTGATGGGGTCCAATTTTGAGGTGCCGATGACCTTTTCATCAGCGATCTTTTTGGAGAATGGCAGCTGTACTGCCAAATCTCTGCTTAGGAGGCTTTCTCTGGGGGATTTTTTTAATCCGGGAAAGCAAGGATATCATCTTCAATGGCGAAGAGTGATGCTGACTGAAGGTTCCTCTGGTCTTTCAGAGGTTCAAGTTATCAAAGTGGTCGAGGAGCCAACTTCATTCCAGAAATAAACTGGAGGAGAGAGATTGTTCAGACGTTGCACTTCCTGACGAGGAAAGGGTTGACAACTCGATTGAGAGAACTTTTATCACTAGGGGACAAGACCGACTAGAGTGATATTGATGCAATATGAATGCGAATGCAAATCAATAATGCATGTATGTCTATACTGACAAAACTGACGCGACACACAAACTAAAAGATGAACATGACTGGATACTCGGCCATCGCGGGGCGTGTAGAGATATCGCTGGTTCAAGACAGCAATACCACCTTGCTTAGGAGGGATAGTCCCTGCGGGGAATACCGTTGATCGGGCTTAGGAGATCAGAACTCAGCCGAGGGGTGTCAGACGAAACAAGGTCTCTGACATAGTTGATCCCTTCATTCAGGCGTACTGGGTTAGAAGGAGCACTTTGATTCTGCACTTTGAAGTTTGCTTACTTCTGGAGAAGCGATTGATGTTCTTTTGATGTTCAATAGTCAAAAGAAATTGCTATCTTTATTTTAAAAGCAGAAAAAGTTTTACCAAGTAAATTCATTTTTGTTTTATTTCAAAAGTCGTTAGTCATGTTAACAACGTCGTTCTGTAAAGCTAAAACAAATAAGAATTACAAACAAAAGCACAAGGGCTCAAATTTTATTGATAAGATGGAGATCAGCCAAACGCGTGATTCCAAAGAGTATATACAAAGTTTGAAAATGGTAATTTACAGGGAAAAGGGCTACGTTGAAACATAACGACCACTATTCTTCTACCAACTTTGAATTCGGGACATCCTGAGCTTCTGTCGAAGATGACCTTGACTGGAGTTTTCCTCCAATGGATGGTATAACTGCTGTTGCTGAGGGACTTGCCTCTGTTGAACATAGTTACTTGCCATTATCCCTAATTTTTGCCTGGATTGTACTATGATGTTTCCAATCCATCGGGATGATTTTTTTTATATGTCTCTAACTTTTGCCTGGACCGCCCTTTCGGGTTTTCAATCCACCGAGACGTTTTTTTTTTTAGTTTAGGCAAAGTATTTCTTGACTACATCAACATTCGTGGGGTAGGTAAATTCCTCTCCGTCCATGGTTGCAAGTCTCAAGGCACCGCCTGAGAAAGCTTTTGTGACCACATAGGGGCCATCATAATTCGGAGTCCACTTGCCCCGGGAATCAGTGAGAAAAGATTGTATCTTCTTGAGCACGAGGTCCCCTTTTCTGAAGACACGAGGTCGAACCCTTTTGTCGAACGCCCTCTTCATTCTCTGCTGATATAACTGATCGTGGCATAGTGCCGTGATTCGTTTCTCTTCGATCAGGTTTAATTCGTCGTGTCGGCTTTGACACCATTCAGCTTCGGTGAGCTTAGCTTCCATCAGTACTCGGATTGATGGGATCTCTACTTCTATGGGGAGAACTGCCTCCATGCCATACACTAGAGAGAAAGGGGTAGCCCCCGTTGAAGTGCGGACAGATGTCCGATAACTGTGAAGAGCATAGGGCAGCATCTCGTGCCAGTCTTTGTAGGTTACAACCATCTTTTGAACGATCTTCTTGATGTTCTTGTTAGCCGCTTCTACCGCTCCGTTCATCTTGGGTCGGTAGAGAGATGAGTTATGATGTTCGATCTTGAACTCTGTGCACAACTCTTTCATCATCTTGTTGTTCAAGTTAGATCCATTATCAGTAATGATCTCGCTTGGAACACCATAACGGCAGATGATATTGTTTTTGATAAATCGGACCACCACTTGTCGGGTTACATTAGCGTATGATGCTGCTTCGACCCACTTGGTGAAGTAGTCAATGGCTACCAGGATGAATCGATGTCTGTTTGAAGCCTTGGGCTCAATCATGCCAATCATGTCGATTCCCCATATAGAAAAAGGCCACAGGGAAGAGAGAACTTTGAGATGTGATGGCGGTACATGAATTTTGTCGGAGTATATCTGACACTTGTGACACCTCCTCATGTACTTATAGCAGTCGGATTCCATGGTCAACCAATAGTACCCTGCTCTCAGAATTTTTCTCGCCATTGTGTGTCCGTTGGCATGAGTGCCAAAGGATCCTTCATGAATTTCTTTCATAAGCATGTCTGCTTCTGGTCTGTCTATGCATCAGAGCAAGACCATGTCAAAATTTCTCTTATAGAGAGTGTCACCGCTCAGGAAGAAGTTTCCAGCCAATCTTCTGAGGGTTTTCCTGTCTTTTCTGAGTGCCCCAGATGGGTACTCTTGTTTCTGAAGGAAGCATTTGATATCGTGATACCAAGGTCTGTCATCTATGACTGCTTCAATCGTGAAGACGTAAGCGGGCCGTTCAAGGCGCATTATGTCGATCTTAGGTATGTCATTCCATTGACCTACACTAATCATAGAAGAGAGAGCGGCTAATGCATCAGCCATGTGATTCTCATCACGAGGGATATGATGAAACTCAACTCTGTTGAAGAAAGGTAGCAACCTTCTTACATAGTCTTTGTAAGGAATCAATCCTGATTGGTATGTGTTCCAATCTCCTTTTATCTGATTGATGACCAAGGCTGAGTCGCCATATACGTCCAAGTTTTTGATCCTTAAATCAATCGCTTCCTCGAGACCCATAATACAAGCTTCGTATTCGGCCTCGTTGTTCGTACACTTGAACGTAAGTCTAGCAGTGAAAGGAATGTGGGTACCCTGAGGGGTAACAATGATTGCCCCAATTCCGTTTCCATAATGATTAACTGCTCCGTCAAAGATAAGTCCCCATTGGGAACCTGGTTCTGGCCCTTCACTGGATAGCGGTTCATCGCAGTCTTTCATCTTTAGATACATGACATATTCGTTTGGGAAGTCAAACCCAATTGATTCTTGATCGTCAATCGGTTGATGAGCCAAATGATCGGCTAAAATACTTCCCTTAACGGCTTTTGGAGCGTGGTACTCTATGTCATATTCTGATAACAACATCTGCCAACGGGCAATTCTTCCCGTAAGAGCAGGTTTTTCGAAGACATACTTGATTGGATCCATTTCTGAGATCAACCAAGTAGTGTGACGAATCATGTACTGGCGAAGACGTTCGGATGCCCAAGCCAAAGCGCAGCAAGTTTTCTCAAGCGTCGTGTACCGAGTCTCGCAGTCGGTGAACTTCTTGCTTAAATAGTAAATGGCAGACTCTTTCCGTTTGGTTTCGTCTTGTTGGCCAAGTACACATCCCATTGAGTCCTCTAGAACTGTGAGGTAAATGATCAGTGGTCTTCCTTCCACTGGAGGTGATAGAATCGGAGGATTCAACAGATATTCCTTAATACTGTCGAAGGCAGTTTGGCAATCTTCTGTCCAAACGCAATCCTGGTTCTTTTTGAGTAACTTGAAAATCGGCGCACATGTGGCGGTCATAAGGAATATGAATCTGGAGATGTAGTTCAAACGTCCCAAGAATCCTCTGACTTGTTTTTCAGTTTTCGGCGAAGGCATTTCTTGAATGGCCTTGACCTTGTCAGGATCAACCTCAATTCCTTTCTGGCTGACGATGAACCCTAGTAGTTTCCCTGAACGGACACCGAAGGTGCACTTGTTGGGATTCAAGCAAAGTTTGAATTTTCTTAAACGTTCAAACAATTTTGACAGATGTTCAACGTGCTCACTTTCTGTTTTTGATTTTGCAATCATATCATCGACATATACCTCGATTTCCTTATGTATCATGTGTAATACCCCAAAATTTGCTCTTCCCTTTTGGCATCATAGCATGGCATTATCATTTATCATATCATATCCATCTCATTAGCATTGCATTGCATTTAACATAGAAAAATGAAGCATGGCATCCTTCTTACCATCAGGGCATGTGATCAGGTGGAAGGTGGACAATCAAGGGATCATTCAAAGCACAAAAAGGTCAATCAAGTTGGCTCTAGACAAGCCAAGAGGTCTCTCATGTCTCATACTATCTCAATTGATCTTCCAAAACCTCAAGGAAGTGAGATTCAATGGAAGATTGAAGCACTACATCTTTCACTATGCAAGAGATTCAAAAATTGAAGGAAAACCCTCAAAAGAGATAGCTCATTGATTCAAAATCATTCTCAAGTGGCATTTCTCATCATCCTTTAAGAGGATACACAACATACTCTGAGGAATTTGGATTTGGAAGATGTGCAATTTCCTCCTAACCAAAGGGGGTCAAAACTAGGGTTTCCCATTAAATCAGGGAATCTTTGATTTTTTGGACAAAGCTTGTTGTCATGGTATTCTACATGTTCTTAAGTGTATATGTGTGGAAGATTGCATCTCAATTGGTTTTAGAAGTGGTTCAATTGGAAGAAAGATCAAGAATCAGAGAAATTGGGGCAAAGTCAAATAATCAGAGGAAAAAGTCAACTCTTGACTTTTTGAGGCCAAATTCATGAAATTCATGTTACATATGTCCAATGTACAAAATTTGATCAAGAAACTCCAAAGGAATCATGAAAAAATCAAGATGTGGAAAGTTGCCATTTTTGGATGAAGAAGGGTTACTAAAGATAGCAAGTTTTGGCCATTTTGCATCAGAATTTGAACCAAGGCCATTTAAATTTGGAGCACCAAATGAAAAATCCACTCTGCCTCAATGAAAGATCTTGTTTTAAGCTTCAAATCCATGTGTAGAACATCTCCATTGGATAAAAATTGAGAGAGATATGATTGATCAAAGTTGGAGGAAAGTAGGTTCAAAACTAGGTCATGACCAAGATTTTCAGGTCACGCGCGCAATCATTTTAACAAACAGTTGGTGGGCCAAATGTCCACTCATTTTTCTCATGGTTAAAGGCCTCAAATGAAAAACTTTTCAACATCAAAGTTGTTCCTTGTAGTGTCCTCTTCAATGTTGATGTTGTGAAAATTTTGATTTAACCAAGTTATGAGATAGTTTGGAGGGTTCAAAGTCATGTTGTTTGTGCTGAAATTTTGTGTGCCCAATTGCCTTGCCAGCCAACCTTTTGCCACGCCCACCAACCAGTTGTGAACCATTGTGTTCATAGCTATTTTTAGACATGTTTGAGACCTCATTTCACTTCAATTTTCAAACCAATATTGTTCCCCAATGTACCCTCTTTCAAATGAACCCATAAACTCCCTAAGGCAGTCATGGAGTAGAGAGAAAAACCTCCATAAACCACCATATGTTGACACTGATACATTGATGACATGCTGCATGATTTGGTTCAGTCACACCACAAACACCTCCTCACTTTTGTTTCCTCTTTCAACCAAGCACAAGTTACTTACATAATGCACACTGTCACGTGCCATACATGAGAATAGAAGGAACAAACTTGCTTAGCAAGTTTCTGATGCACAGATTGGCAGCTTCACTCTCCTTTTCTCCCTTCCACCATAACTGTCATGAGCTTGACCTCACCATAACTCAGCCTCAATAACTCGCCCCTAACTAACTTGACTCAGTTAGTTAGGGTGCACTCACTTTAACTCATCCAATTCAGTTAACTCCACTCATTAAACCATGGTTAGCTCACACTATAAATAAAAATCACACTCTCAAATTTCATTTCCAACTTCATTTTTCACACATTCACTTCAGAAACTTGCTCTTCTTCTCTCTCAATCTCACCATTGCCATTGATTCTCGAGCTTCACCTTGTTCATTTCCTCATTTTCACTTCAGAATCTCTCTGATTCTTTCTCAATTTCACTACCTTGCAACTGGTTTTGAAGATTGGATTTCATTTCTTCTCCATTGAATCATCATCCACCACTGCATCTAAGCCTTTATTTGGCCAAAAGAGGCTCAAAGAGGAAGCAGCATCTCTGGTTTTCTGAAGAACATCTCAAGGTCTCAAATCTTCAGGTACGAATTTCCACCATTATAGACTTGATTTGAAGTGGTTTTCAGGTTCTTGAGGCTTCTTATAAGCTCAAGAATTTGTCTGGCTAGTTGATAGGCCTTTAGAGGCATAGTTGAAAACTTAGGGCAGGACTTGATCTCTTCTGTTCTTTGTGCACGTGCTTGATATGTGAAAAATAAGTGTGCATTCTTGATCTACATGAGCTCAGCTTCATTTTGGTATGCGTATTGTACATTTCTGTGAACATGTGAAGTTGCAGACGGTGGTGTGTGACCGGAGAAGGTGACCGGAGGTCCCTCTCCGGCCGGTAGCTTTGTGCTAGGGTTTCATTGCCAGTTTGAATGTCAGCCGTGTGATTTTGTTGATCCAATGCGTGAAAACGTGCCAGCACATTAAAAAAGGGCGTGCATGTCATGTGCCAATTTTCTGATTCATTTAAACATGGTGCGGTGCAGTACATAGTTATGAGTATGTTCCCTCACGCATGAGCTTTGATCTTGCTTACTTTGACTTGTCTGTTGACTTGACCTGATCCAAGGGTTTTCCTTGCTTTGACTTGCTTTGACTGAAATTCCATGCCTGCTATTGTGTTCTGCACGCTTAGTGGACCTAGGATAATTGCTATTCACACCCTTGCATCTTAAAGCCCAATTAATCTGAACTGAATGATTGTTATGCATACACCCCCTCCTTTATGTCCATTTCATTTTATTTTCTTCATTTTGCTCACGTTTGCTTTTTAATTTTTAAAATTACAAAATAGCATCATAAAATTCTACAAAAATTCATGTATATTCTTAAAACATTTAGGAAATTTTTCATGATTTTATTTTCTGATTTTATGACCATTTTGCCCCTGTTCCATTATTTCTTTTGAATTTCCATTTGCATGCATACTTAATGTGACATATGATTTTGTGCATTTTTGTTCTTGATCATAAAAATTGATTTTGATGCCTTTCTTTTTGCATTGTGGTCACAATATGTTGAGGTATGTTTGAGATTTATGAGATGATTTTTAAGTCTTTTTTGGATGACTTTTGATGTGTTGCTTTGAGCATGAATGCATGAAACTTCCATGGGACTTTGACCTAATTGTTGAGTGACTTTGGTTCTGATTCATTGCTTGTGGACTTGATATGTTAATGGCATGTGTTTAAGGTGTTTGATTGGTGAAAGTCATAATTTTTGAAGCATGTTTGCTATTTGTTTGAAGCATGAAGTTTAACTTGTTCATTTTGTGAATGCATGCCTCATGTTTGGTTTGCTTGATCATGAAGGCACTTGTGCCATGAGTTGTGGTTTTGTTTGAGGATGTATAGCATGTTAATTGACTTCTGATTGTGACATTTGGGTTTCACCTTTGCATGTTTGATGTTTATCTTGCACCTTAAGTCACTTGTTTCACAAGTATGAACCACATTCACATCACTTCACCTTTTCTTCTTTGCTTCTTGTTGGATTGAGATTTTGTTTGCATGATTTAGTATGCCCATTTAGGATAACATTAGGTTGTGTAAATATGAGTTACATTCTGACTTGGAAGCATGTATAGCATTCAATCTCATTTCACCTTGTTTGTCAACTTGTTTGAATTTGATTTGTTCATTATATTTTCTTGCTTTACTTGTAAGTGATTGTGCTAACCATGTAGGGGTTTTGGTAAGTTTCAATTGAGTGTGGATAAGGAATCCACATTCAACTTCTATCCTTTCTCTTTTACAATTCCATGTTTTGTTAAGCACTTATGTGCTTTCTTTTAATAACTCATCACTTGCCCTTTGTGAATTACAATTCATCTTCTACTTTAGAAGTGAATTGTTTAATTCATTCTTTCTTTAGACGTTAGGTTGAAACCTCACAAACCTTAGGATCACTCCCTTAACTAATCAATTAGGATTGAGTCTTAGTCCATATAGATTTTTACCTTTATCCTCCCTTGAGTCTCTTTTCTCATCTCAAAGAAAATTCAAAACATATAATAAAGGTAGGCATTTATTGCATTTAGGCCTTTCATATAAAGAAAAGGTTATAAGGGGTCTTCTCTTATAATCTTAGAATGTATAGCATATAGCCCATCTTGGGTCAATGTGTTAAACATTTGATCTTGTATGAGGGACTTAAATGCAATACTTGTTGAAGGTGCAAATAATAAAAAACACTTCTTCATTTCTTAATCAACAAAACACTTAATAAACACAAGTATGCTAGTGTGTTTGAACCTTGACAATTGGAACTAAGTGTGGGGGTCTTCTTCACTCTTAGTGTGCTTTCTTACCCATTCCATCTTGGAATGTGAGGATGTACACATTCCAATGACTAAGATTCAGATACACTATCATATGCAAACAAATGAAAAAACTCTTAAAAGACAAAAACAAACAATAATGTCTTTCCTTCGGGAATTCTTTTCTCACCTCATTCACTCTCAACGCACGAACGCGCTTCTACTCGTTCTCTTGCAAGATGGTAACGCACTCGGACCAGCGAGCCTGCAACACCTGAGCTAGAACGTCAGCCGTTCTCTAAAAAACACAAACAATTCATCCCTAGTGAGGGGAACTACGTCGCTCTGATTCTCATGCTCCCGATGAGATACGTAGGCAGTGGGGTAGGGCCCATGCGAGCACTTCTTTTATTTTCCCTACATTTGTTTCTCTTTCTCCTTTCCTTTTTCAGTTCTTTCTCAGTATTCCTTTCTTTACACCCTTTGATCGAGACAAGCAAGCGTGGATCCCATCGGGTACGATGGACGTGAGGGGGTGCTAATACCTTCCTCTCGCGTAACCGACTCCCTTACCCACTTCTCTTGGTCGTAAGACCATGCTTTTCCTTTCCCTCAGGTTTACGCGGTGTTTCCTTTCCCTCTCTTAGGATAAATACACATTGCTGGCGACTCTGTTCGGTGCCACTTTCGCGTTTGTACTTGGATGAAAATCCCGGGAGCGACAGCTGGCGACTCTGCTGGGGACTATTGCGGTTGACCTATTGCTGGTCCATCCCTAAGCGAGTCAATCCTAGCGCTTGTCTGTTTTTCTTTCATTGGGTGTTTACTGTTGTGTTGTATTTACTGTTTTATTGTATGGTTATTTACTGCTTTACTGTACATTACTGTATTTACCGTATTTTAGCATTTTCATTTCATATGATACATTATGCTATACTGGACTGTGCTATTTTCTGTTTGGCGGGATGGGATTTCTGAGAGATAAGCCCATTACACAGGCTTGAGTATACACTTAGAATTAGAGTGGAGAGTAGTGGGACCTACGTGCCGTTTGGAGTGCGTTGGGTGTTCACGAAATTCACAGCTAGATGAGGCTATCTTGGGACACGTCGTGGCATACGCATCTTGTGTATTCCAGGATGTAGATCTAGAGAGCTGTCGACTCTAGTGACCGATCATGAGGACCTTAGTGGAAATATCCCTCTTTAGTGGTGACAATGGCAGACCACATTCTGTGGCAAACCCATTCGCACCCGAGGGCCCACTTTGGAACTTGCATAGGATGACTTTTATTTTCTAAGGGGAGTCAGTGGACGACCTCTTTGATTGGCATAGCATTGTATCCTACGGGCTGAATGTGCTATTGCTTCTCAAACCTCTGAAGCTGACAAGCCTTATTTTCTAAGAACCACATGTGAGTATGGGCGGGATGTTTACAGGTTTGCAGGAAACCCAGCCTCCTACCTACCTTACTTGTGATTCTATGATGATTTCAGACATTGTATCCTATGACAGTGATTTAAGTGTTCATCTCAGATATTGCCAGACTCAGTACAGAGACACAGTGCACACAGTTCAATACAGACACCGACACTTGATTACCTGATCACATGCCCTTTTGCATTGCATTATCATATCATAACAGTTATGTTTGTCATTTTCAGGTGCATAATACATTTCTGATTCCAATCCATGGGTTCAACAGAGATCGTCGCCGAGAGAAAGAACAATGTGTCTTACAAGTTTCCAGATCCTGTCTTGGATTCATTGCTCAAAGTTATAGATATGGCTGGTCCGGGTATTCTTGATAGGTTTCAGAAGAGCTACGGGAATTTGGTTGGGATGGTCCGTACAATCACCAAGTATGAGCATGATGCTTTACACACTCTGCTGCAGTTCTACGAGCCTTCGTTGAGGTGCTTTCTTTTTTCAAATTACATTTTGATGCCAACACTGGAAGAATTCTCATTTATTTTGGGAATTCCGATCACGTCGGCAATACCATTCTTCTCTGGTAGTTCTCCCAGCGTAAAAGAAATTGCTGCTGCTTTACAAATGGATCAGACATTGATAAAGAGCGGTGTGAGCAGTAAAAATGGAGTTAGCGGATTTCATTTAGAATTTCTGGCTGGACAGGCCCAAGAGGCTGCAAGTGCTAAAAATTGGACGGTTTACAATTCCATTCTGGCTCTCTGCATATATGGCCTAGTTTTCTTTCCCAATCAGCAAGACTTTGTGGATATGCAAGCAACGAGAGTTTTTGTCCTTAAAAATCCAGTCCCTACTTTGTTAGGAGATTTTTATCATTCCGTGCATTACAAGAATGAGAAAAGGAGGGGAGGATCTGTTAGTTGTTGCACTCCACTGCTGAGTCATTGGTTTTTCAAACATTTGCCTCAGACAGGTGCCTTTGTGGAAACCAAAGATGTGGCGAAATGGTCTAAAAGATTGATGAGTTTAACTGCTGATAACATTGTATGGTTTGATCACCGGTTGTTGAGAATAGAGCTTGTCACAAGATGCGGAAATTTTCCAAATGTGCCTCTGATTGGCAGAAAAGGAGGGATTAATTATAATCCAGTTTTGGCCATCCGACAGTTTGGGTATGCTTCCAGATATCCTCCTACAGAGCAAGATGTGGAAGAATCCTTATTCTTTACAGGAACTAAAGATGCAAAGGTGGTAGAAGTAGTGAATGCTTGGAAAGATAAGCACAAAATTGGAAAAGCAGTTTTTGGAAAAGGAGATTGTAGATCTTATCCTGAATATGACAGGTGGATTGAGACGAAAGTAAAGGAATTGCTTTTACCCTTTTCAAGGGGACCTCTTTTATGTTCAGCACAGCCAGAACAACCCACTATGGTGGCTATTGAAGAATGTGAGAAGTGGAAGAAAATGGTCAGAGAGTTGCAGATAGAGAATTCTGGAATGAGCAGATGCCTTCAGAAAGCTCTAGCTGACAACAAAGAGTTGGAAAAGAGAGCCTTGAAAGCGGAAAAAACCTTGGCTGACAAAGAGGAAGATTTTGATGACCGAGCTCGGTACTTTCGGAAACTTACTCTGGGAGCAGATGACACTAGTCAGGCTCACAAGATTACAAAACAGGCTTTAGCCCGAAGCAAGGATTCATTAGCTCAACTTCGTCAAGCTTGGGATGAAGTCAGAATTGAAAATGCCGAGTTAAAGGATCAGTCGAAGACTAAAGACGAGGAGCTTAAAAAGGCACATGAGCAGAGGAGAAAGTATCGGGAAGGTCTCGATAAAAGTCAAGAACAGTTAGAAGAAGCTAGAAGCCAGTTGAAGAATACCAAGAAAGAGCTTGAAGAAGTCATGATAGAAAGGGAGATACTCAAGACGCAAGCTGGCATAAAGAGACACAAAGGAGTGTGTGATGACGAGGCTCTGATGCTGCACATGGGTTCTTTAACTGAAGCTCTTGAGAAAAGGGATGTCTTGATCAAAGAAATGATTGAAAAGCCGAATCACCAGCGTACCCGTATACTTTTTGAGGAGATCAAATACTCAAGTGATAAGCTGAAGGGTGTGGAATTGTCAGACTGATGTTCTTTTCCTTATATTTTGTTATTAATGGTTACCATCAGGCTTGTTGATGGATCCATTTTTCCTTGTATTGCATTTGCGGATGAGCCTTTCTTAAATGTACTGGAATACTTTGTTGAATGAGTATGAGCAGTTTTATTCAGAATTATTCCTTATCAGATAGCTGCACACAAGCACATGACCACGACACGTCTCTTTATATCACAATTTCTGGTCTTCAGATTTCTGTGGTGGGATTGGAATCAGGGTATAAAGCACCTCGGAAATGACAAACATGGCATTGCATATCATTTTGCATTTTTGTTACTTGCTTTTCAGGCACTCGTTGCGGGGTCTCTAACCTTTATTTGGTTTCAGGCAGTATAGCGGAGAGTCATATTCACCGATATTCGACGCGAAGGAATCAAGTAAGAATCATGGATCAAGTGCAAAGTGATTTGGCGGAAATGAGGGCGCGTATGGACCAGTTCATGACCCTCATGACTGGCATGGCGCAAAATCAGGAGAGACTGAGGCTTCTGGTAGAGCGTCCCGACAACGGGCCCGAAGGTGATCATCATGACAATTCACAGGGACATAGCATTCCTCCTCCCGGTGGCAACCCTCCTCCTGGTGGTAACAATCGGGGTAATGGGAATGGTAGGCATGCTGGTGTTACCCTTGAAGATACTCTGGAAGACCAATTTACTCTACTAGATGCTGATGTGGGTAATCAAGGTGATCGAAGGTATGAGGAGTTAGCAGAAAAGATCAGGGCCATAGAATGCAAGAACTCTATGGGTATTGATGTTACCAGCTTGGGGCTGGTCTCAGGAGTCAGAATTCCCCCTAAATTCAAGCCTCCTACTTTCGATAAGTATCACGGCAATGCGTGTCCCCAAACGCATCTTCAAGCTTACTTTGGGAAGATTTCAGCCCATACGGATGACGAGAAGCTATGGATGCACTATTTTCAGGACAGTCTGGCTGGGGCGTCCTTGACCTGGTATATGAAGTTGTATAGAGCTGCTGTGAAGAATTGGAAAGATCTGGCAGAAGCGTTCCTGAAGCAATACCAATATAATATTGACATGGCGCCCAACCGCACCCAATTGCAGGGATTGTCACAAAATGCCAAGGAGAGTTTCAAAGAATATGCACAGAGGTGGAGGGAAATGGCTGCCCAGGTTCAACCTCCCTTATCAGACAGAGAAATGGCAGATATGTTCATGGGCACCTTGCAAGGGGCCTATCTGGATAGATTAGCTGCTTGTCCGTCGACTGGATTTGCTGATATTGTGATTGCGGGAGAAAGAATAGAAAGTCTGTTAAAGCTTGGAAAGATCCAGGATGTGAATGGGGCTGGCTCTTCGGGGACGAAGAAACCGTTTGCTAGTAACCAGAAAAGAAGAGAAGGTGATACGAATGCTGTGTTTAGAGGACGAGGCAGAGGGCGTTCTCGAGCTTATTATCAGGTAGATGCTGTGACAATCCCCACACCGTCTGTTCAGAAACAACAACCCCAACAACAAGTTCAACAGCAACAACCTTTTTTCCAGCAAAGGTCTAGACAGAGGGATCGTAAGATGGATCCTCTCCCTATGACTTATGCCGCGCTGTTGCCCCGGCTACTCGAGTTAAAGTTGGTAGAACTCCGTACTATGAAAGCTCCGGTTGCCGGAAACCTGCCACCTAACTTCGATGCTAATGCTCGTTGTGAGTTCCACTCAGGTGCTCAGGGGCACTCCATTGAAAAATGCTGGGCTTTCCATCATAAAGTACAAGATTTGATTGATGCTAAAGCCATCAATTTCTCTCCCGCTCCTAATATTACTCAGCATCCCATGCCTGATCATAGCGCAGCAAATGTGTACGCTATTGAAGATGGGAGGAGATTGAATTTGGTGTTAGACGTTCATCAAGTGAAAACTTCTTTGTTGGTTGTAAAAGATCGTTTATTGAAGGGACAGGTGTTCCCGGGCTGTAATCAAGATTGCTCTGAGTGTGTGAATCAGGAGAACGGCTGTGATAAGTTGAAGATGGGTTTACAGAATCTGATCGATGAAGGATGTCTACAGTTCGATAGAGTTGTGAAAGACACTGATGAGATATCAACCGTGACCATCTATTACACTCCCGCTGAGATTCAAATGCCGGTCAATGCAGTTCCCGTGGCGAGTGTTGCGCCAGAAAGGCCCAGTCCTGTCACTATCACGGTGCCAGGACCGATTCCGTTCACATCCACGAAAGCTATCCCATGGCACTATGGGGCAGATGTATATTACGAAGGTAAAAAGCAGGAAGTTGAGCCGTCAGTCAGCCCAAATATTGATAATGTAGGGGGTGTAGGGGGCTTTACAAGGAGTGGAAGGTTGTTCGCTCCCCAAACCTTGAGAAGTGATAAAGAGGCAGAAGCCGCAGCAAAGGCTAAAGGTAAACAGGTGGTTGAAAGTGCGCCTACACCTGAAGCAGAGACAAAGATTACTTTTGATAAGGAAATGGAAGAATTTATGAAGATAATCAAGAAAAGCGATTATAAGATTGTGGACCAACTGAATCAGACCCCTTCAAAGATTTCAATCTTGTCACTATTGATGTGCTCTGATGCGCACCGACAGGCGTTGTTGAAAGTGTTGAAGAGTGCGTACGTGCCACAAGAAATTACTGTTAATCAGCTCGAGGGCGTAATCTCCAATGTTAATGTTAGCCATGGCTTGGGCTTTACAAGTAGAGATTTGACTGTTGAAGGAAGAAACCATAATAAGGCTTTGCATATCACGATGGAGTGTAAGGGCGCAGTGTTATCTCATGTACTGGTAGACACTGGTTCGTCACTCAATGTCTTGCCCAAGAAGGCATTGATGAAGCTGGAAGTTGATGGTTTGATCTTAAGGCCTAGTGAATTGGTGGTCAGAGCATTCGATGGGACCCGACGATCTGTGTTTGGTGAGGTGGAATTGCCCGTACAAATTGGACCACAGGTATTCAAATCCACGTTCCATGTAATGGACATACAACCTGCATATAGCTGCCTATTGGGACGCCCTTGGATTCACGGAGCCGGGGCTGTTACTTCTACTCTACATCAAAAGCTGAAGTATGAGTTTGAAGGGCAGGTTGTGACAGTGTGTGGGGAAGAAGACATCTTTGTGAGTCACTTGTCCACGTTCAAGTACATTGAAATGGATGGGGAAATTCATGAGATGTTGTGCCAATCATTCGAAGCAGTCAATATTGACGATGCACCTGAGTCTTCTTCTGTACCAGTTGGGGCTGGTACCTCCATTTCATCTTACAAACAAGCTGTCGAGGTCGTCAGGGCAGGCAACGCCCAAGGTTGGGGCAGGTTGATAGAGACCCCAATGAAGGAAGACAAATTTGGTATTGGTTATCATCCCTCTACAACTTCAGATGCGGGGAGCAGGGGACCCATTACTTTCAATAGTGGGGGAATTATCTACATGGACCAGTCTTGTGCAGCCACGGAGGATAGTGTTGACAGTGATTGTGACCTGGACAACTGGGTACGCCCTCATGCTTCGGGACAACAAGTGCAGAACTGGTTCGTTGAAGAAGTCATCCGGGTTACTCTTCAGACAGAGTAATTTTTCTTTGTTTTTTCTAACCATAATGCATGACAAAATCTTGCGCTCTGCCCAAGGCGTATAGATTCATTTGTAGGGCCACCATGGTTGCATTTGCAATGTTTAATCATTAATAAAGGACGTTTTGCAATCAAATTTTGTTCTCTGTCTTTCAGTTTTTATTTTTGCACAAAAAATATAAAATGGCAATGTTTCATTTTCTTTTGTTTTGCTTAAAAGTAAATTCTAAAATAAGGCATGAACCCGTTCATGCAGACTTGATCCTCCGGATACCACTGATAACGATTTTGATATGGCCATGTATGACTTTGACAATCCGATTTATCAAGCCGAAGAAGGGGATGGGAAAGATTGTGAACTTTCTGAAGAACTGGCCAGATTGTTGAAACAAGAGGAAAGGGTCATCCAGCCTCATCAGGAGACTGTAGAAATCCTCAATATTGGTACCAAGGACGCCAAGAAAGAGATCAGGATTGGTGCCAGCTTGCAAGCAGATGTGAAGCAAACTTTGACGGAAATGTTGCGCGAGTATGTTGACATCTTCGCCTGGTCGTATCAAGACATGCCGGGGTTGGATACGGATATTGTCGTGCACAGGCTACCATTGAGAGAAGAATGTCCGCCAGTCAAGCAGAAACTTCGTCGGACTCACCCCGACATGGCCTTAAAGATTAAGGAGGAAGTCCAGAAGCAGTGGGACGCTGGTTTTCTTGCTGTGACAAAGTATCCTCCATGGGTAGCCAACATCGTGCCAGTACCGAAGAAAGATGGAAAAGTGAGAATGTGTGTGGATTATCGAGATCTCAATAAAGCTAGCCCGAAAGATGATTTTCCACTACCTCATATTGATGTGCTGGTCGATAATACAGCTCAGTTTTCAGTGTTCTCATTTATGGACGGTTTCTCCGGGTACAACCAGATCAAGATGGCACCTGAAGACATGGAGAAGACCACGTTCATTACTCCGTGGGGTACATATTGTTATAAAGTAATGCCTTTTGGGTTGAAAAACGCAGGGGCAACGTACCAGCGGGCGATGGTGACATTGTTTCATGACTTGATTCATAAGGAGATCGAATGTTATGTAGATGATATGATTGCCAAGTCGAGAACAGAAGAGGAACATCTGGTTAACCTGAAAAAGCTGTTTGAAAGGTTGAGAAAGTTCCGTCTGAGATTAAATCCAAACAAGTGCACGTTTGGGGTGCGTTCTGGAAAGTTACTGGGTTTCATTGTGAGCGAAAGAGGAATCGAGGTTGATCCTGCCAAGGTGAAAGCAATACAAGAAATGCCTGAACCGAGAACAGAAAAAGAGGTTCGTGGTTTCTTGGGTAGATTGAACTACATTGCAAGGTTCATATCTCACCTAACAGCCACGTGTGAGCCAATATTTAAATTGTTAAGGAAAGATCAAACGGTCAGGTGGAATGACGATTGCCAATTGGCATTCGATAAGATAAAAGAATACTTGCAGGAACCTCCGATTTTAATACCTCCAGTTGAAGGGAGACCGCTGATAATGTATCTGACAGTGCTTGAAGGTGCCATGGGTTGTGTTCTCGGTCAACATGACGAAACAGGTAGGAAGGAGCATGCTATTTACTACCTGAGCAAAAAGTTCAATGATTGTGAGTCCCGATACTCAATGCTTGAAAAGACATGCTGTGCGCTTGCATGGGCCGCTAAGCGATTGAGGCAATATATGGTTAGGCACACGACCTTGTTGATTTCAAAAATGGATCCTATCAAGTATATTTTCGAGAAACCAGCATTGACAGGCAGAGTTGCACGGTGGCAAATGGTCTTGACAGAGTATGACATTCAGTACACCTCACAAAAGGCCATCAAAGGAAGTATCTTGTCCGATTATCTTGCGCAACAGCCAATGGATGATTACCAACCCATGAAGTTTGACTTCCCTGATGAGGACATCATGTTTCTCAAAGCTAAAGACTGTGAGGAACCACTCCCGGAGGAGGGGCCAGACCCTGAATCCAAATGGAGTCTGATGTTTGATGGGGCTGTCAATATGAATGGGTGCGGAGTTGGAGCAGTTCTTATCACGCCGGAAGGTGTTCATATGCCGTTCACTGCCCGAATAACTTTCGGATGCACCAACAATGAAGCAGAGTACGAAGCTTGTATAATGGGGATCGAGGAGGCGATTAATCTACGGATTAAAACCCTTGATATATTCGGTGATTCAGCTTTGGTAATCAATCAAGTGAAAGGGAGTTGGTACACGCACCAAGCAAATCTAGTGCCGTATAGAGATTATACGAGGAGATTGCTGACATTTTTCACAACAGTGAAACTGTACCACATTCCTCGAGATGAGAATAGGTTCGCTGATGCCTTGGCCACTCTGTCTTCCATGATCAAAGTGCAAGGATGGAACCATGTACCTAAGATTGAGGTATCCCGCCTTGACAGACCAGCATTTGTGTTTGCGGTCGATGCAACGTCTGATGACAAGCCATGGTTTCATGATATTAAGTGTTTCTTGAAAAGTCAAGAGTACCCGTCAGGGGCATCGTCCAAAGACAGGAAGACGTTGAGAAGGTTAGCTGGTAGTTTCTTCTTGAACAAAGATGGCGTGCTGTATAAAAGAAATTTTGACACGGTCCTGCTTAGATGTGTGGATAGACATGAAGCAGACTTGTTGATGATTGAAGTGCACGAAGGCTCTTTCGGTATTCACGCCGGAGGGCATGCAATGGCTAAAAAGTTGTTAAGGTCGGGATATTATTGGTTGACTATGGAGTCAGATTGTTGTAAATATGCCCGCAAATGCCATAAATGCCAGATCTATGCAGACAAGGTGCATGTGCCTCCAAATCCGTTAAGCATCATGTCGTCGCCTTGGCCGTTTGCCATGTGGGGCATTGATATGATCGGAAAGATTGAGCCTACAGCTTCCAATGGTCATCGTTTCATCTTGGTGGCAATTGATTACTTCACCAAATGGGTTGAAGCCGCATCCTATGCCAATGTTACAAAACAAGTGGTCGCTCGTTTCTTAAAACGGGATATCATTTGCCGATATGGAGTTCCCGAAAGAATCATTACTGATAATGGTTCTAATTTGAACAATAAGATGATGGCTGAGTTATGCCGGGACTTCAAAATCGAGCATCACAATTCTTCTCCGTACCGCCCAAAGATGAATGGCGCGGTCGAAGCGGCCAACAAAAATATCAAGAAGATTGTACAGAAGATGGTTGTCACGTACAAAGATTGGCATGAGATGTTGCCATTTGCTTTGCATGGGTATCGAACGTCGGTACGCACGTCCACTGGGGCAACCCCATTCTCACTTGTATATGGTATGGAGGCAGTGCTACCGGTTGAAGTAGAGATTCCGTCCCTCAGAGTTATGATGGATGTTAAGCTAGATGAAGCTGAATGGGTACGAGCCAGATTTGATCAGTTGAGCCTTATTGAGGAAAAGCGATTGGCGGCTGTATGTCATGGGCAACTATATCAGCGCAGAATGAAACAGGCATTTGACCAAAAGGTGCGTCCTCGGGTTTATAAAGTCGGAGATGTGGTACTCAAAAGGATCCTTCCTCCCAATACAGATCACAGGGGTAAATGGACTCCTAATTATGAAGGTCCATTCGTGGTTAAAAAGGTCTTTTCGGGCGGAGCTTTATTGCTTACAACCATGGATGGCGAAGACTTTTCATCCCCTGTCAACTCGGACGTAGTCAAAAAATACTTCGCATGAATAGACCCGCTGGATAATAAAAATAAAAAAATCCAGGCAAAAAAGGGCATCCCGGCGAACCAAAAACAGAATAAGGTTCGGGCAAAAATTAGGGATATAATTAAAAAAATTTTGTACACCCGGTAAGTTGAAAACCCGAAAGGGCAACTTAGGCAAAAAAGGGTATCCTGGTGGATCGAAAACCTGAAAGGGCGGTCCACACAAAAGAGGGATTTAAGCGAATGACTACGGTTTGAGTTATCTGTACCCTGTCACCGTTTGAACAACTGACGTTCTGAAGGATAGGAATCGGTCTGATCATTCCTCAGAAGGCAAGGTCGGGGAGTTTTGAAGACATACTGGTCATAACAGAATGGAAACTCAGTGGAATTCCGTTTTCACATTGCCATTAGGATAGTTTCTTTTCTCAATTTTCAGCGATCACCTCTTTCCAGGGATTGCTTCCAGATGTAATTGCCTATTCTGGGCTTTCAGTCAATAAATTGAATTTCAGTAAAAAGCTTTCTATTTTTGTTTTATTGCTTTGTTTGCAAAAACGTCCTAATTTTTGATAAAACATTGCATTTGAAAACATGGCAGCCTTGCAATAACATGCGCAGAAAAAATATTTGAAATTACTTCGAATGTTGAATACTCCCGGATGGTGGATTCTAGCCACGCAATATTCGGGGCATGTGGGCATATTCTTTTGTTGCAGGTAGCAGGTGCAGATGATTTTAAGCACAAGACCAGCAATAAATCACCCCACGCAAAAGACTGGGGCAATTATGGGTAAGGAGATCGGCGTTCATCGTTCGGTCGACGATTGTTCATAACGGGTCGATATCAGTGAATTAAGTTCAACTGGGTACCGTTGCATCTTATTAAGTCGATTCTCTCATTCAGTACTTCCAACAGCTACAAGCTTTTCTATATCGATAACGGTCACAGGTTCCCCAAAAGAGTGGTCTCGTCGACACCGAAACTGATGGTCATTATCCCCAGCGAAGTCACAAGAGTTTGAAGAGGCTAGATCTTCTGTAAAATCCTCTTATGACATCCTTTGCGGGGACGAATTGTTGTGTTGTCCAAGCATGGGGCATGATTGTTTCCCCAGCATGAAGTGTTGGTCACCCCCAGTAGAGTTTGAGGACAGTTGGTCTTCTGTAAAATTCTCTCAAAAGGCATTCCCCAACACGAGACGCTTTAAAGCAGTTTTCTCCAGCAGAGTTTGTTATAAACTCGTCATCCCCAACGGAATTGTCCAAAGGGAAAGCTCGCCTAACATGGGGCATTGTGGTACTCATCCTAAGCTTGACAGTCATATTCTTCAGCAGACCACTGTGGATTTGCTTTG
Organism: Lathyrus tuberosus; assembly: GCA_022829125.1. Taxonomy (NCBI): domain Eukaryota; kingdom Viridiplantae; phylum Streptophyta; class Magnoliopsida; order Fabales; family Fabaceae; genus Lathyrus; species Lathyrus tuberosus. Next base: position 10,429,991 of record JALAZF010000118.1, on the reverse strand, counting down.
GGTTTCCCCAACAGATCTCTAAGGACTCTTTCTAGCAAGTTGCAGTAGAATGTTCTAACCAGGATTTGCATATCCCTGGCAGAGTAGCCCTGATACCCAGCAAGATCGTATCTCTGGTCATGGTATCCCCACAGAGGTCAGCATCGAATCGTGTCAGCAACTTCCAGCTGAGTTGTTGTTCTCTCCGCAGAGGTTTATCAGATCGACAGAATCTATTCCTCAACAAGGATGGTACAGCCTTTCCCTAGCCGGGTCAGAAGGTTGATAATCCCTATAAAGGATCTTGGGTTGAATAAATCCCCAAGCAGAGTTTTAATGGCTCATTTCCCCAGCAGGACGTCATTTAAAAATTCTCATCCCCAGCGGAGTTGCTGTGACCAGAATCCAGCCCCAAACAGATGGAATAATTCCTGCCAGAGTCGTCATTCCCTCATATCTTAAAGTCCAATTTATTTTTGGCAAGCTTGACAATTCGAAGCAGACGGATTGTTCATCCATTCGCCAGCAGAGATATTATCCTTTTAGGAGTCTCCGAGATTAAATCATTGATTGTGGTTCCTCAGCAGAGTCGGCAGAGATGTCTGGCGCGGAGGCAGAGAGTAATTCGATTTTAAAATTCCAAAAGTCCAACAGTGGATTGGCAAAAGTCCATCTTCGGGTGGCAAAGCAGCTAAAAGTCCAACAGTGGATTGGCAAAAGTCCGTCTTCGGGTGGCAAAAGTCCAACAGTGGATTGGCAAAAGTCCGTCTTCGGGTGGCAAAGGTCCAACAGTGGATTGGAAAAAGTCCGTCTTCGGGTGGCAAAGGTCCAACAGTGGATTGGAAAAAGTCCGTCTTCGGGTGGCAAAAGTCCAACAGTGGATTGGCAAAAGTCCGTCTTCGGGTGGCAAAAGTCCAACAGTGGATTGGCAAAAGTCCGTCTTCGGGTGGCAAAAGTCCAACAGTGGATTGGCGAAAGGTCCATCTAAGGGTGGCATATTCTAAAAGTCCAACAGTGGATTGGCAAAAGTCCATCTTCGGGTGGCACGAAGCTGCAAAGTCCACCAGTAGTGTGGCAGGCCAGTAGTCGTCTGGAGTTGCATAAAAGACATTATTAAAGTCCACCAGTAGCGTGGCAGGCCAGTAGTCGTCTGGAGTTGCATAAAAGACAGTATTAAAGTCCACCAGTAGTGTGGCAAGCCAGTAGTCGTCTGGCGTCGTTCAACAAGACAGTATTAAAGTCCACCAGTAGCGTGGCAAGCCAGTAGTCGTCTGGCATCGTTCAAAAGACAGATCTCTCCGACGTTTCATCGAGGACTCAATCCAGCAGTCTCGTTGGGTTTATATCCCTGTTATTCTTCATCATCCAGAGCAAATTTTTGGTTATATTTGGTATTCAATCACTATATACCTTGAAAGTCCGAAAGCAATTGCTTTCAGGCATTCAGGTCTACAGCGCTTGAATAGGGGCAGCTGTAATACCCCAAAATTTGCTCTTCCCTTTTGGCATCATAGCATGGCATTATCATTTATCATATCATATCCATCTCATTAGCATTGCATTGCATTTAACATAGAAAAATGAAGCATGGCATCCTTCTTACCATCAGGGCATGTGATCAGGTGGAAGGTGGACAATCAAGGGATCATTCAAAGCACAAAAAGGTCAATCAAGTTGGCTCTAGACAAGCCAAGAGGTCTCTCATGTCTCATACTATCTCAATTGATCTTCCAAAACCTCAAGGAAGTGAGATTCAATGGAAGATTGAAGCACTACATCTTTCACTATGCAAGAGATTCAAAAATTGAAGGAAAACCCTCAAAAGAGATAGCTCATTGATTCAAAATCATTCTCAAGTGGCATTTCTCATCATCCTTTAAGAGGATACACAACATACTCTGAGGAATTTGGATTTGGAAGATGTGCAATTTCCTCCTAACCAAAGGGGGTCAAAACTAGGGTTTCCCATTAAATCAGGGAATCTTTGATTTTTTGGACAAAGCTTGTTGTCATGGTATTCTACATGTTCTTAAGTGTATATGTGTGGAAGATTGCATCTCAATTGGTTTTAGAAGTGGTTCAATTGGAAGAAAGATCAAGAATCAGAGAAATTGGGGCAAAGTCAAATAATCAGAGGAAAAAGTCAACTCTTGACTTTTTGAGGCCAAATTCATGAAATTCATGTTACATATGTCCAATGTACAAAATTTGATCAAGAAACTCCAAAGGAATCATGAAAAAATCAAGATGTGGAAAGTTGCCATTTTTGGATGAAGAAGGGTTACTAAAGATAGCAAGTTTTGGCCATTTTGCATCAGAATTTGAACCAAGGCCATTTAAATTTGGAGCACCAAATGAAAAATCCACTCTGCCTCAATGAAAGATCTTGTTTTAAGCTTCAAATCCATGTGTAGAACATCTCCATTGGATAAAAATTGAGAGAGATATGATTGATCAAAGTTGGAGGAAAGTAGGTTCAAAACTAGGTCATGACCAAGATTTTCAGGTCACGCGCGCAATCATTTTAACAAACAGTTGGTGGGCCAAATGTCCACTCATTTTTCTCATGGTTAAAGGCCTCAAATGAAAAACTTTTCAACATCAAAGTTGTTCCTTGTAGTGTCCTCTTCAATGTTGATGTTGTGAAAATTTTGATTTAACCAAGTTATGAGATAGTTTGGAGGGTTCAAAGTCATGTTGTTTGTGCTGAAATTTTGTGTGCCCAATTGCCTTGCCAGCCAACCTTTTGCCACGCCCACCAACCAGTTGTGAACCATTGTGTTCATAGCTATTTTTAGACATGTTTGAGACCTCATTTCACTTCAATTTTCAAACCAATATTGTTCCCCAATGTACCCTCTTTCAAATGAACCCATAAACTCCCTAAGGCAGTCATGGAGTAGAGAGAAAAACCTCCATAAACCACCATATGTTGACACTGATACATTGATGACATGCTGCATGATTTGGTTCAGTCACACCACAAACACCTCCTCACTTTTGTTTCCTCTTTCAACCAAGCACAAGTTACTTACATAATGCACACTGTCACGTGCCATACATGAGAATAGAAGGAACAAACTTGCTTAGCAAGTTTCTGATGCACAGATTGGCAGCTTCACTCTCCTTTTCTCCCTTCCACCATAACTGTCATGAGCTTGACCTCACCATAACTCAGCCTCAATAACTCGCCCCTAACTAACTTGACTCAGTTAGTTAGGGTGCACTCACTTTAACTCATCCAACTCAGTTAACTCCACTCATTAAACCATGGTTAGCTCACACTATAAATAAAAATCACACTCTCAAATTTCATTTCCAACTTCATTTTTCACACATTCACTTCAGAAACTTGCTCTTCTTCTCTCTCAATCTCACCATTGCCATTGATTCTCGAGCTTCACCTTGTTCATTTCCTCATTTTCACTTCAGAATCTCTCTGATTCTTTCTCAATTTCACTACCTTGCAACTGGTTTTGAAGATTGGATTTCATTTCTTCTCCATTGAATCATCATCCACCACTGCATCTAAGCCTTTATTTGGCCAAAAGAGGCTCAAAGAGGAAGCAGCATCTCTGGTTTTCTGAAGAACATCTCAAGGTCTCAAATCTTCAGGTACGAATTTCCACCATTATAGACTTGATTTGAAGTGGTTTTCAGGTTCTTGAGGCTTCTTATAAGCTCAAGAATTTGTCTGGCTAGTTGATAGGCCTTTAGAGGCATAGTTGAAAACTTAGGGCAGGACTTGATCTCTTCTGTTCTTTGTGCACGTGCTTGATATGTGAAAAATAAGTGTGCATTCTTGATCTACATGAGCTCAGCTTCATTTTGGTATGCGTATTGTACATTTCTGTGAACATGTGAAGTTGCAGACGGTGGTGTGTGACCGGAGAAGGTGACCGGAGGTCCCTCTCCGGCCGGTAGCTTTGTGCTAGGGTTTCATTGCCAGTTTGAATGTCAGCCGTGTGATTTTGTTGATCCAATGCGTGAAAACGTGCCAGCACATTAAAAAAGGGCGTGCATGTCATGTGCCAATTTTCTGATTCATTTAAACATGGTGCGGTGCAGTACATAGTTATGAGTATGTTCCCTCACGCATGAGCTTTGATCTTGCTTACTTTGACTTGTCTGTTGACTTGACCTGATCCAAGGGTTTTCCTTGCTTTGACTTGCTTTGACTGAAATTCCATGCCTGCTATTGTGTTCTGCACGCTTAGTGGACCTAGGATAATTGCTATTCACACCCTTGCATCTTAAAGCCCAATTAATCTGAACTGAATGATTGTTATGCATACACCCCCTCCTTTATGTCCATTTCATTTTATTTTCTTCATTTTGCTCACGTTTGCTTTTTAATTTTTAAAATTACAAAATAGCATCATAAAATTCTACAAAAATTCATGTATATTCTTAAAACATTTAGGAAATTTTTCATGATTTTATTTTCTGATTTTATGACCATTTTGCCCCTGTTCCATTATTTCTTTTGAATTTCCATTTGCATGCATACTTAATGTGACATATGATTTTGTGCATTTTTGTTCTTGATCATAAAAATTGATTTTGATGCCTTTCTTTTTGCATTGTGGTCACAATATGTTGAGGTATGTTTGAGATTTATGAGATGATTTTTAAGTCTTTTTTGGATGACTTTTGATGTGTTGCTTTGAGCATGAATGCATGAAACTTCCATGGGACTTTGACCTAATTGTTGAGTGACTTTGGTTCTGATTCATTGCTTGTGGACTTGATATGTTAATGGCATGTGTTTAAGGTGTTTGATTGGTGAAAGTCATAATTTTTGAAGCATGTTTGCTATTTGTTTGAAGCATGAAGTTTAACTTGTTCATTTTGTGAATGCATGCCTCATGTTTGGTTTGCTTGATCATGAAGGCACTTGTGCCATGAGTTGTGGTTTTGTTTGAGGATGTATAGCATGTTAATTGACTTCTGATTGTGACATTTGGGTTTCACCTTTGCATGTTTGATGTTTATCTTGCACCTTAAGTCACTTGTTTCACAAGTATGAACCACATTCACATCACTTCACCTTTTCTTCTTTGCTTCTTGTTGGATTGAGATTTTGTTTGCATGATTTAGTATGCCCATTTAGGATAACATTAGGTTGTGTAAATATGAGTTACATTCTGACTTGGAAGCATGTATAGCATTCAATCTCATTTCACCTTGTTTGTCAACTTGTTTGAATTTGATTTGTTCATTATATTTTCTTGCTTTACTTGTAAGTGATTGTGCTAACCATGTAGGGGTTTTGGTAAGTTTCAATTGAGTGTGGATAAGGAATCCACATTCAACTTCTATCCTTTCTCTTTTACAATTCCATGTTTTGTTAAGCACTTATGTGCTTTCTTTTAATAACTCATCACTTGCCCTTTGTGAATTACAATTCATCTTCTACTTTAGAAGTGAATTGTTTAATTCATTCTTTCTTTAGACGTTAGGTTGAAACCTCACAAACCTTAGGATCACTCCCTTAACTAATCAATTAGGATTGAGTCTTAGTCCATATAGATTTTTACCTTTATCCTCCCTTGAGTCTCTTTTCTCATCTCAAAGAAAATTCAAAACATATAATAAAGGTAGGCATTTATTGCATTTAGGCCTTTCATATAAAGAAAAGGTTATAAGGGGTCTTCTCTTATAATCTTAGAATGTATAGCATATAGCCCATCTTGGGTCAATGTGTTAAACATTTGATCTTGTATGAGGGACTTAAATGCAATACTTGTTGAAGGTGCAAATAATAAAAAACACTTCTTCATTTCTTAATCAACAAAACACTTAATAAACACAAGTATGCTAGTGTGTTTGAACCTTGACAATTGGAACTAAGTGTGGGGGTCTTCTTCACTCTTAGTGTGCTTTCTTACCCATTCCATCTTGGAATGTGAGGATGTACACATTCCAATGACTAAGATTCAGATACACTATCATATGCAAACAAATGAAAAAACTCTTAAAAGACAAAAACAAACAATAATGTCTTTCCTTCGGGAATTCTTTTCTCACCTCATTCACTCTCAACGCACGAACGCGCTTCTACTCGTTCTCTTGCAAGATGGTAACGCACTCGGACCAGCGAGCCTGCAACACCTGAGCTAGAACGTCAGCCGTTCTCTAAAAAACACAAACAATTCATCCCTAGTGAGGGGAACTACGTCGCTCTGATTCTCATGCTCCCGATGAGATACGTAGGCAGTGGGGTAGGGCCCATGCGAGCACTTCTTTTATTTTCCCTACATTTGTTTCTCTTTCTCCTTTCCTTTTTCAGTTCTTTCTCAGTATTCCTTTCTTTACACCCTTTGATCGAGACAAGCAAGCGTGGATCCCATCGGGTACGATGGACGTGAGGGGGTGCTAATACCTTCCTCTCGCGTAACCGACTCCCTTACCCACTTCTCTTGGTCGTAAGACCATGCTTTTCCTTTCCCTCAGGTTTACGCGGTGTTTCCTTTCCCTCTCTTGGGATAAATACACATTGCTGGCGACTCTGTTCGGTGCCACTTTCGCGTTTGTACTTGGATGAAAATCCCGGGAGCGACATCATGTCATGAAACAGAGTAGTCATGGCCCTTTGATAGGTTGCCCCGGCGTTCTTCAAACCGAACGACATTACCTTGTAACAAAAGGTACCCCATGGGGTAATGAACGAAGTTTTCTCCATGTCTTTCGGCACCATTTTGATCTGGTTATAGCCCGAGAATCCATCCATGAAGGAGAAAATTTTGAACTTTGCTGTGCTGTCTACCAGCATGTCAATGTGTGGTAAAGGAAAGTCGTCCTTTAGACTTGCCTTGTTCAGATCCCTGTAGTCAACACACATTCTGACCTTTCCGTCCTTTTTCGGAACAGGTACGATATTGGCTAACCATTGAGGATATTCTGATGTGGCGAGGAAACCTGCGTTAATCTGTTTCTGTACCTCCTCTTTGATTTTGATGGCCATGTCCGGGTGAGTGCGTCTCAACCTTTGCTTTACTGGAGGACATTCCGATCTCAACGGTAAGTGATGTTCCACGATGCTGGTATCCAACCCTGGCATATCCTGATAGGTCCAAGCAAATACATCGGGAAATTCTTTGAGAAGCTTTATCAAACCCTCTCTGGCAGTTGGACTGAGCAGTGCCCCAATCCTGATTTCTTTTCTCTCTTGCTCTGAACCCAAGTTTACCGTTTCTAACGGCTCTTTGTGAGGTTCAATGGACATTTCCTCTTGTCTGAGTAATCGGGAGATCTCTTCTGGAATTTCGTTGTCATTTTCTTCTTCAGCCTCAAATACCGGGAACTCAAAGTTGGGAGAAGGCATCGGATCGTATGTTTCAACTGGGTTTAAAACAAGCAATCTGCATGACGTGATGATTCGTGTTTAGAAGAGATAGAGAAAATGCAAGTGTGTGCAGTGTATTTATTTTACTGCTTGTTTTTATTATCGAGTTGTTTTTTAGGATTACCATTTTCTGAAAAAGCAAAAAGAGAAAACAGCAATTAATGCGGAAATTACAGAACGACGTTATTTTATTAATGAACAAGTCGATCCTTGAAACTACAGCCCTATAAAACAAAACTCTGTCGCTTCGGGCAAAGCGAAGAGGGAAAATTTACAAAAAGCGAGCCCTATCAAAACATCCGATTCACCTGGGCAGGGTGAAAGGTTAAAGATGGAAATTACTTTGACTGATGAACGACCTTCGGAACCTCGATGACAACCCATTGCCGGCGAACTCCTCGGTGAATCACAAAGTCTGGCACCTTCCTTGATTTGTCTTCAGAAATGACGCTGATTTTTGGTGGAGCGGGATCATTGGAATCTGTCTCCCAGGCAGAATTGTCATAGGAGAATTCCTCTGTTGCATTTGGCATAGCATTTGTGCTCTCAGCTGTATCTCCCCATCCAGTTGGCTGGATGTCTTCGAGCCTGATACGAGAGCTTCCGGGCGCAGTGTACTTGACCATATAGTCGTATTTTCCACTCGGTTGTCCCAAGGTGTCCCACAGTTCTTTCGAACTGGAGGAGTCATTTCTCTCGATGAAGTTGACCTCGGGAAAAACATAGTTGATGAATTCAAGTCCTGCAAACGTTGCAAATTCATCTTCATGTTGAGTAGTTTCTGAATGACCTGAGTGTTGCTCCCATGACATGGTGGGGACACAGGTATTCTGTTCAATGACGGTCAGCTGATTTTTATTGTTCGGCTGACCCTCTTGCCCCAAGTTTCCTGGGTAAGGCTGCCACATTGGCAAACCATCCATTGGGCCATAGTAATTGTAGTTAAAGTTGTCTTTCATCAGAGTGTCTTCCTCTAATGAATTTGGCGGAGCACGACATCCTTCCGGATCACAATCTCCGTATATCATTTCGACATCTGACCGTGGTATAAATCTCAGACTCTGTGCGGGATAGCAAAATGGTATAGGCACCTCTTCCTGAGACATATAACCGTCCTCATTCAAATAGGACTTCCATTCTTCATCCGTGTCAGAGGGATCTTCCTCATTGATAGCATGAACCGCTTGAGACATTGGGTGAAGGAAACCTCCACTGTGGAAGAAGTTTTGAAGGGGATGAAAACTTTCATCTTTAGAAGCTGTCTGGGTACAGGTTACAGAAAAACCAAGACCCTTCTTTGTTTTATTGTCAATAGGAATGACAAGCTGTCCCCATCCAGTTGTGTCGGTACTCTCGACCGCTTTGATAGCATCTTTGTATGAGGAAATCGAGGTTCCTCCTTGGGATTGATTGTCCTTGCTCACCGACAATGCTTGGAACTGAGTTCCAATAACCTCCTCGGGTTTTATACCAGTAGATGATGACAAGTTGCTTACAAGCAAGGCTTGTTCCCCACAAACAGTGACAAGTTGATCGTTCTTGACGAACTTTAGCTTTTGGTGGAGGGTCGAAGTGACCGCTCCAGCCTGATGTATCCAAGGTCTTCCTAATAAATAACTGTATGTTGCCCGGATATCCATGACCTGGAAAGTGACTTGGAAAGTGTGAGGACCAATAGTTATGGGAAGATCAACTTCGCCGATAACTGTTTTTCTGGATCCGTCGAATGCTTTGATGACAACCTCGCTAACTCTCATCGGAGGCCCTTTGAATGATAATTGCATCAAAGTGGACTTCGGCATAACATTCAGGGATGACCCTGTGTCTACCAGTACGCTGGCTAAAGCATCGTCCTGGCAATTGACTGTAATATTGAGCGCCATGTTATGACGGCGACCCTCTTCGGGTAATTCCTCATCACTAAATCCCAAATTGTTGCAGGAAGTGATGTTAGAGACAATACTATCGAACTGTTTGATTGTTACATCCTGTTCCACAAAGGCTTGCTCCAAGACTTTCTGTAGAGCCTCCCTATGTGCTTCTGAACTGAGTAACAGTGATAATACCGAGATCTTTGAAGGAGTCTGTAACAGCTGATCGACAATGTTGTATTCACTCCTTTGGATGAGCTTCAGCATCTCATCATTATTTTTCGAAAGGTCAGGATTACTGGATTGACCGACTGATAGATCGGGAGCTTCTGTCTGAAGTTCCTTTTCCTTGTTAACTTCCTCAACCCCTCGGTTGAAGATTCTACCGCTCCGTGTTACTCGACTGATGTATGCAATGTTCACAACGGAGGGCAATGGAATTTCCTTTCCATTTTCAATTATTGTTGCACCGTATTTGTAAGGGATCGCCTTAGCTGATTCATACGGTAGCGGTCCTGGTAGATAGATGACTACAGGAGCCTTCTGATTTTTCTGACCATCGTAAGCAATCTCAATTCGTTCTCGGTTGGGAACCTTAGACTCGTCAAGTAGAGGGATGATGGCAAAAACATCCCTGGTCCTGTGATGACCAGAGATTGGGACAACATCCTCGACTTGATCGGCAAGGTAGTTCGGCGTCCAGTTGATGGGTCCAGAACCCGGATATGGACGAATTTATCCACGATCCGCCTGACCCTGAAGAGCTGCTCTCACAAGGTAACATCCTTGGTTGCTTTTTGAACAGATGCTACAACTGTCATAGTTGTGTGGTGGCACCTGGCCACGCCCACTTTGAATACAATGTAACCTTACTAGGTTAGCTTCCACTGATCGGACATCCTGACTTTGACGCCGGGTAGGATTCCTGTTACTGATACTAATCTGCTGAGTATCTTCATCCATATAAATTGGCATCCACCAATGATTTAACAAGTGCTGAAGTGCCTCCTGGACAAGGGTACAACCTCGATCATTTTCGCAACCTGCCTTACAGCTTTGATAGTCATGTGATATTAAGAATCCGAGTCGGACCTGCTCAGCATGTAACTCTACAAGGTTGGTATTCATCACGCGAATATCGAAGATCTGAACCATGTTGATCTGATAGGGATTCCTATCATGGTAGTCTTGGATCCATCCAAGATCCATCTGACGCTAGAGGGCCTCCTGTATGAAAGAGCATCCCTGTTTGTTTACCGAGCAAATCAAACAGGAACTGTAATCGTGTCGCGGCAGATTATGATGTTGGCTTTGCCTTGAGTGCATCGCCACCAAGTTGACATTCATTGCACGGATGTCGTGGTTCTGAATGACGTTAGAATTCGTGTAGACCATGTTAACTCCACGAACTCGGTGCTCTTGGATCCATCCGAGATCCATCTGTTCCTGCAGAGCTGCTTGTACTACAGAACATCCTTGATTGTCTTTAGAGCAGATATCACACTGATGATAGTTATGAGGTGGCACATGGCCATATCCACTCTGTCTACAATGCATCTTTACCAGATTGGTTTTTAACAAGAGTACATCATGAATTTGATAGACATTGTTAAATTCTCCTTCTATCAAATTGACTACAACCTTCTCGTGTTGAGGCAGCGGGTTCGTGAGAACATTAGGATTCGTATCCTTGAAGGATAAGACCCCGCTCCTAACAAGCTTTTATATGTCGGACTTGAAACTGAGACAGGTCTCTATGTTATGCCCTGAACCTCCTTGATGATAAGGGCATGTTTGATCCACCTTAAACCAAAAAGGCGGATTTTACGGTACTGTAAGAGGAGATTTAGTCTGAATGTGCCCCTTAGCCAGTAGTAATGGAAATAGTTATGCGTACGTCACAGGTATAGGATCAAATCCTGGTGGCCGTGTTATACGGTTGTTGTTATATGGAGGACGAGCCTGCTGAAGAGGCTGTTGTGTCCTTTGCTGGTCAGGTTGGCTCTGCGCAACCTGAGTTTGATACGTAGAAATAGACGCAGGGTTGATAGCATGAGTCACAGCTGCTACCGATTGATAACGTCGCCTTTGCTTTTCGAGGGAGATATTCCCAATATCTTGCTCTTTTTTCTTAGGGAGAGCACTACCGTATTTTTTAGTACCGTTCGTCGATCCAGTGTCTTTTACCAAACGTCCTTCTCGGACGGCTTCCTCAAGACGTACGCCCATGCCGACCATTTCGGTGAAATCACTGGGCGCACTGGCAACCATTCGGTCATAGTAAAATGAGCTTAAGGTCTTTAAGAAGATCTTTGTCATCTCTTTTTCCTCAAGAGGTGGACAAATTTGAGCGGCAATTTCACGCCACCTTTGAGCGTACTCCTTAAAGGTTTCCTTGTCCTTTTGCGACATCGATCTGAGTTGATCTCTGTCGGGTGCCATGTCCAAATTGTATTTGTATTGTTGGATGAAGGCAGTGCCAAGATCTCTGAATGTGCTGATCGTGACATTCGCCGTCTGAGCTGACATTCGCCGAGCGTACATCACCAGATGGCTTTGAGGGCAAGAGTTACCCTTGTACTTTTCAAAGTCGGGCACTTGAAATTTGTGCGGGACTTTCATATTTAGGACCAAGCAGAGATCTACGGCATCCTTTCCAAATAGATCCTGACCGCGAATGGCTTGCAGTTCCTTCTGCATTTCCAAGAACTGTTCCTGGAATTCCTCCATTCTGTCAAACATAGTTTCCTTCTCACCAGAATGTGTCTGTGGAATCTGTCCTTCCGGGACAGTGTGCACCACAGGGGGTGGTACCGTGACTACGGCAGTGATTCTTGGCGTCTCCCGAAGTTTTTAACCTTCAGGAGTCTTCAGTATGCCCCTGGCATCTTCGCTTTCCCGAAGTTTGTAACCTTCAGGCCCAGCGGCTTCTGTTGTGATTCCCTGATCTTCAGTGATTGGCGGAACATATCCTTCCGGGATATAGTTAACAGGCATGCCCCAAGGACGATCTTTCGGCATCTGATACCTAGGATCATACTTCTCCACTATGGGCATTGAGGTGATCTCTGAGATCACAGTTCTTTGTAGCTGAGCTTCTGCCATGGCTTTCATGTCGTTACGAAGCTTTCTCATATCCTCTCTTAGAGCGTCGATCTCTTCTTTCAACTCTCTGTTTTCTTCCTCAAGATCATCCATCTTTTTCTGACGATTGGCCCGAGTATTGTATGAATGAGACAGTTTGACTCTAGAACCGAGACACAAACGTGAGATTCGTAGGTAAGAAGAATACTCGATGTGAGAATGATGAATGCAATGATTATATTAATTGTTTTAGGTTTAATCAAAATAAACTTCGACAATTAGATTGTAAATATCAAACGGTGGGGAAACCCCTTTTTATTGAAATTCAAAGGATTACAGAAATGGAAATACAGTAGATTACAAAGTGCAGAAACAGAAACCTAAGCTAATGGGCCCCGAGTCCTCTCTGAAGAGAAACCGGGTGCTGATTCTGGTATCTTCCTTTTCTTTGACCGGGGCTCTTGGGCCGTTGTTGGGTTGTCATTCCTTTGCCAAGTGAAAGGAGCGAGCAAATTCCTTTGGTCATCCTGATTATCTACAGCATGTTGCTCCAAAATTTCAATCAGAGCATCTTTTTCTTTCAGTAATTGCTGTATTTTGATGCACTCTACGTCGAGGGTGCGGTACTTGTTCTTCCAAGACCTTCTCTCCCGTTGAACTTTGTTGAGAGTAACCTGAAGCTTTTCAGTTTTCGTCATGAAGTACATGACAGATTCCCTCGGCGGAAGAATTCCGTAACGAGGATAAGGCATTTTTAGCTTGAGAGCTCTAGTTTGTACCCAATGGAGATAAGGCTCCACCGAGACACAGTCTGGTTTTCCCAGAGACTCTCGTCCTTTCTTATGAACGTGTTTCCAAGCGTGCACTATTTTCGTCTTTAGTGCTCTGTCACTTTCTCCTTCCTTGAAGAAAATACCTTCCAGATGAACACCCAGTGGGATGTGTCTCATCGGGTATCCAAATTGACGAAGAACCAATACCGGATGGTAGTTGATTCCTCCCTTAGTTCCTATAAGGGGTACGTTGGGGAAGTTTCCATAACGATCAATGATCCTGATTCCATCATAAATCCTATTACACCAATCTATATCAGAGTTGGTAAGAGACATGATCTTCTGCGACCAGCGTAGGGCACTCTTACAATCCCAAAAAGCAGTAGACTTGGGCAAGTGAGAGATAAACCATTTGTAAAGCAGAGGTACACAGCATGTGTTCTCCCCTCCACTGTACAAATTTCCCAAGTGTACAGAATGATACGCATCTGCGAGCAAAGTCGGCACAGGATTTCCAATGAGAAAAACCTTAACAGAGTTAATATCGACGAAGTTATTAATGTTGGGAAACAAAAATAACCCGTAGGTGAGCAAGACAAAGATGCTTTCAAAAGCAGTCACGTTTCCTATACTGGCGAAATGCAGGGCTTTCTTTGTCAAGAACTGGGCTGGCAAACCTTGGATGCCACCCTTAGTAGTTAGGTGAGTCCTAACCTCAGACTCGTCTAAATGAATTGCTCTCGCAATGGTCTAATTCTTTGGAATTTCTTCCAGTCCAGAAAATGGAGCTCGATCTGTAATGTGTAGATCGATCAGATGAGAATACTCCTCCAGTGTTGGTGCGAGCTGGTAATCCGGGAATGTGAAACAGTGATAAACCGGATCATAAAACTGAATGAGCGCATCCATGATTCCCTCAATCACATGGACTCTTAACAGTGGTAGTAAACCTCCGTGCTTGGCTCTGAAAGCCTCTGGGTTAGTGATCATCCTCGCTAACCTTCTCAAATCCTCTAGCTTTGGAACCTTGAAGGTATACTGGTGAGTTCTCCTTCTACCGAAATCCATTAGTGCAATCCTTTTCTCTGATATTTGCAATCACAGTCTTAGTTTATTTTGAAAAAATAGAGAGACTAGAAGAGAAGATTTTTTTTTTGTTTTTTAAATGAATGCATGAATGCAGCACACAAAAACATAGAAAAAACATGGGGTCAAAGGGTCGTTGTCATGACGTCAAGGCTCTACCCATCCCCAAAGGTTTATACTAGGGTGATTTTTGTACCTGTACTCATTATCATCAACTCCTCCCAGGAAAGCAAAACAACAAGCGGATCGCCAGCGAGTTGTAGAGCAATCTTAGAGTAAGTGCCATTCACCGAGAATAGATCACCAGCCTCAAATGAGGGTAGTATCGCATAACAACTATTTCCGATAGTTTTCGCACTACGAAAGGGTTTAGCTCCTCAGCTTCTCAGACTTAACAATCGGCCCATTGTCTAGGTGAGAGAATGGGTTGCATTGGTCAGCCTCCACTGAGGTTGATGGTCGACCCCGTCGCCATTACTTATCTTAAGTGTATACTCGATCTTTCCACATACGGCATCACTCGTATTCCCATTAGCAGAAAAATAAACACGTATAACAATTAGGAAAAGCGGTATATATATATTTGTCCTAAACATCCTAGACCTTTAAAGCTATGAATCTTAAGTTCCTGACAGAAATGGGTTCCCCGGCGGAAGCCCCAATCTGTGGTTTTCACATAAGTGAAGAGAAGGAAGACCGTGCCTAGATCTAACTTTGATAGGCCCCACGGTGGGAGCCATTTTTCTGTAGCGAGCGATTTTGGACGCGGTTCTTAAGCGCTGGTCGCTCTCTGCGGTTGAGCTTAAAACTACAGGTCGATTCATTTTTTATCCTATTGAAGCTGATGAAGGAAGGGAAATAGATGTCTCCAATTAACCCTGCTTTGCATACTGAGTTTAAACAGTGGTCTGTTAGGTTACGGATGCTATCAATGTGGGGGGGCCTTTGTACTGGTTATTTGTATTTTCGCCAATACTGGTTTTTATCTAGACAGAAGGTTTCTGGCGGGGAACAAGGATTAGGATGTTAGGACTGATGCTTTTGATAGATACATGGGAGTATGGGATTTGGGTTTTTGTTTAGTGTGCTCGCTAAGATCTTTTCTTTCGATCTTATGCCTACGTATTCCCGTTTACCGAAATAGGGAAATCAGAGCGTTCGTAGTTCCTCCTATTCTATGGGAGGAAATGGTTGTTTTGGTGTCTTGTTCAAAGCCCAAGACGTGAAGCTAAAAAGGTGATTTGTATCTTGTTCAAAGCCCAAGATGTGAAGCTGAAGGTCCCAACTTTAGAGAGAATTTGTCATCTCTAAAGAGGGGGTTGTATGTCACAACTGTTTTATAAAGGAGAATCACTTTAACCGGGATTTGTGAATCTGGCAATGCCATAATTTCCTTTATAGGGGATTTCAACCTGAAGGAGAAGACTTTAACTCAGTGTAGAGTAATGCCATCTTTCCTTAGGATTTTCTCATGCTAAAAGAGGGACATTGGCATGGATGTAGATGATCCAGAGGCTTGCCGCTTACAGCGATTAGATGAAAGGGGAAGGAGTTGTTGATGTTTGTGTACTGTGAACGAGGCACAACTTTGATGCTAAAAGGTTAATTGGATTAACCAGTGGTTTTCTTATACAAAACCTAAGAGGAGGCTATTATGTGTCTCGTACAAAGCCCGAGAGAGAGGCTAAAAATTTTGGCCCGACGATGGAGTCTTTTGTTATCTCGTATAAAGCCTGAGATGGAGGCTGTTGTTTATTTGGCTCAATAAGAACCTTTTTGTATCTCGTATAAAGCCCGAGATGGAGGTGAAAGGGGTGATTGACTCAACGAGGGAGTCTCTTATGTGTCTCGTACAAAGCCCGAGAGAGAGGCTAAACGTTGTTTGACTCCGCTGGGGAGAATCATTGTACAAAGCCCAAGAGGAGGCTAACTTCACTGGAGAAGGATCATTATACAAAGCCTAAGAGGAGGCTATGGTAACTGTTTCAGTTAAGTGACAGGTCCAGTATACTGATTTTAAAGAGAAAATTAGTTCTTATATGAGCAATACTGTACTCAGGGATTTGATTCAAGGATCTGGGTTATTCCTGTTCTTTAAGGAAGCGGGAAATCCAAAGGGTATTGAGACTGTCCGAGTCTGCGGGTTTCCTTCCTATTTAACGAAGGGGTCACTTGAGAATGTCTTTGAGACTCAAGGAAGTTAGACTGTCCAAGTCTAGAGCTTTATCTTTTGTACTATGCTTTGAGAAACAGTAGTAGACTCTATGAAAGGACTGTTCTATGCAGATGACTAAGTTTTGTTCCTATACCTCTAGGAGGTCGTCGGGACAATTTGTACGAAGCCCAAGAGGAGGCTGGAAACTTTTAAGAAGCCGACGGGTCCTTGTATTAAGCCCAAGAGAAGGCTATCATTCCCGGAGGAAGAGATCATTATACGAAGCCTAAGAGGAGGCTGTGAATACTTCTAAGAAGCCGTAGGGTCCTTGTACTAAGCCCAAGAGGAGGCGGGGTTGCTTTTAGGAAACCCGTGGGTCCTTGTACGATGCCCAAGAGAAGGCCGATTGCTTTTAAGAAGCCGATGGGTCCCCAAACCCTGAGAAATTCAAGGCAAGCTATTCACAAGGAATAGATCAAGTCAGGAAAGTTCGAGAATTTGGAAGAAACTCAAGAGATGCCATTCACGGAGAAAAGATCATCTCTAGGGAGTAGAGTCTCTTGACAAGTGCTTTTAAGAAGCCCGTGGGTCCCCAAACCCCGAGAAATTCAAGGCAAGCTATTCACAAGGAATAGATCAAGTCAGGAAAGTTCGAGAATTTGGAAGAAACTCAAGAGATGCCATTCACGGAGAAAAGATCATCTCTGGGGAGTAGATTCTCTTGACAAGTGCTTTTAAGAAGCCCGTGGGTCCCCAAGAGATACAATTCACCGAGAATAGATCAAAGTCTCTTGACAATGCTATTCACCGAGTGACAGCTTCTATGAGTGACAGTCTATGAAAGGGTTCACAGAGAATGCTGCCTTTCATGTCTCCATATTGTTTAACCCCAAGATGAGGGAAGACTGTGTCTGGTAATCCTATGGGGATCTAGTTTAGACTATTTCTAAGAGTGATTGAAACGACTTTACCTAGTCGTAGTTGCCGGGGAGACTCTAAATATCTATACTATTATTACACAGTTGATATGAGTTTATGAAAGAAGACTTACAGCGAAACAACCCCACAATACAGTTATATGTATATGAAAGCAGTAAATGAAAGCGATAACCACTTACTCGGTTGTAGAGCTTCCATGCTGTTTGGTTAGTTGTTCAACAAAGAAAGATTGAAAACAACAGTATATTCAAAATCAAAGGAGAAAGTGCTTTGAAAAAGAAAGATTTGGGGCTTACAGCTCAAGGAGAGGCCCGGGGTTTTATCAGTGAGCGCACTGTTGAATTTGTACAGAGGGACTTATACAAGTGACTGAGGCCCAAAAAGGTTTTCTGTACAAAGGGATGGGTCTTACACTCTCTCAAGAGGCCCAAAAAGTTTAAAGAAAAAGAGTGGGGCTTATAACACGAGGGTAGGCCCAAATGATTTTTCCGTTTAAAATGGCGATCGCGCCGAGGTTTTCTTTTAACGCAGAGGGACTTATACAATAAGTGAGGCCCAAAATGTTTTGGTTAAAAGGGGATTGGGTCTTACACTCTATTAGAGGCCCAAGAGTTTTGAATGGGTCTTATAGCTCAAGGAGAGACCCAAGGTTATTTTTCAAAAGGCGATGATCGTGCCGTTTATTTGAAAATGTACAGAGGGACTTATACAACGAATGAGGCCCAAAATGTTTCTGTACAAGTGGGTTGGGTCTTACACTCTCTCAAGAGGCCCAAAGTGATTTGAAAATGATTTATGAGGGTTGAATTAATCCAAAAACCCTAATTTGTTTTCAAAAATGTATTTAATTGAATAAAAATTCAATTAAAAATGATCAAAATTGTTTAACATATGAAAAACAAATTTTGATTTTGGAATAATGCTTCGAAAATTAAGTATTGACCTACAAAATAATTAGAAAGCATTAAAAGTTGCAAAATCAATGTAGAAAAAATATTTAAAATGTCAAAAATAATTAAAATATTAATTCTTTGCAAAAATATCAATTATATGAAATAAATAATATTTTTGGGATTTTTTGATAAAATAAAATATTTTAACATTTTTTTGAATTATTAAAAAAAGAATCAACTCAAAATCATTAAAACTCAGAGAGAAATTAATTTTTGAATCAATTAAATAAAAATCACAAAATTCAAATATTTGAATTTGAAAGAAATGGCGCCAAGAACAGCTGAAGAACACGCGCGTGTTCTGGGTTTGGCTGATTTGCATTTTCTATCCAATCTCCCTGAATACTTGATTATAACATGCAATCCACATATCATTATGCTCGTCTCAACCTCACGATCATGTCTATGTCCATTAATTTCATTTAAATTAAACATATAACAAGAAATCATGAAAAATCCTCAAGAACCCTAATTTCTGCATGAAGGCTAGGATTTTTTATACACGATTCAAACAATGCAATTAATTGAGGGAAAACATTCCATGCATGATTATGAACATATGGCCAAATTATTGTGCAGCAAAAATTGCATGGATCATAGAGTTAGAAGAGCTCATGCTTACCACTTGCAGCTGGTGATCGTGATTTGTGTTGGAGGTGTTACAGCTAGGTTCCAATGATGTGGATAGCTTCCCTAGGTACCAAGTGATGTGTCTGAGTGCTTGGAATGGATTGAAATGGTTTGGAGTTGAAGATGGCACCTCAACTGCAAAACTGTCAAGAACTTGAGCAATTGGCTGGTGATTTTGTGAAATCAGTGTTCCAGATGTTATGTGAGTGTTTGGATCACTTCTATATGATGTATGTGAGGTGTGTGAGTGATTGGTTTGATTGGAAAAGCTCTCAAACTCAAAACCCAATAGCTACCTTGCTAAGAAAGGCATTTTTGCCAAGAGAAAGAGATTTTGAGGAAAGCATCTGTTAGATGGCTTTGGTGTACTCAAACTGATCACAATTGAGCTCTATTTATAGTAGAGCAAGTTTGTTTTGCAAGGAATAGTGAATGGCAACTAGTAAGTAGGTTTGGCCAATGTTGTCCAATGGAAATCCAAGTCTCCTCTAGCCATTGACTAGAGGTTAGGGCACAGAGCTGTGGTTCCCTTGGTCTTGGATAAGTCTTGACTGATTTCAGATGAGAATGGCTCAGTCCATGCCACCTTGATGCTTCCATTGAATGCTTCAATCCAAATTTGGAGTCTTGTCCCTATTTTGGCCATTCTAGGTTCAACATGCTATTTCTTGTTCCATGGACTTTGGAGGCTTGGCTCAGTGATTGTCCCCTTTAGATTCAATCCTCAGATGTGTCCAAGTGGATAGGAGCATTTGGATTTGGCTTATTTTGGCAAATCGACCAAAATTGCAAATTCTGCCTTGCCTTGGCAGATTTCAGCAAGGCAACTTTCCAATGTCATATCTCATGACTCAAATGGAATTTGGCAATGTTCTTGGCCATTTTGGAAAGCCCTTACATGATATAACAACTGTTTGAACATATTTGGTTTTGATCTCTTTTGAATCCAAGTGAAAAATCCCTCTACATTTGGCAAAAAGTGAAGGCAGATTCTGACTTAGTGAAAATTTCACTAAGTGTTGGAAAAAGTGTCATTTTCACTTTTCAGCCATTTTGATCACTCCATAACTCAAAATCCTTAATGAATTGGACTTAGCTCTAGTTGAAGTTTTTGTAGAGGGTAATGAGGGCTACAAATCCATCTTTGTATGAGAAAAAATGGCTTTGTGGTTTAGGAGTTATGATCCTTCAAAGTTGGTACCCTTGTCACTTTATTTTTAACTTAGAAAATTTTCTAAGTTTTTATGGTTACCCCTTTTACAAGTTATCCCACTTTCTTTGATTTTTCTTGATGAATGCTGATTCAAATCATACATTAACATCATTTTAGGGTTAAAAATCCATTTTGGTGAAAAATCTCAAAAAGTCAAAGTTGACTTTTGTGCACAGTTGACTTTTTATCAGATGAATTACAAACTGTGCAATTCTTCAGGAAATCATGTCCTTGACCTAAATCAAACTTGATGGACATGTTCCATGGGTGTCATAGGGTATATTGAGGCATGTCCTAGGGTTTGGGATCATGTCCTGGTCAAAAGTCAAAGTTACAGTTGACTTTTTCCTTAAAACCCTAATTGTGGTGCAGAGGAAATTGAGACTTGTTGCTCAAGCTTCTTAGATCAATCAATTGTCCCAAATGGATCAATATAGTTCATTAGAGACCCTCAAATCCTCTCTTGAGGTCTTGGTTCATGATTTGTCCCAAAAGTCAACTTAGGGGTGAATTAGGTCAAGAAACACTATTTCCTGATTTTTGATGTATGCATCCCCTGAGGAAAAATTGACTTGATGAATGGGTCCATGAGGTTCTATGGAGTACATTAGGTTGTGTTTTGGATCTTTGGCTTGTGTCCAGATGAAATTTTTCATCTGGAGGCCCTGGTCGACCAAAACCCTAATTTGGTGATACTGGCGATCTTGAGACTTAATCCACCTAGAAGGGAGCAGCCTTGTGCATGATCCTTAAAGTGGGAGTCCTTTTGATCCATTGTGGATGTTTGAGAGGTTAGACAAGTTGAAGATCATGTCATTCCTTGATTGATCCTTTGTCTAAGCACTCAGAGAGAGCTTGAAACCCTAATTTTGATTGGAGTGAATGCTCAACAACCCTTGAGGCATTTGATGAGGCATGATGGTTCATCCACATTGTGATGATGATTTGCACAATGATGGGAAATCTTAGTGGTAAAAATTTAGGGTATGACACAACTGTGTTTAGAATTTCAGCAGATTCTCCCCCTTAATATCTGCACTATAGCAACCAAATTCCTTTGACAGCAACTCTTTTCGACAACCTTTAACATTTGACATTCTTTGATACTCTTGACAATTTCAACACTTGGGCAACTTTGGCTTTTTTTTTCTCTTTTGCTACTTCTCCCCCTTTTTAGCCACAATTAGACAAGCTTCAATCAGAAGCCCTATTAACTACAGTTAGTACACTCCTAGCTCTCATTGTTAGCCTCACAGTTAGCAACCAGGCAAAACAAATCATAGAAGAGAACAACATACCAAGGTGCATATAACAACACAAAATTCAAATTACAAACCAAGCACCTTAAGTGCTGAAACAACTATGCAGAAACATAAACTAAAACTACTAGAAGCAAAACAGTAAAAGCTCTAATCATCTGAGCTGAGATCATCATCATCTTCTGTTGAGCTATTAATATCAGAGTCCACTTTCTTATCCGCAACGTCTTTCTCACTTTCTTTTTCCGTCATCTTCAGAGTCATAAGTATTCTTTTAAACTTCTCCTTTCTTTCAGTGCTTACTCTGATGGCTTCATCTAATTCTTTACAGGCTTCCTCCAGTTCAGAAATCATATCAGTCTTGACATGAGTATGCTGAGTAGATGTTGAGGCAGATGTCTTGACATGATCAGCCACATGTTTTCCTTCAAACAACTTCTGACGAAAAGATAAGTCAGGCTTCCTTCTACAAACACTATCATATTGGTGAAGAATCCCAGGATGTTGAGACAGAATTATCCCACAAATGAGGGATGGAAATGCAATAGGCAATTTCACAGCTCTTGTTGTAGCATGCTTGACAGTCTGATTATAGATGTAAGAGCCATAATCCATTAGTCTCTTTGTTCTAATGGTATAAACTAATTTTCCCAACCCAGCAGAAATAAAGGTCTTGTGGTTTGTAAGAACCCAGTTAACAGTACCTATTCTATGAAGCATAGCATATTTCACACTTAATAAACTTGCTGACAACTTTCCATTTGAGGGCCAAACTTCTACCTGACCAGCTGTGATTTCTTTGCAAATATCATTATTCGAAACTTCTACTTCTCCATAATCTTCCTCACTTCTTCCTAAGTAGGCATTAATCACCTTAGGAGAGAACCAGACACACTTACCCCTAACAGTAACTCTTCTGAAGGTTAGGCTTTTGCTGTCATTAATAGATTCAGGGATATTCACTATAAATTCTCTGACCAGTCTATCATAGCAACTAGTCAATCCTGATACAGTCCTCATGAGACCAACAAACTTAATTAGATCTACAATTTCAGTAGACTCTAAGTCATATGCTACAACCTCTCTTTCCAGAGCTATCCTTCTATGGCTCACACAATTCCACATGGATGCACTTCTGGCACAGTGAAATGAGATGTTATCAGGCACTTGATCTGCAGCTCTGTTCATTACAGGGTTGATGTCTTGAACATCACACTCAGAATCTGACTCTTCCCTGATTCTCCTCTTCTTGCCAGACCTGGCAACTTTGCTCAACGACTTGGGAGAGTCTGTAACTGAAGTCCTTTTCTTATCCTCCCTTCTTCTTGCATTACCAATGCTATCACCATCAGATAAGTCCTCAATATCTATAACCTCAACCTGATCCTTCCCTTTACATCTGTGACTTTCATTCCTAGGGAACGATGTTCTGACATCATCAGTATCTTCAAGATCTTCTTCTTTACTCCCTCCTTCAGCGTCTTGAGCGTCCACTTGTTCAGCAGGCATTTGCCTTAAAGGGACAGAAATCCCTTTCACACGTATTCCCTTCTCAAGGATTTTGGTGGCAATCTGCTCCAAATGCATGTCTACATCATACTTCTCCTCAACCGCATGAACGGATGATGACCCAGTTTCAGTTTTATTCATCTTGGTTGGGGGTTTAGAATTACCTGACTCGGGAAGTGCCATAGGAATGTGTTCTTTGTCAACCAGCTCTTTGTCCGAAGAAACCCTAGTTCGTACATGTGCAGTTCTTTGAGAACCAGAGTTCTTGGATGGGGAAGACATCGTTCCTTTGTAACAGACTAGGTTTAGAGAGGATTTTTCTATTTTGTTGAGGGAGACGAATCGTTGAGATGAGAGCCCTTTGATAAATCTTGATGTAGAATCAATATGGTAAGGCGCCTGATTTTGAGTACCTCTTAAAGACCAATCACTAATGTTTTCCCTCCATAAAGACTTTCCTTTAACAAATTTGAAAGGATTCAACTTCAAAGTACTTAACTCTAACAACCTTTCACACTTGATGTCACAGTCTAATGCTAAAACATCAGTCTTAACATCAATAGACGGGCTGACTTCTATAGGTATCCATAGATAACAATTATCTCTGGACATGGCTCCTTTCATGACCACTTCATCCTTTCCGTTTGTCACCAGACACTCATCCTTGGAATAGCTGACTTTGTAACCTTCATCACACCACTGACTTATGCTAATCAGATTAACTTTCAAGCCTTGGACAAGGATCACACTATCAAGAGTAAGACCATCTAGTTTCTTCACTCTTCCAACTCCTTATACTACTCCTTGTTCTCCATTTCCAAATACAACCTTATTTGCTTGGCACGGGTTGAACTCCACCAACTGCTCCTTGGATCCAGTCACGTGCTTTGAATATCCACTGTCAAAGTACCATGCATCCATGTTAAAATGTCCATCCGAGGAGTGTGCCAATAGACATGTGACCTGAGCTTTAGGAACCCATTGTTTCACCACCTTGGGCCTGACCTCCTTCTGTCTGGGTTGAGGAGCAGAATTAGGATAACCATGAAGCTTGAAACAAGAGTACTGCATATGTCCAAACCTGCCACAATAGAAGCATCTGACTCTATAATCTCTGAAGTGGTTATTTCTTCTGCTATTTTGAAGATGATACTGTTGGTGCTGCCACCCAAATTGATGTCTCCTTCTACCATAGTTGGCTTGTCTTCTATGGGGCGGTTGTCTTCTCCTGTACTGAGGATGTTGTCTCCTAGGTTATCTCCTATGATGATGAGGCTTCCTTCTTCCATAGTAATGAGGCATATCATTGTTGTATCCAGATCCATGCCAGTTTCCCTGATGTTGAGACATCTGATGAGACATGTTCTGTTTGACCCTGGCAGCTTGCATGCTCTTGTGGTATTGGGGAGGCATATACTGACTAGCTCCTAGGGGTTGCATCTTCCTCTGATGGGAACCATTCTTCTTCTCAACATTCTGAGGCTGAGGTTGAGCAGCCTGCTTAGGTTTAGCCTCCTGAAGTTGAGACATAGGTTGAGACATTTCTTCCTTGGTTCCTGAAGTGCTTGCTTCAGTAGACACCTTTTCCTCACCCACAAATCCTAATCCAGTCTTGTCTCTAGCTACCCTTTCCGTCTGAAGAATCTTGTCAAGAGTGTCTGTACCACTGTTCAGCATCCTAACAGTTTTGGTCATATGATCAAGATGAGCTCTGACTAATAACACCTCATTTTCCAAATCAGCTTTAGCCGTCTCAAGCTGAGCAATCTGTTGCTTGTGACACTTGTTTTCTTGACAAATCTCAACACTTTTTAAACACAGCTCTTGATAAGTAGATGCTAACTCCTCATAAGTTATCTCCCCATCACTAGAATCATCATCAGAAATAATAGTTCCTGTCAAAGTTCCAACATGCTTTGCTGACTCACCTTCACTTTCGCTATCTGAGTCAGGCCAGGAAACTGTCATGCCCTTCTTCTGCTTTTTCAAGAAGGTGGGACACTCTTTCTTGACATGTCCATACCCTTCACACTCAAAGCACTGAACTCCTTTATCTTGGACAGTTTCATCCTTCTCTTTTGACTTGCTGATGTCAGAAGATATGTTCTTGACATTAGACCTGGAGTTATTGTTCATCCTCTTGAACACTTTGTTGAATTGCCTTCCCAGCATAACTATGGCCTTAGATAAGTCCTCCTGGGATTCAGTACTCTTCTCTTCCTCTTCTTGAGCATTTGAAGTCAAGGCTATACTCTTTGGCTTCTTTTCTGGTTCCTCTTCATTTAAGCCAAGCTCAAAAGTTTGAAGAGATCCAATGAGATCATCAACTCTCATCTTGCTGATGTCCTGTGATTCTTCAATGGTAGTTACCTTCATCTTATACTTCCTAGGAAGGGACCTAAGTATCTTCCTGACAAGCTTTTCATCTGAAATTTTTTCACCAAGAGCACTGGATGCATTCGCCAGCTCAAGCACACTCATATGGAAGTCATGGATAGTCTCATCTTCCTTCATCTTCAGACTCTCAAACTACGATGTTAGAAGCTGAAGTCTTGACATCTTAACTCTAGATGTTCCTTCATGTGTAGCTTTTAAAATATCCCATGCTTCCTTAGCAACTTCACATGTGTTGATCAATCTGAATATGTTTTTATCTACTCCATTGAAGATTGCATTCAGAGCTTTGGAATTTCCAAGGGCAAGCTCATCTTCTTCCTTGGTCCATTCTTCTTCAGGCTTTGGCTTTGAGGTGCCTTCTTTATCTTTGCCAGCATCATCTTTCTCACACACAACCGGTGCTTTCCATTCTTTAATAATGGCCTTCCAAGCCCTGTTGTCCAAGGATTTTAAGTAGGTAGTCATCCTTGGCTTCCAATAGTCATAATTGGATCCATCCAAAATAGGGGGTCTGTTGACGAATCCTCCAACTTCTTTGTCCATCTTTACACCAAAAACTAACTTCCCTAGATCTCACCCAGAGACAGACAGGATGCCTGCTCTGATACCAATTGAAATTCTGGTATCAGACGTGTGATGTTAAGGTACGATGTCACAACAACACACTCTGCACAATGGACAAAATAAATAGCAGAATAACACACCAAATTGTTCACCCAGTTCGGTCTAACTACCTACGTCTGGGGGCTACCAAGCCAGGGATGAAATTCACTACTTGTAGAATTAATTTACAGACTCAACAACCCAGTTGACAATCTCCTAAACTTAATTCCTACTAGTGACTTTCTACCTAAGAACCCACTTAGATATGAGAACACTACTCAATCCCTAACACAATACATCAAAGAACAACCTCTTTGAAAAACCTTGATCCTGCTTCACAGCTTTGATCAAGTTACACAACTCTCTTTGCTTAACAACTTTAGAAAAGACAGAAAACGACTCAGCAATTCACCCTAGAATTCTGGTTATACAACTCGTACAAAATACTCAAGACACTCAGCCTATGCTCTTGATCTTCTCTCTGTATTTCTGTATCTTTTCCTTTGGTCTTGTGCGCTTTAAATAGCAACCTGAATTGGGCTTGGACTGCTACAATATCTGACTTGATTTGTTATTTAAAACTGAATATTTAAAACAGATTTTCTCCTAAAATCTTTTCAAATCTTCAACCTTTTAAATCTCCTACAAATCTGCACCAGATCTCCTATGCAGCGGAAAATATCTATCCCAAGATATTCTCATCCAATGAGACTAACAGCTCTCCACAATTCCAGCTAACACGCAAACCCTAACAACATCACCACCTGATGTTATTAATTCAGCAGATCTAATGTCACAACATCGGACATGTGACATCAGACATCCAAATTTCAGCAAATACATACTTAACACAGCCTAGTGTTAAGTCTCAATGTTGCAGCATCACTACCTTGACATCAACATTGAACATACTTTGTTTTACCAAAATTCCAGCCAATCCAAGAACTAACAACATGTGATCACACGAACTCGTTCTTATTGAGGATTCATTTGATTCTTTGTTTTGTTCTTTTTGCTTTCCCTAATTTTTGCGTAGACTTATTATTTTGAATTCACAGTCTACCGGGATGCCCTAATTTTTGCCTAAGTCTTTTGTTTTTGACTTAGCGGGCTCTTTCTTCTTGCTTTTGCTTTTTGCTTTTGCTTTTGTGACTTTGCATTTTTTTTAACAAAATCGTGTGACACGTACTTATTTGATTTGTGAGGGTGAGTTGTGACTGCTTCATTCCTTTGATCGGTGAGGGACAACCAATGGATTTTTGATTTTTTCGACCTCTTGCGAGGGATAGGATGTGGTTGATTCTCAGAATGGGGTACTTCTCTTTTGAAATTTGAACGCATGGTCAAACTAACTGAAGACTACCCTGCCCCTGGTTAAGATTGAGGGTTTTTTTGTGCACAGAAAGAAACTCCTACTTCAAGGCCCAAAGGGGTTGACTAGGGATTATCCTCTTTATAACTCCTGTGTTTGGGGATTTGAACAAATGCCTTACATCCTCAGCAAGGTTTTATTCAAAAGCATACAGACATAAATCTCATGTCTTTTTTATTTCATCATTCTCTTTCTGATTTTGCTTGATCAAATGTGTGATACTGATAAAAAGTATGAGTGAACACGAATGAATTTATTCAAAACATGCATATCCATTTCATTATTATTATCATCTGAAAACAAACAAGTTTTACAAATGAACAATGCTTGACAAAATGGAAAGATTATAAATGGAAAAGATGACATAACATGATGATTGCCGATATTGAGGAAGTGCTCTCAGGCTTGGTCAATTATTTCAAGGGATGCCTTTTTAATCTGGCCCTTACACAGACACAGGATTTCCATTCACCCACAGTTTCCCATCTTGAACAGTTAAGTGCTTCTTGCCAATCAACTGTTGGACCTTAGCTTTGAAAGTATTACAATCCTCAGTCGAATGTCCAGATGACCCAGCATGATATCTGCATTGCAAATTGGGATCATACCCAGGTGGGAGTGGTTTTGGTGGAGGCTTCAGAGCTTTAGGAACCACCAGCGAGTTATGAACCAGATATGGTAGAAGTTGACTGTATGTCACAGGAATCGGATCTAGAGGAGCATTCCTTCATTCTAGATTATTCCGGGGCTTGCGCTGGTTCTGAAGCTTTCGGCCTTGAGCTTGCTGATAATGAGCCTGAGGAGGCTGTTGATATTGGGTTGCAGCAACATGTGAGAATGAAAAGTACGACGTAGGAGCCAGAGGTGCTTGAGGATGAACCTGCTGAGTAGCATATTGTGGGAATACTTGAGCAGGGTGCATCAAACCAGGATTGACTGTTTGATTAACCGTCTGACCAGAATAGATCCCATACGGAGTGTAGGGTGCACCAGGATAAGCAACTGGAAGTGCAACAGCAGAGGGTGCCCCAGGATGAACAAATAAAGGTGCAACAATAAGGGTGCCCTAGAATAGGCAAAAGGTATTTCAGGGTTAGCAGACTGAAAACTTTGGTAGGGGTATTGCCCAACAGGTTAAACAGCTGGAGGAATCTGCACCTGAATAGGAGGACCTCTATTCTCAGCTTCGATAGATGTTTCAGCAATCACAGGTGTAGACTTCTGGCAAGGCTTCTCTGTAAAGCAAAGCAATTTCTGATCGAGGAGCTCTTGGACTTTGTCTTTAAAGACGACACAAGCCTCTGTAGAATGCCCCACATATCCAGCATGGTATCCACATGTGGCATTAGGATCATGCTTAGGATGATAAGGAAACTTTGTTGGCTTGATCTCCTTAGGAACGACTGCACCATCCTAGATCAGAACAGGCAATAGGTACGAGTAAGTCACGGGAATTGGATCATGACGAGGACGTCTCCTCTCTTGATTGTTGTTCCCTTTGCTGATTTGCTTACACTTTTGTTTTTGATTGCCTTTAGTGGTTTTCTGATTAGGCAAGGAGTAAACCGGCAGATTGCTTGCATCCACGTTCATGATCCTATCCATCTTTGCTCCATTCTGGGCTTGCTCATCAATCACAACCTGATCCGAGGAGTTCATTGTCATGCTGTCCAGAAATAGTTCCACCACCATGTCAACCTTGCCTTCCTTGCTCAATGTGTTCTCATACCCAATGTGTTCCATGATCCTTTGGCTTTCGGCGTCGGAGAATCGTTGTCTTTGGGCGGATGATGGGAAGAAAGTGAGCTTGGTTTCTGGTTTTTATGTAGGCAATGCAAATGTATGCATATGTTGTTTATGCAGATGGAATGCGAATGAGATATGCAGAGATCAATGATGCAAAGGTTAGATGATGCAACAGTTCAATATACATATGATGATGCAATAAAATTATGCAATAATGTAAGTTAGAGATGCAACATCTTTTGGATAATCTGCATATACATCTTCTGCCTCGGTGCAAAGATCTGAAGTGCGTGAGAGAACAAAGGTATGAAGTGGCTTGGTTTCCTACAGAGAAACCCAATATCCCCTTCACAAGTATGATCTAGCCAAGAACGGTTATCCTATAGCAAGTTCCCAGCTTTGGGTCCTCGGATCAAGGAAGCGTAATGGGTTTGCCATTTCTGGTCTGCCATTATTGTTCCTTGGGAGGAGTGCCGCAACTGAGTCCTCGGGAAATGGTCGCCAGAGTCGACAGTTTTCTCGGTTACAGCGATGGAGTGTGAGAGCTTTGGACTTTGGTTTGGACTTAGCTTTGGGAGGTTTGGAATTAGGGTTGGAGTTAGTTACACTTGACTCACCGAGTCAAGGTGGTTAACTCGGTTAGTTAGGATCAACTCGGTAACAATCCCAATGTGAGCTCCAACATCTAAAGGTTGATATGCTTGGAAAACAAGGAACAAAGTGCACTTAATTTAGAGTGAAACATTGGAATAAATACACTTGGAATGTCTTGAATAGTCTTGAAATGTCTAGAGATGTCTAGAATGTTCCACACACTGCTAGAATCAAGTAGAATCAAAGACCAAAGAGAATGCACAGTTGCTATCCCAAAATTGCAGCAGGAACTGCAAATTTGCACTGAGTAGCCGGTTACTCACCATGCGTTAACCGGTTACTTCAGTCAAATTTTGCCCAAATTGCTTGGTAATGATGCTGGAGTCCCGATTTCGATTTTCCATCTCTTGTCTTGATGAATAAACATGGAAACCTTTATTTTAAGCTTGTTTTGACGATGTAATGATCTTGTGAGGGTGACATTAACCGGGCTTGGAAAACCTGAATACTCCTGCAACCAAAATCATAAATAAAAAGTGCGAATGCATATGCCAGCGATGTGAATGTACATGCTTATGCAAAAAAAAGGAGGTCAAATTTCGGGTTACAACAGATGTGATAAAAGTTATAATGGTTCAATTAATTCATCAACTTTTCCTAATGGTCAATTAACTCATTTCAGTTCTTTTCATTCAGTCTTCACTTGTAATATGTTTCTCTCAAAAAGAAATTATATGAGACGACTTTGAGTTGTGCAACTTTTAGCGACGGTTCGCTTACAGTGTAATTACTCACATTAAGCAACCATGATTTCCTTCACTTGATTTCTTTTTCTCGTGCAATTTTAGATTCTGCACCTATGTCTTGTACAATAAAGTCTTTTAAAAGCCTGTCTTCTATTGGGCCCTCCTCGAATACTCGAGTTGTCTCATGGATAATATCGAGTTATAGTTAATACACCCCCAGGTTCTGATGAAAGGTACATTGGGGAAGTCCTCGCAACTGAGGATGATGCCTTCTACTTCCCAATCTCGAGTATACCAAAACACGGAGTTAGAGGTAAGAGTTGTCAACCTTTGAGGCCACTTGAACTCCTTAGGATTTTCCACGAAGAGGCATTTCTGTGGCATGTGGGACATGAGCCACGTGTACAACAAAGGAGCACAAAACAAAATTACCCCTCTCCTCTTCTCATGTTTCGTATGAAGGTAATAATACATCAGCCAGTAGGGTTGAAACAAGATTGTTTGCCAGAAATACACCAATAGTCAGGAAGTCTACAAAGTCGTCAATATTCGAGAACATTCTGTCTAACACTAGCATGCTAGCATGCAGGCCCGCCACAAATCCCATGTCCAGAGACACACGACTACGATCTAATGAAGGTACACATCTGTCAGATCCCACTCGCTACAGAAGACTACTTAACAAACTAATCTATCTCCTTAATACACACCCAAATATTGCGTTTTCCTTCTAACAACTAAGTCAACACATGGGCCAACCAACTACTGAACATCACACAACTGCTATTTGAGTCTTACGCTAACTCAATAATTTTCCATCTTAAGGCCTATTTTTTCCTTTAACTTTTTCCTTACAGCTCAGGGCATTCTCATTGATTTCATAGAAGTCGAAGAAACAATCTACTATTTCTGGCAGCTCCACTGAGGTTAAGTACCGAGCTATCGCCTAAACTATCTGCGAACTTCAATGGCTCACCAACATTTTACAAGAAATGCATATCCTTTCACTAAACCTTCTCTTCTGTATTGTGACAATGCCTCTGCCAAACACATTGTCAGAAACTCCTCATTTCACAAGCTCAACAAACATATAGATTTAGATTGTCACCTTCTCAAAGAAAAGTTACAGTTTGGCATATTCCATCAGCTACGCGTTTCATCATCCCAACAAGTAGCTGACATATTCACCAAGCCACTTGATTTAAGGCTCTTCCACCTCAATCTCTTTAAGTTTGGTGTTCACACTATTTACCCTCATGCTTATGGGGAGGGGGTGTATTACAAACTTAACTACATGTATCTACTCTTTAGATTAGTTTGTTAGTTAATAAAGCTTTAGTTTGTTATATGGTTAGTTTGTTACAACCCAAGTGTCTATATAAGTCACTTGGAATTTGTTATTGGGGCATTACTTAATGCACTTTAAGTATTGTTTTCTCACCATAGTGAAAAACTAAAACTACCCATAAAATTTGAAAATGGGTCTTCGGACTCACCCTAAATACATCAAATTCATACATAAATAAGTCACACTCTCGTTTTTATAAAAAAATAGTTTGAATATATACTTTTAGAATAAATCCAGAAATATACTTCCAAAATATTTTATTTATAACTTTAACAATACACTAACATACTCTAACACGTACCTTAAAGGTTGGTGTACCTTATTTGTTATAAACTTTTGTCTAATAGAAAATCACTCACTCCTAACTTAAAACATTTGATATAAAATGAGATTGTGACTCGTTTGTGTGAAATTAATGTAAATAGATATAATGTGAATTCGAAAGTGCATATTCGTACTAAATTTTGAAAGAAAAAAAAAGAGATGATTTTCACTTAGAAGGTGCTTTGATGTGATAAAAGTTACAATGGTTCAATTGATTCATCAACTTTTCCTAATGGTCAATTAATTCATTTCAGTTCTTTTCATTCAGTATTCACTTGTAATATGTTTCTCTCAAAAAGAAATTATATGAGATGACTTTGAGTTGTGCAACTCTCAGTGATGGTTCGCTTACAGTGTAATTACTCACATTAAGGAATCGTGACTTCCTTCACTTGATTTCTTCTTCTCGTGCTAATTTTTCATCCATGGCTTCCTTCACTTCCTACTCCGAAAGCCGTCGCAAAGTTGAATCCAGATCTAGCACTGGTCCAAACAACGGGAGGTACCACGTGTTCTTGAGTGATCTCCTACACAAACACATGCACTGGTAATTTTAAACTTGTAACTAGCTTGATTTCAAATTATATTTTGATTGTGAGGTTAGCATATTTAAGTTCTTTCTATAATAGTTGAGACTTGAGATTTTAATTTACACCTCTCACCTTAATGATGCCTCATTTCTTTTGACTTATGCACATGTTGGAGAATTGTTATACTTATACTTGTAATCATCTCTTGTTCATGTATTATACATGTATGATACTTATTGAAAGATTTGAGAATAATTACAAAATCTAAAATTTGACTGTAATGAAAACCTATTTTTACTTTTTGAGTATTTTCTAACTAGAAAACTAATAATTCTATTAAGTATGGTAAATGAGTAGTCCATTAACTAGAAAACAAATATTTTATGTAATTTTTAATTGTGAACATATATAGATTAACAACGAAACACCCCATAAAGCCCAGTCAGGATTGAAGTCAAGTGTTGGTCATCTCAAAATCTTTGGCTCACTATGCTTTAAATATGTTCTTGAACAATTTAGAAGAAAGTTGGATGATACTCCCTCCGTTCCAAATTATAAGACGTTTTAGGTATTTCACACAGTTTAAAAAAAATAATCAATGTTGTAAGGGAAAGATAAATTATGTATGATTTTACACTATTGTCCTTCATTAATTACAGAGGAAAGAGAAATTAATAGAATCAAAAGAAGAAAGAGAAATAAATAGTTAAGGGTATATTAGGAAAAATGTCATTAATGTTGTATTAGGATTATAAAGTAACTTATAATTTGAGACAAATATTTTTTGCAAGGTGACTTATAATTTGGGACAGAGGTAGTATAAGCCAATTTATGGTCCTAGTTGGATATCATTCAATATTTTGCTTACAAGTTGTTCTCATAAAGTAAAAACAAGGTGATGATCAATTGACATGTGGAGTTTGATGAAAGCAAAGGTTGTAATTGGCTGAAAATTCCAGAAAATCCAATTCAAGCAGGTGAAAGTTCAAACCACATCATAACTACTATGCATGATTAGGAACATGTTGCATCAACTGAGCCTGCACAAACTCAAAGAGCGAGAAGATCGAGCAGAATTAGATTTCCATAAGTCAGGTTGAATGACTATTAGAGATTTCCTGATCAAACAGTTAGGAAAATGGTGAGCTGATTGAAGAAGAAATGATGGACGAGTCAGAACCAATTAATCATGTGGAAGCCGTGCAGGATGAATATTGGAAAGCTGCAATGATTGAGGAACTCAAGGCCATTGATAAAAACTAAACATGGGAGCTTGTGGAGAACTCAACCAAGAAAACAATTGATGTAAGGTGGGTATATAAACTAAAGTTGAAACCAGGTGGTGAAATTGCCTAGTACAAAGCAAGGTTAGTGGCAAAAGGTTTTTTTCAAAGACCAGAAGTAGACTTTAATTAAGTTTATACACATGTGGTAGGTGTAGCCATAGCAACATACAAAGGTTAGAAGATGCACCAACTTGATGTGAAGTATGCATTCCTCAATGGACCTTTAGAGGAAGAAGTTTACGTGAAGCAGTCCTTAGGTTTTGAAGTAAAATGGCAAGAGAAGATTATGTACAAGTTGAGAAAAGCTTTGTATGGATTGAAGCAAGCACTTAGAGCATGAAATAAGAGAATTAATAGCTTCTTAATCAAGCTAGGTTTCAACAAATGCACATTAAAGCATGGTGTCTATGTCAAAGGCTCAAATGAGCAAGATCAAGTCATTCTATGTCTTTATGTAGATGATTTGTTGGTTATAGGTTCAAATGAAAAAAAAATTGACAAGGTTCAAAGCAAGCATGAAGAATGAGTTTGAAATGTCAGACCTAGGAAATTTGACATATTTTTTAGGAATGGAAATTTTGAACACCAAACAAGGAGTTTTTCTTCATCAGAAGAGATATGCAGAAGATATCTTGAAGAGATTTAAGATGAGCAATTGCAATCTTGCAATTATACCTATGTAGACCAACACCAAATTAAAGAAGGAGTCAGATGATGAACTGGTGGATAACACTTTGTACAAGCAGATCATTGAACCATTAAGGCATCTTTGAAATACAAGGCCTCATACTGTGAGATTGGTTAGGAGATTCATGGAGAAACTAATGCTACATCATCTATTTGTGTAAAAAGGATCCTAAGGTACATTAGAGGTACAACTGACCGTGGAGTACTTATGCCAAATCAATAAAACACAAGAACAAATGTCAAGGTGTATGTTTATTCTAATTCAGATTGAAGTGGTGATCAAAATGATAGAAAGATCACAACAGACTACTTGTTCATGCTTGAATCAACACCAATCTCATAGGGTTTAAAGGCTTGTTGTAAATTGTAACAAGCCATAAGATTTCCTAGACATTGAATATCTTGAAAATCTTAAGTGTTTAAGGTCTTTGTTAAGGTGATTACCCTGTACCTCTGATCTTGGTATCAAGTACACCTTGTTCTCTATTCTGCTGAACATGTTGTTCAGCAGTTTAAATCAAAGTCTCTCGTTAGTGCTTGAGCATAAAAGTCTCTAGTTGACAAGTTTGAGCCAAATAAGTCTCCTGTTATGTGCTTGAACATTGAAAGTCTTGATCTGTTTTGATTAAGTAAGTGAAATATTAGATTGAGAATCTGAGCAAAGAAGTCTTAGACGTTGCATCTGAGCAGTGAAGTCTATGATTGAGAATTTGAGCAAAGAAGACTTAGATGGTGTGTCTGAGCAGTGAAGTTTTGGATTGAGGATCTGAACAAAGAAGTCTTAGACAGTGGGTCTAAGTAAGGAAGTCTTGAACCAGGAGGGTTTAAGCAAGGGAAAACTTAGGATCTGAGGATCTAATCAGAGAAGTCTTGATCATGTGCTGATTGAGTAAAAAGTCTTAGGTTGTATGTCTGAGCAGTAAAAGTCTTGTGCTTAAGTGCATAAGCAGTTGTAATCATAAGTTGATTATAGTGGAAAATCTCTTGCGTTGTAAGGAGACTGAACTACTCTCAGTTTGGGAGGAACCAAGATAAATCTGTTGTGTTCATTGTTTTGTTTGGTTTACCTCTGATATATTTTCCGTTGTACTTGTTATCAGGCTCTGAACTAATGTTTAGAAACTGAACCCTGTTCAGAAGCAGAAACGTTTTTAGTGAACACAATTCAACTCCTCCTTCTTGTGCATTTTCCTCACCTTCGGGGTCAACCACCGTTGGTTTGAATAATCGGACAAACGTTATCCAACTTAATTGGTGCAATTGCCTTTTACTGCCATTGTTTCTTTTTTTTCTTAACAAACTAAGTATAGCTTGCGAATCTATAGTATGCTAGGCTGTTTTTGTTAGACATATTGTTTAAAGCATATAACTAGGCGGATATACTGTTTTAAGAATATACTCAGACGGATATATTAGTTTAGTTTTAAACAATTTATTTTTAAATTTGCTTTGAGTTGTTAGTGTGTCTAAATACCATTGATAATTATAATTGAAACATTACTCAACACAATGCAATATTCAATAAACTCTTGTCCATTGATTATTCTCTAATTTTCTCTCAATTTATCATTATTTTTAAACAATTTTTTCAAAATAATTATGTTTAAAGACAATCCAAAGACACACTTAAAATGTCTTATCTACTCTGAACCAAACGGATAGCTACACTTTATCCTAATTCACTCTACTATTTTGTGGCTTAAAATAAATCAGCATGTTTGGCTCCAAATGCAATTATATGAGACGACTTTGACTTGTGCAACTTTCACCGATGGTTCACTTACAGTGTAAATACTCACATTAAGCAGAGTTTTTCTTCATCCTTTCACTTCATTTCTTCTTTTTCGGAGAATTTTTCATCCATGTCTTCCTTCACTTCCAATTTTGAATCCAGATCTAGCACTGGTCCAAACAACGGGAGGTACAATGTGTTCTTGAGTTTCTGCGCTAAAGAAGACGGACAGTTTGTTCCCCGTCTCTATAGCGCTCTTCGTTCAGAAGCTGGAATCGTTGTTTTTAGGATAGATGAGAGGTTTCAACAGGTAGAGTCAGTGCTGAAAGTAAGTGGAGAATGCAAAATTGCTATAGTTGTTTTTTCAGAAAATTATGCTAATTCCAGTTTTTGTATCGAAGAATTTGAGAAAATAACCGAGTGTGCCCGAACCTCAGATTTGATAGTTTTTCCGTTGTTTTATGATGGTGTTCATACCTCCTTCAGAATTATACAGGGAAGTACGTTCGGAGAGGCTTTTCATAATTTTCTTGATAGAATTTCCATGAAGGAAATCTCTATAGAGGAAGATAAGTTCATGACTTGGGTGGCATTGATCACTAAAGCTACCAAATATTTAAAATCAAGTGATCTCCTATACAAACCCACGCACGGGTCATCTCTTGTTCATGAGTTATACAAGCATAAATATGTAGGTATTAAGGATATAGTTCAACGTGTTAAGGGCTATGTTTTTGCGACTTCCTATTTACCGGGTGTAAAATCTAGTGTGCAAGATGTGGTTCAGCTATTGAAACAATCGAAATCTCCTCTCCTACTAGGGATATGGGGGATGACAGGGATTGGTAAATCAACAATTGCCCAAGCCATTTTTCATCAGATTGGTCTTTATTTTGAATACAAGTGCTTCCTCGAAGATGTTGGGAAGGTTTGGGAAGAAAATAATGGTAGAGTTTCATTACAGGACAAACTTCTTTCTTGTATTGACGGACCAATTGAAGAAAAGACACCTATGCCCACAATTAAATCAATGAATGTGATCATAAAACGGAGTGCTCAACATAAAAGAATACTTCTTGTACTTGACAATGTTGATAAATTGGAGCAGCTACATGCTTTGTGTGGAAGTCATGAATGGTTTGGTGAAGGTAGCAAAATAATCATCACGACAAGAGACAAACGTCTACTCAAGGAGCATGGAGTTGACCATATATATCCAGTGAAACAACTTGATGAAAGTGAATCACTTGAGGTTTTGAATTGGGGTGCATTTGGCCAAGCACAGAATCCTCGAGAAGATTATGTTGAAGTTTCTAGACAACTAGTTGCTTGTTGTAGGGGATTACCTCTTGCTCTTGAATCCCTTGGGGTGTTCTTGCGCGGAAAGGAAGTACTTGAATGGTGGAAGGGTGTGTTGAGGAGTCTCCAAAGATTTGTCATTCCAGCTCCACGACTACTAGAAGCTCTAGAAACGAGTTTTAGAAACTTGAGTGATGAAGAGAAGCACATATTCCTTGATATAGCACATTTCTTTATAGGGATGAACCAAAATGATGTACTCCAATCATTAAATAGGTCAACACAAAACGCAGCTGTTCAAATAAGTCTTCTTGAAGACAAGGGCCTTGTAACCATTGATGAGAATAACAAGCTTCAAATGCATGTTCTCCTGCAAGCCATGGCAAGAGATATCATAAAAAGAGAATCAACCAATAGGACTAATCAGGTGAGTGGTATTGTGTGTGTGCACGCGAAAGAGATTTTGAGGCTAGCTCAGCTTGATGTGTCACCATCGTTTGCTTTTTTGGCTCCAAAATATATAACGCTAGAGGAAGCAGAGTGATCATTAATGAAAACAATTTATTAACATTTGGTTTCAGGTTTATCTCAAGAACATCTGAAGTTAATTAATATGAGTCTAAATGTATAATTAATAACAGTAAATTATGGTAACCTCATAGTTGATAATGTATCAGTGGCATCAAGAATCTCAACAACCATATATCTAACCTATGTTTTTTTTTTTTTTTTTTTTTTTTAAATTTTTTATTTTATTTTTATGTTTCAGCCAAAGATATACGATGTGTTTTTGAGTTTCAGAGGGGAAGACAATCGGGCAAAGTTCGTGTCACATCTCCATTCCTCTCTTCAAAATGCAGGGATTTATGTTTTCAAAGACGATGTTGAGATTCAACGAGGAGATCGGATCTCAATCTCACTGTTGCGAGCAATTGGACAGTCTAGAATTTCTATCGTTGTTTTGTCTACAAATTATGCTAATTCTAGATGGTGTATGCTAGAGTTGGAGAAGATCATGGAAATTGGCAGGGTCAAGGGTCTAGTGGTCGTGCCAGTGTTCTATGAGGTAGATCCCTCAGAAGTTCGTCATCAGGAAGGTCAGTTCAAAAAAGCTTTTGAAGAACTTATATCAAGAATCTCTGTGGATAAATCCACTAAGATGAATTGGAGAAGAGAACTCCTTGATATAGGTGGCATAGGGGGATTTGTACTCATAGATTCCAGGTTATTTATTTACTTTTCTACTTTTGTCATTTAGAATATTGTCTGTGATACTTAAAAATTCTTAGGCCTTAATGGTGTAAAAATAATTTCTCTCTGTCCATTTTGAAAATCACTAGTTTGAAAAATTATCACCTCTAACAAATTTTAAGATACTTATTGAAGAATCTGAGAATAATTTCAAAATCTGAAATTTGATTGTAATGAAAATCTTTTGATTTGTTGAGTAGTTTCTAACTAGAAAACAAATAATTCTCTCAAGTATGGTAAATGAGTAGTTCATTAACTAGACATCAAATATTTTCTATACTTTTTAATTGTGAACATATAGATTAACTTTTATTTTACATAAACATCTCTAAAATGTAAAACATTTTTTATGTAATGTCTATAATATAAAACTAAAATTTTAATCTTATATGTATTATACTCTGTTATGGGTCTCTAGAAATTACTGAAATAAGTATGTATTTGTAAATCCTCCATTTGGAATATCTTGAATTGTTGATGAGTTGTTTGTGGAAGCCATGAATCCTTATCTCAAGTTTCTCCTACTCTTTTATCCCCCCGTTTCCTTTTCTGTAAGGATTTGCAGACACTATGTTGAGGTTGCATTTTAACTGAATCATCACTCATGGCACTACAGGATATTGTGGGCTTAATATTGATCCTCTATTATAATTATTATATCAGAACATGCATGTGAATCTAGACTTGCAAGAGATTCCTAAACTGCTGCCGAGTGGCTTTTGATAAATTTCATTAACTTAACGTATAATAATGACAATAGATTGCTGGTTTACGTTGCTTGTGCTTTTCTTTCATTTCCCATTCCAATGCAATTTTTTCTTTTAAAAATTCGCATGTATACTTGCATATAATTCTCCCTCCTCTTTTTGATACATACAGTTGGTTGTGCGTCTTATCAGCGGTTCTTGTTTTATAGGAATGAGAGTGGTGATATCAAGAATATTGTTGAACATGTTACTCGTTTGCTAGATAGGACCGAGTTATTTGTTGCTGAACATCCAGTGGGAATTGAATCACGTGTGCAAGCTGCAACTAAGCTATTAAACATCCAAAAAGCAGAAGATGTTTTACTTCTAGGAATATGGGGCATGGGGGGTATGGAAAAAACGACAATTGCCAAAGCCATTTATAATCAAATTGGGAGCAAATTTGAGGGAAAGAGCTTCCTTTTGAATATAAGGGAATTTTGGGAAACAGATACTAATCATGTTTCATTACAACAACATGTACTTTGTGATGTTTACAAAACAACTTCATTCAAGATACGTGACATCGAATCAGGAAAAAATATGTTGAAGCAAAGACTTGCCCAAAAAAGGGTACTTTTTGTGCTTGATGATGTGAATGAATTGGACCAACTAAAGGCTTTGTGTGGAAGCCGCGAATGGTTTGGTTCAGGGAGTAGAATAATCATTACAACTAGAGATATTCATCTTCTTAGATCGTGTGGAGTTGATCAAGTGTATAAAATAGAAGAAATGGACGAAAGTGAATCTCTTGAGCTTTTTAGTCGGCATGCATTCAAGCAACCAAGTCCGATAAAAGGTTTTGCTACACATTCATCCAATGCGATTGCTTATTCTGGGAGATTGCCACTAGCACTTGAAGTCCTTGGCTCCTATTTGTCTGACTGTGAAAAAAAAGAGTGGCACAAAGTTTTGGAGAAACTCAAATGTATCCCCCATGATCAAGTACAAAAGAAGCTAAGAGTAAGCTTCGATGGTTTAAAAGATGTTACGGAGCAACAAATATTTCTTGATATAGCTTGTTTTTTTATTGGGATGGACCGAAATGATGTCATACAAATATTAAATTCGTGTGGATATTTTGCCGATATCGGAATTAAAGTCCTTGTAGAGCGTAGCCTTGTAACTGTTGACAGCAGGAACAAGCTTAGAATGCATGATTTGCTGAGAGACATGGGAAGACAAATAGTTTATGAGGAATCGCCATTTGATCCTGAGAACCGCAGTAGGTTGTGGCGCCGTGAGGAAGTGTTTGATATGTTGTCAAAGCAAAAGGTAATTACTAATTAGAGAACTTCGTCTATGGTTTATGCAGAAAATAGATATCATGTATTTCATAGTTGTAAAAAGATTACAAACCTCTGTAGCACTGACACCTTTGAACAAAGGCATGTCTGGTATTTGAAACGTGTGAGTGTCCGACAACGCCACTTTTGATTACGTTTAATTTATTTATATTTTCAAATCATGACCGGCGCCGATGTGTCAATGTTGTGTCATATTTGGTGTCTGTATGTTTTTGAGGTATAAACATTAAATCATTTATAGAGATTATTCTAAACCTACTAGGTCTCATTAGTAGGCCAGAAACAATTAGTACTAATAATTATAAATTATTAATAGTAATTACAAATACACATTATTTTCAACATTTTTCTGTTGGTAAATGGAATTTTTGTCATTTTAAGCTTGCAAGGAAGTTAGTTGAAAGTTCTGTTGGTAATCTATTTGTTAACACATGCAAACTAATGTCCAAAAGAAATGTAGGTTGTAGCCATTTATCCTCTCTCTAGCTTCTATTTGATGAAATGCTGACCAATATGATTTGTGCTGAACAAGATTGTGAATAATACTAACCGATGAATTTTCATCCACAATAACTCACAAATTTCTTGTGTCACAACTCTAAATTCCGCTCCAACACTTATCGAGCTAATAGACTTTGTTGCTTACTCATCTACGCAACAAAGTCCAGACACAGGAAGATACAATAGTTTGAAGTAGATCTTCTATCATTCACTGAACCTGCATAATGATCATCAGTAAGTCTTCATAGTTTCCATCGTTTTTAAAGAAGACCCTCTCCTTGGACTAAATTTGAGTTACTCATAACACTGTCTACAACTTGCTTGTGGTGCACCCTTATATCATGCATGAATGGACTCACCACACTGACCGAATAAACCAAATTTAGCCTAATGTGTGCCAATTCCATACATCTTTGTTATTGGACTTTTGTCTAACTTTGTCACTTTTCTCTTCAAAACACATTTTGTGATTAAATTCACCCTAGTGTGTGTTCCGTAGGTCTTTGATATTGGGCTTTGTCTAACTTTGGCACTTTCCTCTTTAAAATACATTGTGATTTTGTTAAATAGAAACACTCACAGGTTTGCATCCAAACTTGTCTGTTTCCTACAAAAGATCAAGTACATACTTTCTCTGAGAGATAAAAAGGTCTTGCTTTGAGTAGACTAGACCACCTAAATTCTCAAGAAATCCTTGAGTTGCTCAATGCCCTTCATCTCAAACTTTGTGGATAAGTATTTACTTATGATTGAGGTTTTTAAAGTTGTTTATTGACTAGGCAAGGTTTAATTCTTCTCAGATAAACTAGATTGAATTACTAGGCTTATTCTTTGTTGGTGCCAAAGGTGTTGATATCTGCAAAAATAGAAGACAAAGGAGAAATTCGTAACACTTTCTCTAAAGTTGTCATTTCAAATCTAATCTCATTTAGGCTTACCACACATCCTC
Organism: Lathyrus tuberosus; assembly: GCA_022829125.1. Taxonomy (NCBI): domain Eukaryota; kingdom Viridiplantae; phylum Streptophyta; class Magnoliopsida; order Fabales; family Fabaceae; genus Lathyrus; species Lathyrus tuberosus. The sequence goes on along the minus strand of JALAZF010000118.1, from coordinate 10,387,774 downwards.
ATCTCTGCCACACTTATTTTATTTTTGTGTTGGTTCTTTATCGTCCAACATTCTGTCTTGTACACTATTGCCAGTCATACATTTGTCTGATAAAATTTTCTCTTTAGTTTGAGCGATACTTTCCTGTCACATCAAACACCTGAGATCCTCCTCCATTTCAACCACCCAATTTGAACTTGTTCATTATGTCTCCTTCTATTTCTCCATCGTTTTGTACTATGGATTCAAGATATTTAAGTCACATAACTAATTGTATGATATGACCTCCAACTTTCACCTCTAGTTTTATGTTACTCTGGTTTTAATTTCAGGGAACGGAAGCTGTCAAGGGTCTGACTTTGGAGTTTCCAGACAAAAATACAGTTTGTCTGAAGACCAAAGCATTTAAGCAGATGAGTAAACTCAGATTGCTTCAACTTGCAGGGGTACAGCTTAATGGAGACTTTAAAAATCTTTCAGGAGAACTTAAGTGGCTGTACTGGCATGGATTTCCGTCAACTTACACTCCTGCAGGATTTCAGCAAGGAAGTCTTGTTGTCATGGAATTAAAACATAGCAATCTCAAACAAATATGGAAGAAGAGCCAGGTACAAAAATTATGTTTATTATTGTGTCGTGATTTTTTTTCACTAATCATATTTTCCATGTGCAATACATTTAAATTTATTGTCTCATGTAGCTCTTCAAGTTTTGTATAATGCAGTTTTAGGAAGAAGTTAGGCTGTGCTATTAGGATGCCCAAAAGTTGTATTACCTCCTCCATCTCTTATTAAAAGCTCATTTCACACATTTGTGTATTGAGGTTCCAAAATTTCACTTCAGTTAAAGTTTTAGTTAAAAATGACACTAACACATCCTAAATTAATTAGTGTTGTTGTTTGTTAAATAAATAAAAATCGACTTCGATTTAAACTCAATTATTTTAGTGAAAGTTTAAATATGTAAACTAATTAATGCAAAATAGAGTAGACAAGAACGAAGGTAAGTGTATATAATAAATCAAATGGCACACTTTTCATATTTTGAAAGTTTTGCCCAAATTCATGTTCTGAAGCATCATGTGTTAGAGTATCAATTTGAGTGGAGAAAACAGTGAAAACTCTTCCTCCCAATTCTTTCTCGATATAATAAATAGTAGGCATGGCATGACATGTTAGCTTCACATGTGTAACATTAAGTCGCCTCGCCCTCTATGTTTGCAAATGATGTAATATTTCTGTTACAAGAATGTAAAATGTGCCATGTCTATTCCACCTCACAAATGTTAAAAATCGACAAATTTGTAGATACAAGCACTTTCATAAACTAAATCATTTAAGGTTATCACCTTCACAAATTATATATTCACCTATAATTAAAGCGAAAATCAATACTGATATAACTATTAAAAAGTCTTTAGTGATAAAAAAACCAACACTAAACAAATATGTGATTGATACATTCCATGGTCTAGTTTAGTGGTGAATAGCATATCTTCCAAGTTCCAATATACATTTTATTCTAAGCTTCTCTTACTGTTATTATCTGTTTTTTTTTTCTTGCAGATGCTAGAGAGTCTAAAAATTCTTAATCTTAGTCATTCTCGGGATTTGACTGAAACCCCAGACTTTTCATACTTGCCTAATCTTGAAAAGCTAGTACTCAAAGACTGTCCAAGTTTGTCTAGGGTCTCCCATAGCATTGGATCTCTCCGTAAGCTTTTTCTTATAAATTTGACAGACTGCACAGGTCTTCGAAAACTTCCTAGAAGCATCTATAAATTAAAATCTCTAGAAACTTTGATTCTTTCCGGATGTTCCATGATCAACAAATTGGAGGAAGACATGGAACAAATGGAATCATTGACAACCTTGATTGCAGATAAGACTGCAATAACAAAAGTGCCTTTTTCAATAGTAAGATCGAAAAACATTGGATACATTTCTCTATGTGGCTTTGAAGGATTTTCACGTGATGTATTTCCATCTATCATTCGGTCTTGGATGTCACCCTCAAAGAATTTGCTATCCCTGGTTCAAACATATGTGCCCATGTCATCTCTTGGTACTTTCAAGGACCTTCTAAAGCTTCGAAGTCTTTGTGTAGAGTGTGGCTCTAAACAACAACTAAGTCGAGATGTAGCAAATATTTTGGATGTATTAAAAGCTACGAATTGTCATAAGTTGGATGCAAGGGCAACTACGTCACAAATCTCTGATACATTTCCTTCTCCTTTAATTGATGATTGCCTTGGTGAAGTTCGCACTTCAGGGTCAAAGAATTACTTGAAATCTTTCTTGATTCAAATGGGAACGAAATGCCAAGTATCCAATATTTCCGAAGACAACATTTTACAGGTTTGCTTATCTCTTCCAAATATCCATTTTATTAAAAGTAAAATGGAATATTGGTTTCTCAATTTAATTTTTTCCCCTACTAAGTTATTTCATCATTTAATTCTGAAAGTTTTCAAACTTATTTTGCATTAGTAGTTTGTGAAATGAGTGTGAGTAACTCCTTGATAAACTCAAATGCATTTCCTATTCTTAGCATAACTAACCTTTATCTCAAATTTCAAAAAGACTTAACAAACTCTCAATAACTAGTTGTTACTTAGTAATTGAAAGATTTTTTCATTGTACAGACCGCAGATGAGACTTGGGATTCATTTTTGCCCCCTTGTGACAATATATCCGATTGGTCAAACTTTAGTATTGATGGTAGTTCTATAATATTTGTTGTCCCGGAAAAGAAAGGGAGTATCCTGAAGAGTATGATGTTGTTTGTCCTCTATTACTCTTCCTCAGACAACATAATATCAGAAGGTTGCCTTGGTATGTTGATCATAAATTACACAAAGACAACCATTCAGGTCTATAAAAGAGATACACTAATCTCCTTTGAGGATGGGGATTGGCAGAGTATAACATCAAATCTAGAACCAGGTAACGAAGTGGAGGTTATGGTTGTTTTTGGGGAGGGATTCATTGTAGAGAAGACAAGAATATCTCTCTTATACGATGAATCCATCAACCAAGAAATGGAAAACTGCAATGCAGTAGACGAGGAGGGTGTTATTGTTTATGGATGTGATGAGGAGGATGTTAGTGTTTCTAGTGGTTATAATACTGATGTGCCAGTGGACAACATTGCTACTGGTCTTGGTCAAGATGAAAATATAAGTGAAAATGTGAGTGATAATAAGGATGTTAGTGTTTCTGGTGGCTGTAATATTGATGTATTAGGGAGCAAAAATGTTATAGGTCTTGCTCAAGATGGAAATATAAGTGAAGACAAGCACTTGCATCCAATGGAAAAGAATTCTGGTGATGATGCCATGGCAACAGATAAGAAATGTGCATGCTGTTTCTGGTGGCGGTGATACGCCAACAAAGCCTGCAGTGTTAGCCAGTCACAGATTTAAACTTGGGAGTTGATGCAGAGGATTCCTTTGTGCACCGCATTGTTATGAGTCTCAAGATGAGTAGGTAAGAAAGATCATGAGATTTTATCACATAATGGACTAAACTTTTGTGCTTGAAGGCTGATGCAGAAGGCTGATGCATTATTGATTCTGCGCGCTTGAAGGCTGATGCAGAAGCCATGGAATTGAAGATTTGGTATATATGGTCGTTGTTCTAGCCTAAGGAGACGTGTCTTAATTATATGCATAGCAATTTGTACATTATGAATTTATGTTCATGTGATAGCTTTTTTTGGGTGAAGTTGGGGCCATGCATAGATGCACTAGATCAAAGGCATGTAAAGTAGTGGACGGAGGTATTAGGAAACGAAAGCTTGCGTTGTTTTTGTATATCACATGAATGGGGTAAGAGATTATTGAGGATTTAGAGATTATTGAGGTGCTTCACATTCTCCATCATCTTCTTGGTAACACTGAATGGTGTAAGAGTTTGGTGTGAAAATAAGTTTGCAGTGTAGATATTCAGCCACCCTTAAAATAACTAGAAGACCAAAATGGAATTAAGTTATTTGTAAAACAATATTGAGATATAAGAATTCTAAAAATATTATAGAGCCAGAGAAGTATGCACAATTTGTGTTTCCATTAGGAAAAGTAATGGAAACAAGATTGATGTGTTTAATGAAAGATATATATATTTTTTTCTTTTTTAAATATTTGGAAATTCATGGTCTAAAGTAGTAGGATCCAAAATCCATAAAGAATTGAATTTGTAAGGACTACTTGTATTAGAGATACTAGAAACAAAATGAGCTTTGTCAACGGGTTTTGTTTATTGAATTAGAAGATGCGGGTTTTAAGGCCTTAAAAATAGGGAGTTGTTCTTCCCACTTTAATTGCCTATCTAAGGCTTGCTCTCACGTCATATTGAAAAATCAAAACGACTATCGAAATAGTGAAATATATTTTCAGACACACTTCATTCATATAATTCGTATTTAAGTGAGTTAGACTCTAATTTATATCAAAAAATAATATGGAAATACATCTCCGTATAACTTACGGAAATGTACGTTCGAAAAGATTTTTAATAAAAAATGTGCCAGACTCTTCTCTTTCTGCTCCTTCCTCATTTCCAACATACTATTTCAACTCTCAAACTCTCTCAACTCACTTAAATTTTTTTATTCTCAACATCCAATCAATCAACATGCTCAACATCAAACTCATATTTGTTAAGTTTTTTATTTCTATATACATGCATTTGTAGAAATTGAGCATTAAGTAGTATAATAGGTATTTTAGATAGGTTATTTAACTGATCAATGTGTTTGATAGGTAGTTTCGATGAACAATGCATTTTGAGAAAGTTGGATTTTCATGCATTTTTGCTGAGTTGTAGGTTAATGCGGAAACGCACTTCCGTATTTGTTCAAAACTTGAATTTCCAAAAATATTGAAGTGTATTTCAGTATTATGTCTATCTGCATTGTTTGGCTTGATTTTCATTGTGTTTCATTTGGGTTTGTTTTTTTTCTACAATGTAATGCTTGTGTGGTTTAATAATGGGCAACATGGTTGATAACCAAGGTTGAATTAGACTCGGCAGAGTGTTGAAGCATACATCGGTTTATAAGGAAAGAGTCTGACCCTTCAACCATCAGTCGGTTCTAGTTCGTTTGATGCGGAGGCGTAAGCTTTTGGGTTCATGCAGCTCCGACTTCGTCTTTCTGAGGAGACAGGTGTCACCTCTAGATGTCCTAGAAGACCCATCAGTCTAGATTGAGGCACCGTAGGTTGATGTCGTTCTTGAGGAGTTTGGAGGAGACTCGTACGACTTATCGTTGCTGCCTCTATATCCGGACCATGTCGTCAGACATGTGTAGGACGGAGAGGTAAAATGCATATGTACTTATTCTTTGAAACACATGTGTTATAATATTTGACATTTCTGACGATGATTTATTTTTCTGCAGTACCGTGATGCTTTAAAATTCACCAACCTTGGTCGAAAGATTGTGAGGCCGCAACAACCTTATGAGCAATAATTTTAGAATGCGATGTAACTATCTGGGTTGCGAAACATATGCAAGACCGGTTATACGACTATTAATCATGGTATGTTGTCAATGTTTGTTGAAATATGACACTGAGACGTCATTTTTTTCATCTTTCACATGATGAGATGTCCATCACACAGGACGATTTGCCATGTCTGATGCATCTTTCGACCAGGGAAAGATTATTAAACCACTCTAAAATTATCAGAGGTAAGGCATTAGAGATGATAATGACCTATTTGAGAGCTGATCTAGGGGATGCCTTGAAGAAGATAGAAGACACCCAAGGGTGTCATGCTAGATTTTGATTCCAAGAGAAGTTGAATGCATAGTAGCTGACAACGGTAGATCAGACTGATGGTGATATAATAATATTATGCAGAACAAAGCATATTCATTGAGAGCATACCTGTTGTACTTGGTTGGCATGTTCATATTTGCGGATAAGAGTGCATAATACAAAGATAATTTTTTGGTCACTTAAATACACAGATAAGGAATGATCATCTTATTTGATTTAATGTAAATCTTTGAGCAAGTCAAAGAAACAAAAATGATTACTTTTGGTATATCGATCTTGAAAATTGAGCCAAAATTTATATGTGTTGCCGAAACATATTGTGTTATGAGAAATTTTGAGGCGCTATGGTTATTGCTATCCAAGACTAAACTAGGAATACTCTTTGGTGGAATTGTTGGTTTGAAAAGCAAAAATGGTAGAGCATCATTGTCATACCCCAAATTTTGACCCTAGATGTCATCATCATTCTAGGAGCATCAAGCATTGCATTGCTAACCCTAACCATTGTTCAAGATATTTCTTGTTTGGTTTTGTCTGAAATTAGGGTTTTGGCTCAAGGAAATCAAGAGAATCCTCACATGATCAGTCAATGTTTTGGAATGATCATCAACCCCTCAAGCTTACATACACTCAAGAGACTTCTCTTTGTCAAGAATCAAGTGCAATATGGTCTCATTACAAGTTCTTTGGTGCTCAAGTTCATCTGGCCACAAATTAGGGTTTCATCAGGAAAAAGTCAACTGTGCCTTGACTTTTGATCAAATCATGATTCCAAGCCTTGGGACATGATCCAAGACACTCTAATACACCCTTGGAGTCTATTCATGATGATTGGAAGATTCAAGAATGCAAGATCATTGAAGATCACACAGTTGAATTCATCTGATTATACAAGCTTCATTTGACAAAGTCAACCCTTTGACTTTTAGGGTTTTTGGTCCAAATTGAAGTCATCAAGCCAAATTTCATCAAGACATGTTTGATCAATGAGTTTGAGCATGAAAAATCAAGATTTGGAAGGTTTCTTGCAAAAGAGGTAAAGTTAAAGAAACTTGAAATTTTTCTAAGTATGGAAAAAACCTTAATCTTGAGACCAACTTTGAAAGATCATAACTCCCAATCTACAAATTCATTTTGTGTGATCCAAAGCTCAAATTAAAGCCCTCATAACATACTACACCTTTGTATGAGAGGAGGAAACCTCAAAAAATGCTTGGATTTTGAGTTATGAGGCTTCAAAGTTTGAAGAAATCTTTGGACACTTAGAAATTTTTCAAGGCAGCTTTTGATCTTTTGAAACATCAATCTTTGAGGCCAGTTTTCATTATGATCCCTTTAGATTCAGAATTTTTGTTAAACATGAAATTTTTAGAGCATATTTGGGGCTTTTCAAAAAGTGCAAGAACTCCCCAATCCCATTTGTGAGCTTGTTTGCCTGGAAAATTTGCAAACAACCGCTGATCTCCTAATTTTATAAAAAATTAGTTTACTTGAAGGACCGATCAAACAAATCCTAGGACAATGTGCTTTAATGATTTTGACTATTTGTATGAAAATCAAACCTTTTGTATGTTACATTTATCATTGTTTCATAAACTAATATATTTCGACTGAAAAGTAATAAAGACTTTGCTTTTGACAGAAATGGCGAAAATGTAAGTAAATTGCAAGAATGAAATTGCAGATATGTAAAGGGAATTGTAAATGAATAACTTAGAACTTTATTAAAATGCAAGGAAGAAAACTGGTATTTTTCAAACGTACATTTTCTCAGTAACTACTCTTTTCTCTCTCTCAAGTTACTTTGAGTATTCTTGAGTGACTTGTACAAATTTTGAACACACCCGAAAATCTAACACTAAGACTCTCTATTTATATACAATCGAAATAACTGTCAATAACATCTATTTCTCCTAATGATGACAAATGGCAATCTGCATGCATTCGGAAAGCAGATGCATTCCACGCGTCCTATTTTCAAAATGAATCTCCCGCCTAAATTTGAATTTCAAAACATCCGCGAACAAAGCCTCAACACTAAGTTGTCGAAGCATTTCCAATACTTAGAAAAAATCTCCAAATATATTCCTCCAATTAACATTCGTTTTTGACTGACATTCTTTCACCAAAACCACACTTCTGTCGAAATAACCTTGAAGATCTTTTAAACTTATTTCCTGAACAAAATTCAGGCGTCGAAATTAGCAGCTTACAAATTGCCCCCCAGAAAATGCATTTTCAACAAAGGGAGAAAAGCATTTTTGCCAATACAATTCGACGCTGTCAATAATTCGACAGACGACTGTTCATATGACTAGACATTTGTGACGTCAGAGTCATCATTGTACTTTTTCTAAAACGTCTTTTCAGCCCACGTTTTAAGATCCTTTGATCATCACTATCCTAGTTCCTAGCAGATCATGGGTCAAAAAATTAACTGCCACCGTCTGAACCATCCACTCGTAACTGCCACGCGTCCCACAATCTTTCCATTAAATGGAAAAAATTCTTGAATCTTAACCGCTTCATCCTTCTTCTTTGCCACTTATAAATAAGTTGAAAAAGTTTCTTATTTGCTTTTCAAGCTCCTTTTCTTAAACAAGAACTTTCTTCAACGCAACTTCATCTTCTTCATCTTTCTCTGCATTTTCTTCTACAATCAACCATGGCATCTTCCGCAGCTTCTCAAATCACGAGAAAAGACTCCAAGAAATCTAACAACTTGTCACCGGTTTACAAGATTCTTGGTCCAAAAGTGGTGGGTAACCAGCAATACATACCAGAGCCTCCAAATGAAGAGGAGAAAAGACGTATTTACCAGTCTCAGGTACTGATTCCCATTTTAATTTCTGGTAAATCTCATGCAATGTTAGGACCCTTACCTGATTTATCTCTAGATCCTGTAAAAGTGAAAGAATTATTTCCAGCTTACCACCGTTAGAAACCTATAGCTAATGGAGTTAGGCCTAGAACTGATAAGGAGAAAGTCATAGATTAAAAATCCAAATAGATGGCCAAGGATCACCCTCAGAGGAAGCCATAAATCTAGGGTACATGAATAACTTTAGAATCTTTAGGTCTTGTCCTTTGTCGAAAGACCCATCTGATTACTTAGCTTGGCTAACGAAAATAGAAGCAGTCAAAGCTGATACTTGGAAAACCATGGGCATTTTCGACCTCATCCAATTGTCGAAAGTAGGACCCGAATATTGCTCCTCTATGCTTTTAGCTTCCCTTTACTTTTGGGACATCACCTATAACAACTTCCACCTTCCTTGTGGAATGATCACCCCCACTCTTTTTGACGTGGCTGCCATAACTGGCCTTAGCCCACTTGGAGTGGATTATGATCCCAACCTACTGTCTAACGACTCCATAGGCTTCGACACAAATAAGGCTACCTTTACAGCCTATATTTCCAATTACCATGACAAGGAAACTAAAGAAGTCTCTGATCACGAGCATGCGGCCTTCTTAGCCCTCTGGCTGTCGAGATGCGTCTTCTGCTCCAGATCTCTTCAAGTGGCGAAACGCTATATCACCATGGCAAATCAGCTTCACGCTGGACACCAACAATGCCTCAGTGAGATCATCTAGGCGAATCTATACGAATCCCTTGGAGAAGGGGTTTGTTAGAACAAGAATTGATTCTACATTCCTAATAGTTTTGATGATAACAAACACTATATTATTTAGAACTTGATGCTCCTTAATTCATTATTTATGATATGTAGGGAATTTCTAATGTAAAGAAGTTCTGATATAGAAGTATCACAAGATCCAATCAAAGCGAAGTTCTAATCAAGCGAAGCTCTGATATGGAAGTTTCACAAGCTCTAAACTAGCTAAGTTCTGATGAAGGATGTCTCACGCTTCAGCACCAAAGTTACATTAAGCCAGAAACTCTGATAATTCAACAAAGCAACCTCTGATACGTTATCCTCCACAATTATAAGTATCACAAAGTAACGGATTGTGCCAGACAAAATCTGTATTTTTGGAAAGAGCATTCAATGGCATTATTATCAACCTCCAACGGATCAAATCTTTTCATCTATTTAAAGGAGTCCATGCAGATGACCAAAACACACTTGCGTGCATATTCTTCAAAAATTCATCAAATCATCAAGTTTTCATCTGTTTTCATTTTTGATAAAAATATTGTGTAAACATCACGGTTGTGATAAAGCTTTTTAGAAACATATTATTTTCATTTGAAATTCCTTGAGAAAACCGAGTTGTGGTTAAAACTCAAGAAGACAGTGACGGTTGTCCCTGTGATTGTGTAATCTTAATTGATTAGTGGATTAAGTCCTCAAGAGAGAGAGGCGAAATCACCTTGGCGGGTGGACTGAAGTAGTTTGAGTTCAAACGAACCAGGATAACCAACGTGTCCTTTTGCTTTAACTTTTGAAAACCCCAATTCAACCCCCGTTCTTGTGTTTTTCGTTTCTTCAATTGGCATCAGAGCGCCTGGTTCTGGGTGCTAACACTTAACCGTGTCAGATAAAAGATCCTTCACGAAAAACACTATGGCGAAACCCGTTCAGAACTACAATGACAAAATCAGTGGCAAACCACCAGTGTTTGACGGTGAAAACTTTGATTACTGGAAAGACTTAATCGAAAGTTTCTTTCTGGCTCATGACGGCGATCTCTGGGATATGGTAACTGATGATTACACTCACCCTGTTGGAAAAGACGGTCAGAAGATTGAAAGGAAAAATATGACGGATCAACAGAAGAAAGATTTCAGAAATCATCACAAGGCCAGAACGATTCTCCTCAGTGCAATCTCCCACACAGAATATGAGAAGATCACTAACAGAGAATCAGCCAAACACATATTTAATTCTCTGAGAATGACGCATGAAGGCAACACTCAAGTCAAAGAGACTAAAGCTCTGGCACTCATCCAGAAGTATGAAGCTTTCAAAATGGAAGAAGATGAAACAATTGAGAAAATGTTCTCAAGGTTTCAAATTCTGGTTGCTGGACTAAAAGTTCTGAATAAAGGGTACTCAACATCAGATCATGTCAAGAAGATCATCAGAAGCTTACCAAAAGTGTGGAGACCCATGGTCACAACACTAAAGCTCTCCAAGAACCTCAACGAAATATCTCTTGAAGAACTGATCAGCTATCTAAGAAGTCACGAGATAGAACTAGAAGAAGATGAACCCCAGAAGAAAGGTAAGTCTGTTGCTCTTAAATCTAAATATAAATCTAAAACTAAACCTTTTCAGGCAGAAGAAGAAAGCTCTGGTGGCTCATCCGAAGAAGATGAACTATCACTCCTTTCCAGAAGAATCCAACAACAATGGAAAAATAGGCAAAGGAAATTCAGAAACTCTAGAAGATCAAGCAGTCATTCTGAACCATCTTCTGGACACAAAAAGTCAAGAAACAAAGAGGTGGTGTGTTACAAATGCAAGGAACCTGGACACTACAAAAGTGATTGTCCTAAGCTGCAGAAAGAAAAGCCAAATAAGAAGTTTAACAAGGAAAGAAAGAAAAGTCTTATGGCTACCTGGGATGACTCGGAATCTTCTGAAGCAGAATCCGAATCAGAAAATGAACACACCAACATTGCCCTAATGGCCCACGTATCAGATGATTCCAACTCATCAGAATCAGACTCTGATTCAGAAACCAAAGAGGTATTCTCTAAATTCTCTATATCTCAATTAGAAGAAAGTCTGTCAGAAATTCTTGAAAACTATCAGAAACTTCAGCTCAAATATAATAATCTGAAAAATGATCTGGTATCTGAGTCTGAAGTGAACAGAAAACTGAAAGCAGAAAATTCTGGATTAAAAGAAACCATTTCAAAACTCAACTCTCTTGAATCTCAAAAATCTCAGAAAAAATCTGACTCAGTAGTTCCCACTAGTTCTGATAACATTTTAAAACATTACGACTATGATTTTAAAAAATTTCTAGCTAAAAACATAGACAGAAGCAAAATGGCTTCAATGATCTATGGAGTTAGTAGAAATGGGAGAAAGGGCATAGGATATGTTAATCCTAAAGGAGAAGCTCCATATAAACCTAAATAAGTTGATGATATGATCATAAAATACGCTCCTTTAAACTCTCACTTCACATATGGACACAAACATGATATAAAATATACTAGTGAATCTTACTCTTCAAATTCTATTGAGAAACCAAAACTCAATCAGAATTCTGTGACCTCTAACAAACAAGGACCCAAAGAAATATGGGTACCTAAGGATAAAATCCTATATGTTGCAGATGTCTTTAACAGCAAGATTGAAACACCAATCATGGTACCTGGACTCTGGATGCTCGCGACACATGACTGGAAGAAAACATATGTTCCAAAGTCTGGAACTTAAAGCTGGAGGGTATGTAGGTTTCGGAGGCAATCAGAAAGGTAAAATCATTGGCTCAGGAACCATAGGTAACGGTACTCTACCCTCTATATCTAATGTTTTATTAGTAGAAGGATTAATGCATAACTTGTTATCCATAAGTCAATTAAGTGATAACGGTTATGATATAATCTTCAATCAAAAGTCCTGCAAGGCAGTTAGTCAGAAAGATGGATCAATCCTCTTTAATGGAAAGAGAAAGAACAACATTTATAAAATAAAACTTTCTGAACTAAAATGTTAGAATGTAAAATGTCTTTTGTCTGCTGACGACGAGCAATGGGTCTAGCACAGAAGATTGGGGCATGTTAGTATGAGAAGAATTTCTCAGATTAACAAACTCAATCTGGTCAGAGGACTTCCTAACCTGAAGTTCAGCTCAGATGTTCTGTGTGAAGCATGTCAAAAAGGCAAGTTTTCCAAACCCTATTTTAAACCAAAAAATGTTGTTTCTACCTCCAGACCATTAGAACTTCTACATATAGATCTGTTTGGACCAGTGAAAACTGCATCCATCAGTGGCAAGAAGTATGGATTAGTGATCGTAGATGACTATAGCAGATGGACATGGGTAAAGTTCTTAAAACACAAGGACGAGTCACTCTCTGTATTCTCTACTTTCTGTAACCAAATTCAGAATGAAAAAGAGTTTAGAATTGTAAAAGTCAGAAGTGATCATGGTGGGGAATTTGAAAACAAAAATTTAGAAACCTTTTTTTAATGAAAATGGCGTTTCTCATGATTTCTCTTGTCCTAGAACTCCACAACAAAATGGAGTTGTAGAGCGCAAGAACAGAACTCTACAAGAAATGGCCAGAACCATGATCAATGAGACTAACATGGCTAAACACTTTTGTGCAGAAGCAGTTAATACAGCGTGTTACATTCAGAATAGAATCTCTATAAGACCTATTCTGGAAAAGACTCCATATGAATTGTGGAAGAACAGAAAGCCCAACATTTCATACTTTCATCCATTTGGATGCACATGCTTTATCTTAAACACTAATGATCCTCTGAACAAGTTTGATTCTAAGGCACAAAAATGTTTCATGTTAGGATACTCTGAACGTTCAAAAGGATACAGAGTATATAACACAGAAACACGAAATGTGGTAGAATCCATTTGTGTCAGATTTAATGATAAGCTTGGCCTTCAAAAGCCAAAGCATGATGAATCTCTTGCAGAAATAGAAGTTCAAATTACAGGCACTGAAACCAGATCATCAAAAAAACAGTCGAACACAACAGAAGGAAACTCTAATGCTGAAGAACCCATCCAGAAAAGACAATCCAGAAGTTCTATAATACATCCCGAAGACAAAATTCTGGGAAAGAAGGATGACCCAATCAGAACAAGATCCTCATTCAAAAAGACTGAAGAATCTCTCATGGGATTAGTCTCTCTGGTTGAACCCACCTCTATTGACGAAGCACTCTCAGACAACGATTGGATACTTGCAATGCAGGAAGAATTGAATCAGTTCACCAGAAACGACGTATGGGATCTAGTCCCCAAACCCAAAGGTTTCAACATCATTGGAACCAAATGGGTCTTCAGAAACAAATTGAATGAACAAGGAGAAGTGGTCAGAAATAAAGCACGACTGGTTGCACAAGGTTATAGTCAGCAAGAAGGGATAGACTATACAGAAACCTTTGCTCCAGTCGCAAGGTTAGAGTATATCAGACTTTTAATTTCATATGCTGTAAATAATGACATCACTCTCTATCAGATGGATGTCAAAAGTGTGTTTTTAAATGGTTACATTGATGAAGAAGTTTACGTGCATCAACCCCCTGGTTTTGAAAACACAAAACATCCAGAATATGTTTATAAACTTAAGAAATCGTTATATGGTCTAAAACAAGCTCCCAGAGCTTGGTATGAGAGACTAAGTAACTTTCTCTTAGAAAATGATTTTACCAGAGGGAAGGTGGACACAACTTTATTCTGTAAGTCATTTAAAAATCACATTCTGATCTGTCAAATATACGTAGATGATATAATTTTTGGATCCACTGAAAGCTCTTTGGGCAAAGAATTGCTAAGACTATGCAGGCAGAATTTGAAATGAGCTTAATGGGAGAACTCAAGTTTTTCTTGGGAATTCAAATCAATCAAACTCCAGAAGGAACGTACATACATCAAAGCAAGTATGTCAGAGATCTTCTGAAGAAATTTGAAATGTCAGAAAGTAAGCCTTCCAAAACTCCTATGCATCCCACATGCATTCTGGAAAAGGATGAGGTAAGTAAGAAAGTGGAACAGAAGCTCTACAGAGGTATGATTGGTTCTCTCCTCTATTTAACTGCTTCAAGACCTGATATTCTCTATAGCGTATGTCTTTGTGCTAGATTCCAATCAAATCCTAGAGAATCTCACTTAACAACTGTTAAGCGAATTTTCAGATATCTGAAAGGTACTACTAATCTTGGTATTTGCTATAGAAAGTCCAGAGAATACAAATTGGTAGGATACTGTGACACTGACTTTGCTGGAGACAGAATAGAAAGAAAAAGTACCTCTGGAAGCTGCCAGTTTCTGGGAGACAACTTAATCTCTTGGTCCAGCAAAAGACAATCCACCATTGCACTATCAACGGCTGAAGCTGAATATATAGCTGCAGCTGGATGCAGTACTTAGATGCTCTGGATGAAGAATCAGCTTGAAGATTTTCACATTTATGAGAGTAGCATCCCTATCCTCTGTGACAATACGTCTGCCATCTGTCTTTCTAAAAATCCTATCTTGCATTCTAGGGCTAAACATATAGAAATTAAACATCACTTCATTAGGGACTATACTCAGAATGGAATTCTTTGTTTAAAATTTATAGACACAGACCATCAATGGGCTGATGTTTTCACCAAACCCCTTGCTGAAGATAGATTTAATTTCATTCTAAAAAATCTCTGTATGGAATTATGTCCAGAATGAAAATGTAATTTCTATATTTTTAACTCTCAGAATTTGTTTTTGTGAACATCTGACCAATAATTCTTCAGAAGTAAGAAGAAAGATTGCCTCAGAATCTATTCAGAAGATCTGATCTTTTCATTTCAAGGATAGATCATTAAGTTCACTTCAGTAAACACTTGTCAACCTACGCTCCAGATTTTCTCTGATGAAGAACACGTGTCAAACTCTGGAAAACTGAAACGTCTGTGTTGACATATCGAGGCGCCAAGTCACATCGGTAACTGTTCCCAAAATTTCTCACGCTATCTCCCTTGTCAGAAATCATTACAGCTATTAATCATTATGTTTATTGTTTTTAATTGCTATTTATTTCCTGGTCACTCTTATAAATGTTACTTCTAACACCCTCACACGCTCACTATCACTCACTTAGCTCTCTATCGCCTTCTCCGTATTATTTGCAATTCTTGTTGTGCTGTCTACATTTCTTGTTCCTCTGTGTGTTCCCAAAACCCTAAGTCTGTGAACAATGGCCTCCTGCTCTCAACAAGCAATGTCTCAAGAATCAGCTGACCAAGTCATTGAAGAAAGGTACGTTGAGCCCTCAAGAACTCTTCTCAGTCCCTTTGCCTCTCTTGAAGTTCTCTGTGAACTCATCGTTGATTTTGAAAGCTTGAACGATAATGGGTATGACCTTACTCCTGAGGTTGAGTTTCAAGGATGGAGCAAATAATTCAATCGATTAATGGGTCCAGTTTTTCCCCAACTTGTTTAGGAATTCTGGATTTTTGCATCGGTCTCAAAACATCAAGTAACTTCGTATGTAATGGGAAAGAAGGTTGTCATCACTGAAGATCTTATTGGTAAGCTGATTGAACATGATGGATCAGGAATTAGATGCAGTGAGATGGAAAAGGGCACTGATCTAAATACTATCTCAAAGGAAATCTTCACCTCCGGACAACACTCCAACAAAATCAAAGACCTAAAGGATTGTCACAGAATTTGGGCCAGAATCATTTTTGGGTGTATCTATCACAGGAAACCTTCAAGCTCGTCTGATTACATCAACAACGATCAACAATATCTTCTGTACCTCATCTCCACCTTTACCAAAGCGAATCTTCCTCACTGTCTATTCAATCATCTGAAGAACAGTGTCAAGGAAACAAGAGAAGACGAAAGAACCAAGAGAGATTGGATTCCTCTAGGTAGACTAATCTCAGATATTCTAACAGAGAATAAGCTGATAGAACACCTAACTGAAGCTCAGGAAATCTCTGATCTAGAAACTATTGCTGGAAGACCTCTCAATGCAAAGAACCTCAAGAAGATGAAAATCATTGAGACCATCAAGAAGGATCCAACCCTAATCTCTAAGGAAGTCATCACCACCAGGAAAATACCTCTGAAATATTTTCCTCTCTTCTCAGCAGATACTCATCCAGAAATTGTTCTCAGATATCTGGATGCATGTAAAGCTGATGGAACCCTTCCAGAAGTTTCTCTGCAACAGCTCAGGCAAGCACCTCTAGAAGTTGCCACCAGAACTTCAAGAAAAAGAAAAACCTCTGAAGGAACTCCTCAGAAAACTCCGAAAGCTGCTAAAGCTGCTAAAAAGAAAGGTAACTCTTCTTTCATTTCTGTCGTCGAATCCATATTGGTATCAATATCTGAAACCCCATCTTCTCCTAAACCTTCTGAAAATCCATCACCTTCACCACAAACTCTTGACGATTTTGACATTGACACTGACCCCACTCCTTCTGATTTCATTGAACCACAACCAGAACTTGCACAAGTTCTGTCTGACATTGATCTTGAACCTCTATTCACTTCTTCCCAACCAGAACATCAAATTCAAAACTCTGACACCTCTATTCCTGGTATCAACTGTCCTCTCAACTTCCTTCAACTATCACCTAATTTCACCAGCCCCCCACAAGATGCCTTCTCTTTAGAATTTACCTCACCTACCTCTCCCATTCTCATTTCTGACTCTCCTCAGACAAATCCTTCAGATGATCCCCTCAGAACTATAATTGACTTAGAAGCTCTAGACAAGCTTACCTCAACCTCTCACAAAGTAGCCATTCCCAAACCAAAACCAATGATCTCTAAATCAGATGTTGGTAACTCTTTATTGGCATTCGAGGTAGAAATGCAGGAATGGATTAACTTTCTGAAGCAGGGTTGTATGGAGAATCTGAATCCAGCTGCTTCTGACTATGTCTGGACCAAATTCAGAAAGTGATTTAATTCTGAATCTCAGAAGATGAAGGAACTCAGCTATGACATAGCCCAACAAAACTTCTGTGACCATATGAAGATCTTCAATGAGCAGGTTCTAAGATTCTGGGAAAAGAAACCCATTCTTCCTCTAGGCTGGAAAGCTCCTATGGTTTCAGAACCTCAGAAAGAAATCTCTGAGCATCAAACTCTGGTTATCACTGAAGTGGAAGAAAAATCACCTGAAGCCTCTCCAAAGAAAGTGTCTGCTAAAAGCTCTGAGGATTTGGTACCTTCTGAAGAATCTACTTCATCTATTCTAGTGCTGAAAACTCTGGATGAGTTGAAGAAAGAGAATGAGGCAGTAAGAAAGAGATTGGACAAACAGGATGAAACAAACGCAGAAATTAAAGGGATGCTTGGCAAGCAAGAAGAATCCGCTAATCAGATCAAAGGCCTTCTGGAAGCATTGTTCACAAGACTTCCACCTGCTCCTCAACCTTAGATTCTTTTATGTTTCTATTGTGTTTTTTTTGCCTTGCTTACTTTGTGCTTTATCTTGCTCATGATTGCTTACTTATGTTCTCATGTATCTTTTAGCTTTTTGATTAATGACAAAGGGGGAGAACGTAGAATATTTTGAAATATAACAGTGCACCGGGACTATATCTCGAACATTTTAACCTCTGTTTCCACATATTGTTAAAAAGGCAGGAAAATGGTAATCAGAACTTCTTGGAAATCTTAAATCAAAACATTTTCAAGGGAACCTTCAACTCAGGGGGAGTCCTCTATACTCCATACTCTTTTAATTAATTATCAAAATATAAGTTTTTGTCATCATAAAAAAGGGGGAGATTGTTAGAACAAGAATTGATTCTACATTCCTAATAGTTTTGATGATAACAAACACTATATTATTTAGAACTTGATGCTCCTTAATTCATTATTTATGATACGTAGGGAAGTTCTAATGTAAAGAAGTTCTGATATAGAAGTATCACAAGATCCAATCAAAGCGAAGTTCAAAGCGAAGTTCTAATCAAGCGAAGCTCTGATATGGGAGTTTCACAAGCTCTAAACTAGCTAAGTTCTGATGAAGGATGTCTCACGCTTCAGCACCAAAGTTGCATTAAGCCAGAAACTCTGATAATTCAACAAAGCAACCTCTAATACGTTATCCTCCACAATTATGAGTATCACAAAGTAACGGATTGTGCCAGACAAAATCTGTATTTTTGGAAAGAGCATTCAATGGCATTATTATCAACCTCCAACGGGTCAAATCTTTTCATCTATTTAAAGGAGTCCCTGCAGATGACCAAAACACACTTGCGCGCATATTCTTCAAAAATTCATCAAATCATCAAGTTTTCATCTGTTTTCATTTTTGATAAAAATATTGTGATAAAGCTTTTTAGAAACATATTATTTTTATTTGAAATTCCTTGAGAAAACCGAGTTGTGGTTAAAACTCAAGAAGACAGTGACAGTTGTCCCTGTGATTGTGTAATCTTAATTGATTAGTGGATTAAGTCCTCAAGAGAGAGAGGCGAAATCACCTTGGCGGGTGGACTGGAGTAGTTTGAGTTCAAACGAACCAGGATAACCAACGTGTCCTTTTGCTTTAACTTTTGAAAACCCCAATTCAACCCCCCTTCTTGTGTTTTTCGTTTCTTTAGGGTTACTCTTCTAAAGAATATTAAGGACAAAGGAAGTCTTCTGTTGTCGGGACCCTTTTGACTTTTACAACTGTGGCTCAATGCCACATTCGAAGCTTCCCTATCCAACAAGAAAACTATGGACGAAGCTGCTCTGAAGGACAGAAGAGTCGAAGGAACCAGACTGGCGCAACTAACACCAAGTGACGAAGGTCTGAGCCTTCAACAAACTTTTACTGGCTACGTTATGATGTTTGCAAAACGTCATAACTTTACTTCCAATATGGCTCCTTTCGCCAATAGAAAAATTGGACCAGAGTGGTTCACCAGGAAACTCCCATTAGAGTCGAAAGCTCAAGAAGATGAATTTCTTCATGTCTAGGAATCTTTTCTCACACCTAGACTCTTAGCTTCCAGGCTCAATCCCTCAAAGCTGAAGATCTCCCTTGTCAATTACCAACCCAATCTTGTCTCTCGGCAGTTTGGGTTAATCCAAATAAAACCAAAACCCCTCTTCTCAAGGAAAGGCTCTTTGATTCACTACAACATGACCCAAACCGAAGATGAGTGTTCTGAGCTGCTGGAGAAGTACTCCAACTTGGTCGAAATTCAACCAGTGCCCTTTAAACCCAACTTCCTCTGCACTCAAGAGTTTGACGAATGGTGGAGGGATTATTATAATTCTCAATTTTTCGACGTGCCTTCTTTCACTATCCAACTGACCAGAGCTTTCGCCCTTGTGCAGGATAAAGCAAAAAACGTACTTCAAGACACATCAAAGAAATCCAAGCATTCCAGAAGTACTTTGAAACTGCCTACAAGCCCCACAAACTTAGTCGAACCTTAACGAAGTAGACATTACTTTGAAAGAAAAATTTACCAGAAAATTGGGTGAGTTAAAACTACCTTCATACATTCGACCAGATCAACGTTATAAGATAGCTTTTAACCGCTATCCACCAAAATTTCCTCCCCTACCATCTGCTAAATTTGGTGTGGCTTTTAGCCCTCCATTTCCAGATTGGTTCACTTGCGGGGATTCCATGAAACTTCTTCGCCAAGAATATCAAAAACGTGCTAAGCGAGTGGTTCCAACTAAGTACACCTTGGACAATTTTAAAGGCCACCTTCATATTGACATAGAACACGTTCACGTGGAAACTCCTATATACGAAGGTGTGGAATGGGGAGATACTTGACACCACTTCTTTTCATTTACACATATATATATCTTTTGACTTGTGTTTAACTTTTTCCTTTTCTCTTAGCCATAAAAATTCCTGTCAAGAAGCCAGCTATCATCGAAGCGTCAACTGCAGAGGATGTGGAAGACCCAAAAGACACTACTAAGAAACCCATGGCGAGGGTATGGTTTCGCTTTTCTCTTGATCACCATCCTTATGCATTATTATTTTTCTAAGACATACTAATGAAATCTCTTTTTGTTTTACAGGGAAGTCGGAGACCTCCTTCGACGCCAAAGAAAAGAAAGGAGAAAGATCCTGAAGTTCAATTTGATGAAGCTGATGATGGTGACGAATCACCTGATAAAGTCAAACCTTCAAGAAAGAAGAAGAAACCGGCGAAGCCTCAACAACAAAAACCCTCTGCTTCCAGAATACTGGAGAAAACCCCCCACAAAAATCCTGTCGGGAAAGTTACCACCGCTCCTGCAGAAAGTGAGAGTTCTAGTCTCAAGACCGAAATTCCCAAGGTATGGTTTTTTTGTAATTCGACATTTAAAGGCTTTTTTCCTTATGATATTTTTTCGACCTATTTATCTTCCAGGTTCTTGTCGACACTCATGGACATCCTATTGTCCAAGTCCTTCCAAAAACTAGCAGCGATCCCACTTACAAGCGAACAAGCGCCTCCAAGCCTTCCCCTAAGGACTCAACCAAAGAATCAGCCACTAAAGTGAATCAGCCCACCGCTGTTTCTAAAAAACTTCAAGATGTAGCTGAAGAAGAAACTGGTCCTGAGGATGATATCTTAGTTGACGTTGGTGGGGACACTGTGATGCCCACTGCAGCACTCACAATAGAAGGTGATTCTGAAGACAACTCCCCCATTAATTTAAAAGTTGCTGACGAAGAGAAGGATGAGGAGGTTGAAACTAATGACGAAGAGGAGGAAGAGAAAAAAAGGTGAAAAACCAACAACTCCAAAGGCTGCTGAGGACGAAGAAGGAAGAAGCGACAAAAAAACCTTGATGACCAACTCAAAACTGCTTCAACCACCACGACTTTGACCCGTCTCTCTCATGAGGAACTTGAGAATTTGAAAGTGCAAAGACCATTGGAATATCTGAAGGCCATGCTCAGTACACGTTATAACTTTGCTGACACCAATACCAGCAGTTCGACTACTTCAAGGACCATTTCTAGCGCAAAATCCATAGACGAAGTGATGATCCAGATTCGGCAGAAAATCCTCAACATTGATTTGTTCCAACTCCTAGAGAAGGATTCGTCTGCTCAATTCGACTTGAAAAAGATCTTAAAACAAGTCAATTTTCTGGAGGCTCCTCCTGAAGTAACTGATGTTGTTGTGGATCTGACCACTCTAATTGACCTTGTGGTGGCAGATTTTAACCGGCTTCGAGATTGCTCAAAAAAGCTTGAAAATAAGTCAGAAACACAACTTGTTGAGTGGGATGCTGCCACAAGTTCTACTAACAAAGTAACTGAATTGGAAAAGGCCTCTGAGCAAAATAAGAAAGAGGCAGCTATCTGTGACAAAAACATCCTCAAATGGGAGAAACAAATTGCCGTTCTTCAAAGCAAGATTTCCCAAGCTAAGAAACGCAAAGAAGAACTACAACAAGTCAATCAAGATGAGATAGCTAAAGAAATTAAAGTTGGGGTGCACCATGTCGAAAGGGCTCAGAAACTTGGCAAAGAAATCGAGGAACTTTCGACTAGCAAGGCCCTTTGCGAGCGTCGTCTTCAGATTCAAAAGTCTAAATTCGAAAAACTGAAAGAATCTTTCCCTGTTTAAACATTTGTACTTTTTATTTGGCCTTTTTAAGGCCCACTTTTTTTTTGTAATGACATTTAAGCCATTTTATTTGGCGAAAAGAATTTCAATCCACCATGTTACTTATTTTTTATGCATGATTATTCGACTACTATCTTTACTTCTTGCAATATGGGCTTATATTTTTTCAAATATTTCCCGTTTATTTTTAGCAATCGCTTATCTTTATCCAACTCTTCGACTTCATAGGCACCGTTCGAAAAAACTTTAGTAATCTGAAAGGGTCCCTCCCATTTAGGGGACCATTTTCCCATAAATCTATCTTTTCAATCCATGGGAAGAATGACTTTCCAAACAAGGTCACCAATCGAAAACACCTTGCCTTTTACTCTTTTATTGTAGGATTTCTCCACCCTTTCCTTTTTCCTTTTCAATAAATCTAACGCATTTAACCTTTTTTCGTCTAAATTAACTAATTCATCTATCATCATATTCCAATATGAATCTGATGGAATTTCATGATGCCTTTGGACTCTCGTTGATTGTAGATATATTTCGACCGGTAAGACTGCATCATGGCCATACGTTAGTCGAAAGGGTGTAGCATTTGTAGCTTTATTAGGAGAGGTTCGACAAGCCCTTAGAATTTGGTCCAAAGTTTTGTGCCAATTCTTTGGCTTTCTTCCCACATGCTTATTTATCAAACCAATTATAACTTTGTTTGCTGCTTCGACCTGTCCGCTGGCTTGAGCGTAGTAAGGCGTTGATGTGAGAAGTTTAAACCTCATTTCCTTTGAGAAAGCTTACATCTTTTTACCAGTAAAAACATATCCTTGATCTGTTGTTATAGTATTTGGGATCCCAAACATGTAGATAATATGTTTTTGAATAAATTCGATTACTGCTTCTTGATCCACATTCACTAAAGGTATAACTTCGATCCATTTTGTAAAATAATCGATGCCAACCAAAATAAACTTCTGGCTTTTTGAAGAGGCCGATCGAATTTCTCCAATCAAATCCAAAGCCCGACCTCTAAAGGGCCAAGGCTTTATTATAGAATGTAACTCACTTGCAGGAATATGTGGTATCCCTGCGTGTACCTTGCACTTTTAGCATCCTTTCGCGAATTCGACGCAATTTTTAACATAGTTGGCCAATACATTCCTTGTCAAAATAATAACCACTTCATCTTATGGCCTGCTTGATGCGCACCGCATACCCCGCTGTGTATATTCGACAACGCTATGTATGCCTCGGATTCTCCTAAACACTTAAGTAATATCCCTTCCGGAGTTTTCTTAAATAATTCATTCCCCAAAATCACATAACTCAAAGCTCGATACCTGACTTTTTGTTCGACTGGTCCTATTGGATCTTGTAGATATTCCATTATGGGCTTCCTCGAATCTCCAATCATTGAATTATCTATGTTGAAAATTTCAAAATTTTCTTCGTAAGCGTGTCCTAGCTTTATCGTCTCCAAATCTGATGGGGATAATCTGGTTGACTCACTCTTCCTCTAACTTCAATGGTTTTTTGTAACTTCTCCTTTGACACTTTGTATCCAGAAGCAATATGTGCTAAATTATTTGCCTGCTGATTTTCTATTCGAGGGATATGTCGAATCATAACCATATAGAATTTTTTCAAGAGTCGATTAGCTATTACAATGTACATGATTAAATTCTCTTTAACACACTTGTACTCCTTTGTTATTTGCTTTATGACTAACTCAGAGTCGCCCATTATTTCGACCCGAGTTGTCCCCAATTCCAAGAAAATTTCAAGTCCTGCTATCAAAACCTCGTATTCTGCCTCATTATTTGAGCAAAGACCTTCAACTTTGTACTTAAATTTTGTTGGAATTTTGTTAGGAGAAATAATAAGAACTCCTAATCCAGTTCCATTTTGATGACTGGAACCGTCGAAGTACAACTTCCATGGTTCTATTTCAATGTAGCCCAAAGACTTTTCATTTATAGCGTGGTCGACTATGAAATCAGTCACTACTTGTCCTTTGACAACCTTTAATGGTAAATATGTCAAAGAATACTCAGTTAATACTAATGCCCACTTTCCAATTTTGTCTGCTGACGACGAGCAATGGGTCTAGCACAGAAGATTGGGGCATGTTAGTATGAGAAGAATTTCTCAGATTAACAAACTCAATCTGGTCAGAGGACTTCCTAACCTGAAGTTCAGCTCAGATGTTCTGTGTGAAGCATGTCAAAAAGGCAAGTTTTCCAAACCCTATTTTAAACCAAAAAATGTTGTTTCTACCTCCAGACCATTAGAATTTCTACATATAGATCTGTTTGGACCAGTGAAAACTGCATCCATCAGTGGCAAGAAGTATGGATTAGTGATCGTAGATGACTATAGCAGATGGACATGGGTAAAGTTCTTAAAACACAAGGACGAGTCACTCTCTGTATTCTCTACTTTCTGTAACCAAATTCAGAATGAAAAAGAGTTTAGAATTGTAAAAGTCAGAAGTGATCATGGTGGGGAATTTGAAAACAAAAATTTAGAAACCTTTTTTTAATGAAAATGGCGTTTCTCATGATTTCTCTTGTCCTAGAACTCCACAACAAAATGGAGTTGTAGAGCGCAAGAACAGAACTCTACAAGAAATGGCCAGAACCATGATCAATGAGACTAACATGGCTAAACACTTTTGTGCAGAAGCAGTTAATACAGCGTGTTACATTCAGAATAGAATCTCTATAAGACCTATTCTGGAAAAGACTCCATATGAATTGTGGAAGAACAGAAAGCCCAACATTTCATACTTTCATCCATTTGGATGCACATGCTTTATCTTAAACACTAATGATCCTCTGAACAAGTTTGATTCTAAGGCACAAAAATGTTTCATGTTAGGATACTCTGAACGTTCAAAAGGATACAGAGTATATAACACAGAAACACGAAATGTGGTAGAATCCATTTGTGTCAGATTTAATGATAAGCTTGGCCTTCAAAAGCCAAAGCATGATGAATCTCTTGCAGAAATAGAAGTTCAAATTACAGGCACTGAAACCAGATCATCAAAAAAACAGTCGAACACAACAGAAGGAAACTCTAATGCTGAAGAACCCATCCAGAAAAGACAATCCAGAAGTTCTATAATACATCCCGAAGACAAAATTCTGGGAAAGAAGGATGACCCAATCAGAACAAGATCCTCATTCAAAAAGACTGAAGAATCTCTCATGGGATTAGTCTCTCTGGTTGAACCCACCTCTATTGACGAAGCACTCTCAGACAACGATTGGATACTTGCAATGCAGGAAGAATTGAATCAGTTCACCAGAAACGACGTATGGGATCTAGTCCCCAAACCCAAAGGTTTCAACATCATTGGAACCAAATGGGTCTTCAGAAACAAAATGAATGAACAAGGAGAAGTGGTCAGAAATAAAGCACGACTGGTTGCACAAGGTTATAGTCAGCAAGAAGGGATAGACTATACAGAAACCTTTGCTCCAGTCGCAAGGTTAGAGTATATCAGACTTTTAATTTCATATGCTGTAAATAATGACATCACTCTCTATCAGATGGATGTCAAAAGTGTGTTTTTAAATGGTTACATTGATGAAGAAGTTTACGTGCATCAACCCCCTGGTTTTGAAAACACAAAACATCCAGAATATGTTTATAAACTTAAGAAATCGTTATATGGTCTAAAACAAGCTCCCAGAGCTTGGTATGAGAGACTAAGTAACTTTCTCTTAGAAAATGATTTTACCAGAGGGAAGGTGGACACAACTTTATTCTGTAAGTCATTTAAAAATCACATTCTGATCTGTCAAATATACGTAGATGATATAATTTTTGGATCCACTGAAAGCTCTTTGGGCAAAGAATTTGCTAAGACTATGCAGGCAGAATTTGAAATGAGCTTAATGGGAGAACTCAAGTTTTTCTTGGGAATTCAAATCAATCAAACTCCAGAAGGAACGTACATACATCAAAGCAAGTATGTCAGAGATCTTCTGAAGAAATTTGAAATGTCAGAAAGTAAGCCTTCCAAAACTCCTATGCATCCCACATGCATTCTGGAAAAGGATGAGGTAAGTAAGAAAGTGGAACAGAAGCTCTACAGAGGTATGATTGGTTCTCTCCTCTATTTAACTGCTTCAAGACCTGATATTCTCTATAGCGTATGTCTTTGTGCTAGATTCCAATCAAATCCTAGAGAATCTCACTTAACAACTGTTAAGCGAATTTTCAGATATCTGAAAGGTACTACTAATCTTGGTATTTGCTATAGAAAGTCCAGAGAATACAAATTGGTAGGATACTGTGACACTGACTTTGCTGGAGACAGAATAGAAAGAAAAAGTACCTCTGGAAGCTGCCAGTTTCTGGGAGACAACTTAATCTCTTGGTCCAGCAAAAGACAATCCACCATTGCACTATCAACGGCTGAAGCTGAATATATAGCTGCAGCTGGATGCAGTACTTAGATGCTCTGGATGAAGAATCAGCTTGAAGATTTTCACATTTACGAGAGTAGCATCCCTATCCTCTGTGACAATACGTCTGCCATCTGTCTTTCTAAAAATCCTATCTTGCATTCTAGGGCTAAACATATAGAAATTAAACATCACTTCATTAGGGACTATACTCAGAATGGAATTCTTTGTTTAAAATTTATAGACACAGACCATCAATGGGCTGATGTTTTCACCAAACCCCTTGCTGAAGATAGATTTAATTTCATTCTAAAAAATCTCTGTATGGAATTATGTCCAGAATGAAAATGTAATTTCTATATTTTTAACTCTCAGAATTTGTTTTTGTGAACATCTGACCAATAATTCTTCAGAAGTAAGAAGAAAGATTGCCTCAGAATCTATTCAGAAGATCTGATCTTTTCATTTCAAGGATAGATCATTAAGTTCACTTCAGTAAACACTTGTCAACCTACGCTCCAGATTTTCTCTGATGAAGAACACGTGTCAAACTCTGGAAAACTGAAACGTCTGTGTTGACATATCGAGGCGCCAAGTCACATCGGTAACTGTTCCCAAAATTTCTCACGCTATCTCCCTTGTCAGAAATCATTACAGCTATTAATCATTATGTTTATTGTTTTTAATTGCTATTTATTTCCTGGTCACTCTTATAAATGTTACTTCTAACACCCTCACACGCTCACTATCACTCACTTAGCTCTCTATCGCCTTCTCCGTATTATTTGCAATTCTTGTTGTACTGTCTACATTTCTTGTTCCTCTGTGTGTTCCCAAAACCCTAAGTCTGTGAACAATGGCCTCCTGCTCTCAACAAGCAATGTCTCAAGAATCAGCTGACCAAGTCATTGAAGAAAGGTACGTTGAGCCCTCAAGAACTCTTCTCAGTCCCTTTGCCTCTCTTGAAGTTCTCTGTGAACTCATCGTTGATTTTGAAAGCTTGAACGATAATGGGTATGACCTTACTCCTGAGGTTGAGTTTCAAGGATGGAGCAAATAATTCAATCGATTAATGGGTCCAGTTTTTCCCCAACTTGTTTAGGAATTCTGGATTTTTGCATCGGTCTCAAAACATCAAGTAACTTCGTATGTAATGGGAAAGAAGGTTGTCATCACTGAAGATCTTATTGGTAAGCTGATTGAACATGATGGATCAGGAATTAGATGCAGTGAGATGGAAAAGGGCACTGATCTAAATACTATCTCAAAGGAAATCTTCACCTCCGGACAACACTCCAACAAAATCAAAGACCTAAAGGATTGTCACAGAATTTGGGCCAGAATCATTTTTGGGTGTATCTATCACAGGAAACCTTCAAGCTCGTCTGATTACATCAACAACGATCAACAATATCTTCTGTACCTCATCTCCACCTTTACCAAAGCGAATCTTCCTCACTGTCTATTCAATCATCTGAAGAACAGTGTCAAGGAAACAAGAGAAGACGAAAGAACCAAGAGAGATTGGATTCCTCTAGGTAGACTAATCTCAGATATTCTAACAGAGAATAAGCTGATAGAACACCTAACTGAAGCTCAGGAAATCTCTGATCTAGAAACTATTGCTGGAAGACCTCTCAATGCAAAGAACCTCAAGAAGATGAAAATCATTGAGACCATCAAGAAGGATCCAACCCTAATCTCTAAGGAAGTCATCACCACCAGGAAAATACCTCTGAAATATTTTCCTCTCTTCTCAGCAGATACTCATCCAGAAATTGTTCTCAGATATCTGGATGCATGTAAAGCTGATGGAACCCTTCCAGAAGTTTCTCTGCAACAGCTCAGGCAAGCACCTCTAGAAGTTGCCACCAGAACTTCAAGAAAAAGAAAAACCTCTGAAGGAACTCCTCAGAAAACTCCGAAAGCTGCTAAAGCTGCTAAAAAGAAAGGTAACTCTTCTTTCATTTCTGTCGTCGAATCCATATTGGTATCAATATCTGAAACCCCATCTTCTCCTAAACCTTCTGAAAATCCATCACCTTCACCACAAACTCTTGACGATTTTGACATTGACACTGACCCCACTCCTTCTGATTTCATTGAACCACAACCAGAACTTGCACAAGTTCTGTCTGACATTGATCTTGAACCTCTATTCACTTCTTCCCAACCAGAACATCAAATTCAAAACTCTGACACCTCTATTCCTGGTATCAACTGTCCTCTCAACTTCCTTCAACTATCACCTAATTTCACCAGCCCCCCACAAGATGCCTTCTCTTTAGAATTTACCTCACCTACCTCTCCCATTCTCATTTCTGACTCTCCTCAGACAAATCCTTCAGATGATCCCCTCAGAACTATAATTGACTTAGAAGCTCTAGACAAGCTTACCTCAACCTCTCACAAAGTAGCCATTCCCAAACCAAAACCAATGATCTCTAAATCAGATGTTGGTAACTCTTTATTGGCATTCGAGGTAGAAATGCAGGAATGGATTAACTTTCTGAAGCAGGGTTGTATGGAGAATCTGAATCCAGCTGCTTCTGACTATGTCTGGACCAAATTCAGAAAGTGATTTAATTCTGAATCTCAGAAGATGAAGGAACTCAGCTATGACATAGCCCAACAAAACTTCTGTGACCATATGAAGATCTTCAATGAGCAGGTTCTAAGATTCTGGGAAAAGAAACCCATTCTTCCTCTAGGCTGGAAAGCTCCTATGGTTTCAGAACCTCAGAAAGAAATCTCTGAGCATCAAACTCTGGTTATCACTGAAGTGGAAGAAAAATCACCTGAAGCCTCTCCAAAGAAAGTGTCTGCTAAAAGCTCTGAGGATTTGGTACCTTCTGAAGAATCTACTTCATCTATTCTAGTGCTGAAAACTCTGGATGAGTTGAAGAAAGAGAATGAGGCAGTAAGAAAGAGATTGGACAAACAGGATGAAACAAACGCAGAAATTAAAGGGATGCTTGGCAAGCAAGAAGAATCCGCTAATCAGATCAAAGGCCTTCTGGAAGCATTGTTCACAAGACTTCCACCTGCTCCTCAACCTTAGATTCTTTTATGTTTCTATTGTGTTTTTTTTGCCTTGCTTACTTTGTGCTTTATCTTGCTCATGATTGCTTACTTATGTTCTCATGTATCTTTTAGCTTTTTGATTAATGACAAAGGGGGAGAACGTAGAATATTTTGAAATATAACAGTGCACCGGGACTATGTCTCGAACATTTTAACCTCTGTTTCCACATATTGTTAAAAAGGCAGGAAAATGGTAATCAGAACTTCTTGGAAATCTTAAATCAAAACATTTTCAAGGGAACCTTCAACTCAGGGGGAGTCCTCTATACTCCATACTCTTTTAATTAATTATCAAAATATAAGTTTTTGTCATCATAAAAAAGGGGGAGATTGTTAGAACAAGAATTGATTCTACATTCCTAATAGTTTTGATGATAACAAACACTATATTATTTAGAACTTGATGCTCCTTAATTCATTATTTATGATACGTAGGGAAGTTCTAATGTAAAGAAGTTCTGATATAGAAGTATCACAAGATCCAATCAAAGCGAAGTTCAAAGCGAAGTTCTAATCAAGCGAAGCTCTGATATGGGAGTTTCACAAGCTCTAAACTAGCTAAGTTCTGATGAAGGATGTCTCACGCTTCAGCACCAAAGTTGCATTAAGCCAGAAACTCTGATAATTCAACAAAGCAACCTCTGATACGTTATCCTCCACAATTATGAGTATCACAAAGTAACGGATTGTGCCAGACAAAATCTGTATTTTTGGAAAGAGCATTCAATGGCATTATTATCAACCTCCAACGGGTCAAATCTTTTCATCTATTTAAAGGAGTCCCTGCAGATGACCAAAACACACTTGCGCGCATATTCTTCAAAAATTCATCAAATCATCAAGTTTTCATCTGTTTTCATTTTTGATAAAAATATTGTGATAAAGCTTTTTAGAAACATATTATTTTTATTTGAAATTCCTTGAGAAAACCGAGTTGTGGTTAAAACTCAAGAAGACAGTGACAGTTGTCCCTGTGATTGTGTAATCTTAATTGATTAGTGGATTAAGTCCTCAAGAGAGAGAGGCGAAATCACCTTGGCGGGTGGACTGGAGTAGTTTGAGTTCAAACGAACCAGGATAACCAACGTGTCCTTTTGCTTTAACTTTTGAAAACCCCAATTCAACCCCCCTTCTTGTGTTTTTCGTTTCTTTAGGGTTACTCTTCTAAAGAATATTAAGGACAAAGGAAGTCTTCTGTTGTCGGGACCCTTTTGACTTTTACAACTGTGGCTCAATGCCACATTCGAAGCTTCCCTATCCAACAAGAAAACTATGGACGAAGCTGCTCTGAAGGACAGAAGAGTCGAAGGAACCAGACTGGCGCAACTAACACCAAGTGACGAAGGTCTGAGCCTTCAACAAACTTTTACTGGCTACGTTATGATGTTTGCAAAACGTCATAACTTTACTTCCAATATGGCTCCTTTCGCCAATAGAAAAATTGGACCAGAGTGGTTCACCAGGAAACTCCCATTAGAGTCGAAAGCTCAAGAAGATGAATTTCTTCATGTCTAGGAATCTTTTCTCACACCTAGACTCTTAGCTTCCAGGCTCAATCCCTCAAAGCTGAAGATCTCCCTTGTCAATTACCAACCCAATCTTGTCTCTCGGCAGTTTGGGTTAATCCAAATAAAACCAAAACCCCTCTTCTCAAGGAAAGGCTCTTTGATTCACTACAACATGACCCAAACCGAAGATGAGTGTTCTGAGCTGCTGGAGAAGTACTCCAACTTGGTCGAAATTCAACCAGTGCCCTTTAAACCCAACTTCCTCTGCACTCAAGAGTTTGACGAATGGTGGAGGGATTATTATAATTCTCAATTTTTCGACGTGCCTTCTTTCACTATCCAACTGACCAGAGCTTTCGCCCTTGTGCAGGATAAAGCAAAAAACGTACTTCAAGACACATCAAAGAAATCCAAGCATTCCAGAAGTACTTTGAAACTGCCTACAAGCCCCACAAACTTAGTCGAACCTTAACGAAGTAGACATTACTTTGAAAGAAAAATTTACCAGAAAATTGGGTGAGTTAAAACTACCTTCATACATTCGACCAGATCAACGTTATAAGATAGCTTTTAACCGCTATCCACCAAAATTTCCTCCCCTACCATCTGCTAAATTTGGTGTGGCTTTTAGCCCTCCATTTCCAGATTGGTTCACTTGCGGGGATTCCATGAAACTTCTTCGCCAAGAATATCAAAAACGTGCTAAGCGAGTGGTTCCAACTAAGTACACCTTGGACAATTTTAAAGGCCACCTTCATATTGACATAGAACACGTTCACGTGGAAACTCCTATATACGAAGGTGTGGAATGGGGAGATACTTGACACCACTTCTTTTCATTTACACATATATATATCTTTTGACTTGTGTTTAACTTTTTCCTTTTCTCTTAGCCATAAAAATTCCTGTCAAGAAGCCAGCTATCATCGAAGCGTCAACTGCAGAGGATGTGGAAGACCCAAAAGACACTACTAAGAAACCCATGGCGAGGGTATGGTTTCGCTTTTCTCTTGATCACCATCCTTATGCATTATTATTTTTCTAAGACATACTAATGAAATCTCTTTTTGTTTTACAGGGAAGTCGGAGACCTCCTTCGACGCCAAAGAAAAGAAAGGAGAAAGATCCTGAAGTTCAATTTGATGAAGCTGATGATGGTGACGAATCACCTGATAAAGTCAAACCTTCAAGAAAGAAGAAGAAACCGGCGAAGCCTCAACAACAAAAACCCTCTGCTTCCAGAATACTGGAGAAAACCCCCCACAAAAATCCTGTCGGGAAAGTTACCACCGCTCCTGCAGAAAGTGAGAGTTCTAGTCTCAAGACCGAAATTCCCAAGGTATGGTTTTTTTGTAATTCGACATTTAAAGGCTTTTTTCCTTATGATATTTTTTCGACCTATTTATCTTCCAGGTTCTTGTCGACACTCATGGACATCCTATTGTCCAAGTCCTTCCAAAAACTAGCAGCGATCCCACTTACAAGCGAACAAGCGCCTCCAAGCCTTCCCCTAAGGACTCAACCAAAGAATCAGCCACTAAAGTGAATCAGCCCACCGCTGTTTCTAAAAAACTTCAAGATGTAGCTGAAGAAGAAACTGGTCCTGAGGATGATATCTTAGTTGACGTTGGTGGGGACACTGTGATGCCCACTGCAGCACTCACAATAGAAGGTGATTCTGAAGACAACTCCCCCATTAATTTAAAAGTTGCTGACGAAGAGAAGGATGAGGAGGTTGAAACTAATGACGAAGAGGAGGAAGAGAAAAAAAGGTGAAAAACCAACAACTCCAAAGGCTGCTGAGGACGAAGAAGGAAGAAGCGACAAAAAAACCTTGATGACCAACTCAAAACTGCTTCAACCACCACGACTTTGACCCGTCTCTCTCATGAGGAACTTGAGAATTTGAAAGTGCAAAGACCATTGGAATATCTGAAGGCCATGCTCAGTACACGTTATAACTTTGCTGACACCAATACCAGCAGTTCGACTACTTCAAGGACCATTTCTAGCGCAAAATCCATAGACGAAGTGATGATCCAGATTCGGCAGAAAATCCTCAACATTGATTTGTTCCAACTCCTAGAGAAGGATTCGTCTGCTCAATTCGACTTGAAAAAGATCTTAAAACAAGTCAATTTTCTGGAGGCTCCTCCTGAAGTAACTGATGTTGTTGTGGATCTGACCACTCTAATTGACCTTGTGGTGGCAGATTTTAACCGGCTTCGAGATTGCTCAAAAAAGCTTGAAAATAAGTCAGAAACACAACTTGTTGAGTGGGATGCTGCCACAAGTTCTACTAACAAAGTAACTGAATTGGAAAAGGCCTCTGAGCAAAATAAGAAAGAGGCAGCTATCTGTGACAAAAACATCCTCAAATGGGAGAAACAAATTGCCGTTCTTCAAAGCAAAATTTCCCAAGCTAAGAAACGCAAAGAAGAACTACAACAAGTCAATCAAGATGAGATAGCTAAAGAAATTAAAGTTGGGGTGCACCATGTCGAAAGGGCTCAGAAACTTGGCAAAGAAATCGAGGAACTTTCGACTAGCAAGGCCCTTTGCGAGCGTCGTCTTCAGATTCAAAAGTCTAAATTCGAAAAACTGAAAGAATCTTTCCCTGTTTAAACATTTGTACTTTTTATTTGGCCTTTTTAAGGCCCACTTTTTTTTTGTAATGACATTTAAGCCATTTTATTTGGCGAAAAGAATTTCAATCCACCATGTTACTTATTTTTTATGCATGATTATTCGACTACTATCTTTACTTCTTGCAATATGGGCTTATATTTTTTCAAATATTTCCCGTTTATTTTTAGCAATCGCTTATCTTTATCCAACTCTTCGACTTCATAGGCACCGTTCGAAAACACTTTAGTAATCTGAAAGGGTCCCTCCCATTTAGGGGACCATTTTCCCATAAATCTATCTTTTCAATCCATGGGAAGAATGACTTTCCAAACAAGGTCACCAATCGAAAACACCTTGCCTTTTACTCTTTTATTGTAGGATTTCTCCACCCTTTCCTTTTTCCTTTTCAATAAATCTAACGCATTTAACCTTTTTTCGTCTAAATTAACTAATTCATCTATCATCATATTCCAATATGAATCTGATGGAATTTCATGATGCCTTTGGACTCTCGTTGATTGTAGATATATTTCGACCGGTAAGACTGCATCATGGCCATACGTTAGTCGAAAGGGTGTAGCATTTGTAGTTTTATTAGGAGAGGTTCGACAAGCCCTTAGAATTTGGTCCAAAGTTTTGTGCCAATTCTTTGGCTTTCTTCCCACATGCTTATTTATCAAACCAATTATAACTTTGTTTGCTGCTTCGACCTGTCCGCTGGCTTGAGCGTAGTAAGGCGTTGATGTGAGAAGTTTAAACCTCATTTCCTTTGAGAAAGCTTACATCTTTTTACCAGTAAAAACATATCCTTGATCTGTTGTTATAGTATTTGGGATCCCAAACATGTAGATAATATGTTTTTGAATAAATTCGATTACTGCTTCTTGATCCACATTCACTAAAGGTATAACTTCGATCCATTTTGTAAAATAATCGATGCCAACCAAAATAAACTTCTGGATTTTTGAAGAGGCCGATCGAATTTCTCCAATCAAATCCAAAGCCCGACCTCTAAAGGGCCAAGGCTTTATTATAGAATGTAACTCACTTGCAGGAATATGTGGTATCCCTGCGTGTACCTTGCACTTTTAGCATCCTTTCGCGAATTCGACGCAATTTTTAACATAGTTGGCCAATACATTCCTTGTCAAAATAATAACCACTTCATCTTATGGCCTGCTTGATGCGCACCGCATACCCCGCTGTGTATATTCGACAACGCTATGTATGCCTCGGATTCTCCTAAACACTTAAGTAATATCCCTTCCGGAGTTTTCTTAAATAATTCATTCCCCAAAATCACATAACTCAAAGCTCGATACCTGACTTTTTGTTCGACTGGTCCTATTGGATCTTGTAGATATTCCATTATGGGCTTCCTCGAATCTCCAATCATTGAATTATCTATGTTGAAAATTTCAAAATTTTCTTCGTAAGCGTGTCCTAGCTTTATCGTCTCCAAATCTGATGGGGATAATCTGGTTGACTCACTCTTCCTCTAACTTCAATGGTTTTTTGTAACTTCTCCTTTGACACTTTGTATCCAGAAGCAATATGTGCTAAATTATTTGCCTGCTGATTTTCTATTCGAGGGATATGTCGAATCATAACCATATAGAATTTTTTCAAGAGTCGATTAGCTATTACAATGTACATGATTAAATTCTCTTTAACACACTTGTACTCCTTTGTTATTTGCTTTATGACTAACTCAGAGTCGCCCATTATTTCGACCCGAGCTGTCCCCAATTCCAAGAAAATTTCAAGTCCTGCTATCAAAACCTCGTATTCTGCCTCATTATTTGAGCAAAGACCTTCAACTTTGTACTTAAATTTTGTTGGAATTTTGTTAGGAGAAATAATAAGAACTCCTAATCCAGTTCCATTTTGATGACTGGAACCGTCGAAGTACAACTTCCATGGTTCTATTTCAATGTAGCCCAAAGACTTTTCATTTATAGCGTGGTCGACTATGAAATCAGTCACTACTTGTCCTTTGACAACCTTTAATGGTAAATATGTCAAAGAATACTCAGTTAATGCTAATGCCCACTTTCCAATTCGACTGTGCAAGATTGATTTAGATAACATGTATTTTATAACATCGAAATGAGAAGAAACGTAAACATCAACTGGTTTTATATAGTGCTTCAATTTCATACATGAAAAGTATAAACATAAACACAACTTTTCAATTACACTATATCTAGTTTCCGCGTCGTTCAAGACCCTACTGAGGTAGTAAATGGCTCTTTCGACACCATTCTCATCCTCTTGAGTCAACATGCTCCCTAATGTCTTGTCCGACGCGGATATGTACAGCCTCATACTCCTACTTCTACAAGGTGACATTAAAATTGGAGGATGCGTCAGGTATTCCTTGATCTTGTCGAAGGCATCCTGCTGCTCTTGCGCCCATTCGAAGTCTTCCTTCTTCAGTCGGAGTAGAGGAGAAAGGCTTGCGCTTTCCCACTAAGGTTGGAGATGAACCTTCTGAGAAAGTTGATCTTGCCAAGTAGAGACTACAATTCCTTCTTTGTAGATGGTGCTTTCGCCTCCATTATTGCCTTGTCCTTGTTCTGATTGATTTCGATCCCTTTCTTGTGGACCATAAAGCCTAGGAAGTCTCCCTCCTGCACACAAAATGCACATTTGAGAGGATTCATCTTCAAACCAAACTTCCTCATCCGTTCAAAGGACTGTCGAAGATGGTCTATATAACTTTTTCCTAAAACAGACTTAATAACAATATCGTCAATATAAATCTGCATAAAATCCTCCATGAAATTGTGAAAAATCGAATTCATCGCTCGCTGGTATGTTGCCCCAGCATTCTTTAAGCCAAAAGGCATTACCACCCATTCGTAGGTGCCTAAGGCTCCAGTGCATCAAAATTCTATTTTAGGAACATCCTCCTCAGCAATAAAAATTTGGTTATAACCAGAGTACCCATCAAGCATACTAAGGTACTCATGGCCTGCGGCAGAATCGACAAGCATTTCTGCCACTGGCATAGGATATTCACAAACCTTTTTGGCTTGAGACTTAAACCAATTCCATCTGCAGAAGCAAACTCAAAAGGAGATTCCAACACTCAAGATATGCTTGTACTTGACATTTGGAACCATGAGAGCCATTGTACTTGCCAAGTTAAGATCAAACCAACCATTCTTTGGATTCCAACTAGAATAAGCAACCAAACCATTTCAATTTGGCAGAACCAATTCCTCCATCCTTGCCCTATAAATAGAGGTTGATTTCTTGTCTCAAAACACAACAGAAACACATCTCAAATAGCAGCATAGCCTTCTCACACTAGAATTGGAATTTCAAGTTGTTACTTGAAAACCAAGAATCTCCAATTTGCCAAAACTACCTCAAAACTACTTCCAGCCATAAAACCTTTAATCTAACCACTCACACAAACCACAAAACACATTATAAGAGCGTCCAAGCCATCCCAACCATCTAGAAACTCATAAATTAAAAAGTCAACCTTCAATCCAAAAAATAATTGACTTTCTGCATCTTCTATTCCAGAATTACATTCTGACCATGTTTAATCACTCTGATCATACAAACTCAACCCTTAAACATGTCTTGAGGTGTCCATAACATCATTCCCTAACTGTGTGTCCATTTTCACCAAGATCAAAATCACCATATTCATCATTTTGCAAGAAGGAAAGCATATTCTGGTACAATTGATTTCTGTTGATTCCAAGCACTTTGAAAGATCATTAGGAGCATATTGAAGGATTTCCAATCATTCAAACATCTCTCTAGCAGCTATCTTGGAAGTTTCAGTTTGGACTTCAAGAGGTAAATTTACTTGAAACTTGAACTCTTTGAAATATGTCATGTTTTGAAGTACACTGAGTTCAGATATGTTTATTATGGTATATGTGACATGTTTGATCCATTTATTGCCATTATCCATGACTGTATGAGGTTGTACCACTGAAGTTGCAAATTTGTGCCTTTTTGAGTGTTACTATTGGGTTTTTAAATACAAGCATTTTTAGATAAAACCAACTGGACCATTGTGATCCTTAGAGAATTCTAGGCAAGTTTCATTTTTGTTTCATCAAGTTTCATGTAGAATTAATAGAGTTATGATTGCTTTTGCAAACTGAAATTGAGGATGAGGGCAAGGTCAGCCATGGCGCATCTTGGCTCAAGCCTAGGTCATTGTTAGGCTTATCCATTAATTTGTGGGGGTGATACAATGGATGTATCACCACCCCAGTGGTTATGACCAGCGCACATGTTTACCTATGACCTATAGAACTGGGGTTCGAATCCCCCTCGCCCCAGTTCTTTTAACTTTTTCCAGTTTCCTTTGAATTTCATATATTATTGTGTGTTTCCATCTTACTTGCACAAAGCGCGTCCTGGTTAGTTGGTCTTAGTTTTAAGGCACAAGCTGATTGGCGTGGGTTCAACACCCATGTGAACCACTTCCTTTCTTTTTAGCATCTATTTTCTTCTATTTTCTTTGCAAATTCAAATGATCATAACTTCTCCATTTTAAATGATTTTTGATCCCTTCTTTTTGGTAAATGCTCATGAGAATGTCTATTTTCTGTTTGTAAAAATAAAATACCAAAAATAATTATTTTTGTAGCACTTATTCATGTTTGGAGTAAGTGACCCTTTTAGGTTTTCTAAAGGACCACTTTGACTTCTTTGCTTGATTCCTTTGTTTTTCTTTACACATGTAGACATGTTTGACCCATGTACAATTTATAAGAATCTTGTACAATGTTGTGAACTTATACATGCTTGTTTCAACTTGACTTTGATGCATTTTCAAGTATATGTTTACACAAAATGTATGTTGAATTCCTAGCCATACCATGAACTTTTGTTTAGTCATTTTGCTTTTAACATGTGATCCTCTCCATGTTTATATGACTTTGGTGTGTACATGTACCCTTGTTTGAATTATACTATGTTTAGGTATCCTCAAACCTTTGGTTTTTACCTTGAAAGTGACTTTGAACACATGCTTGTATATATGGACCTTTGTGAAGTCTCCACCTTGTTCAAAAACCATGATTGAACCCTAATATGCATGTTTAGGTTGCAACCTATTTGTTAACATGTTCAACTTGTGACCATGCCTAAATGTTCAAGTAATGCCTTAACTTGTTCACATGATGTCTAACTTTCAACATGCCATCTTTAAGCATTCTTACATGCCTTCCTTGTATGCTTGCATATCCATCCACATGTTATTGTCATAAACATGTCACTCTTACCCAAGTATGCTTGGTTGTCCCCATTTTGCTTGTTTCACATTGTACCCATGATAAGTAATGTCTTAACTTATCCATGTATGTTTCACTTCATCTTTGAACTTCATTCATGTTTAGGTATTGTTATAACCTTTACATATTGAACTTGAGCTTTGTTTTCTATCCATGATAAGTAATGTCTTAACTTATGCATGTCAACTTTGAACTCTTGTTTTATCCATGTTAAAGTGTTGTCATAACTTTCACATGTTAACTTGAATTTGAACCATACCATGTTTAAGTGTTGTAATAACTTATTCATGCTTTGAAATGATAAATTGTATTCATGATTAAGTGTTGTTACAACTTATCTTCCTTTGTCTTGTATTCATGATTAAGTGGTGTTAGTAAACCCTAAAGCATGTTGCCTTACCCATGACCTTAGTCTTGTTAGAACTATATCTCATGCTTGTTTATATGTTGTAACATCTTTGTTTGATTGAATTTGCTTTGGGTTGTCACTATGTCAAGTTGAAATTTCTTTGAACCTTTGAAATTACTAGGTAGCTACCTTGTTTGGTTCATGACTTTGTTAAGTCCTTGCTCTAAGTGTTGTTACATATATGCTTTGGTTGTAACCATATGCTTCATCTTTCATTAACATCATGTTTGAATGTTACTTTGATTACTTTGCATTGATATCATGTTTGAATATCATATTTGTTCATACCATCAATGATTAAACCATACTCCATTTTAACTTTGTCAAGTTATTCCCCCAGGTGATGTTAGCTTGTTAGCTTCCACCCCCAAGTTGCCTTATATTCCTTAATCCAAGGGAAAGTCTCTCTATTGACTCTATGTCATAGATAGGTCATCATTACCCATCCCTTTGACCTTGTTAGAGTCATTAGGTTTTACCACTTAGACTTAAGATAGAATATACAACCTTTGTGACTTTGTCAAGTCAAGTAAGTGTTAAGACCTTAACACTTAACCCACTTGAATCTTGATCATAATCAAGTATTCATCCATCCCTATTGAGGTGAACTACAATTGCTCTGATTCCATCCTTGTAAGGATATGTAGGCACAAGACCGCGAAGTTTTGGCGAGCATACTTAGTAACTAAGCCTTTAGGTTCCTATCTCTCACCATATAACCCAAACACAAAAAATAGCAAACAAAATTACAAATACAAATAAAAGGTTCCTATAGAGTACAATAGATACTTAGGGTGCTAATACCTTCCCTATGTATAACCTATCCCTGATCCCCCAAAATCTCTTAGTATTGTTGTTACATTGCAAACTTAGGGTTTTTTACGATCTTTACCCTTTCCCTTAGATAAATCAAAGCTCGGTGGTGAATCTTTAAAAGATTTGTGATTCAAGTTTAATCAATAGCTCGATATCCAATTTTCACCGTAATAATCATTGTTGATGAGTGGTAGGATATGATCTTGTTAGACAGCCATGGAATATTCTTTACTAAGGGAAGCTAAGAGATCTATTAGTAAAATTCAGGTTCTAACATTGTTGTAGGTGTCATTCAGATTATTTAAAAAGCAGAACATTTATTAAAAATACAAAGATAATTTTTAGGTCACTTAAATACACAGATAAGGAATGATCATCTTGTTTGATTTAATGTAAATCTTTGAGTAGGTCAAAGAAACAAAAATGATTACTCTTGGTATATCGATCTTGAAAATTGAGCCAAAATTTAGATGCGTTGCCGAAACATATTGTCCTATGAGCAATTTTGAGGCGCTAAGGTTATTGTTATCCAAGACTAAACCAGGATTACTCTTTGGTGGAATTGTTGGTTTGAAAAGCAAAAATTGTAGAGCATCACTGTTGATGAGTGGTAGGAAATGATCTTGTTGGACAACCATGAAATATTCTTTACTAAGGGAAGCTAAGAGGTCAATTAGTAAAATTCACGTTCTAACATTGTTGTAGGTGTCATTCAGACCATTTAAGAAGCATAACATGTATTAAAAATACAAAGATAATTTTTAGGTCACTTAAATACACAGATAAGGAATGATCATCTTATTTGATTTAATGTAAATCTTTGAGCAGGTCAAAGAAACAAAAATGATTACTCTTGGCATATCGATATTTAAAATTGAGCCAAAATTTAGATGCGTAGCCGAAACATATTGTGCTATGAGCAATTTTGAGGCGCTAAGGTTATTGTTATCCAAGACTAAACCAGGAATAATCTTTGGTAGAATTGGTGGTTTGAAAAGCAAAAATGGTAGAGCGTCATTGTTGATGAGTAGTAGGATATGATCTTGTTGGACAACCATGGAATATTCTTTACTAAGGGAAGCTAAGAGGTCCAATAGTAAATTTCATGTTCTAACATTGTTGTAGGTGTCATTCAGACCATTTAAGAAGTAGAACATGTATTAAAAATACAAAGATAATTTTTAGGTCACTTAAATACACAGATAAGGAATGATCATCTTGTTTGATTTAATGTAAATCTTTGAGCAGGTCAAAGAAACAAAAATGATTACTTTTGGTATATCGATCTTGAAAATTGAGCCAAAATTTAGATGCGTTATCGAAACATATTGTGCTATGAGCGATTTTGAGGCACTAATGTTATTGTTTTCCAAGAATAAACCAGTAATACTTTTTGGTGGAATTGTTAGTTTGAAAAGCAAAAATGGTAGAGCATCATTGTTGATGAGTGGTAGGATATGATCTTGTTGGACAACCATGAAATATTCTTTACTAAGGGAAGCTAAGATGTCCAACAGTAAAATTCAGGTTCTAACATTGTTGTAGGTGTCATTCAGATTATTTAAAAAGCAGAACATGTATTAAAAATACAAAGATACTTTTTAGGTCACTTAAATACACATATAAGGAATGATCATCTTGTTTGATTTAATGTAAATCTTTGAGCAGGTCAAAGAAACAAAAATGTTTACTCTTGGTATATCGATCTTGAAAATTGAGCCAAAATTTAGATGCATTGTCGAAACATACTGTGCTAAGAGCAATTTTGAGGCGCTAAGGTTATTGTTATCCAAGACTAAACTAGGAATACTCTTTGGTGGGATTGTTGGTTTGAAAAGTAAAAATGGTAGAGCATCATTTTTTATGAGTGGTAGGATATGATCTTGTTGGACAACCATGTAATATTCTTTACTAAGGGAAGCTAAGAGGTCCATTAGTAAAATTCTTGTTCTAACATTGTTGTAGGTGTCATTCAGACCATTTAAGAAGCAGAACACGTATTAAAATTACCAAGATAGTTTTTAGGTCACTTAAATACACAGATAAGGAATGATCATCTTGTTTGATTTAGTGTAAATATTTTAGCAGGTCAATGAAACAAAAATGATTACTCTTGGTATATCGATCTTGAAAATTGAGCCAAAATTTAGATGCGTTGCCGAAACATATTGTGCTATGAGCAATTTTGAGGCGCTATGATTATTGTTATCCAAGACTAAACTAGGAATACTCTTTGGTGGAATTGTTGGTTTGAAAAGCAAAAATGGTAGAGCCTCATTGTTGATGAGTGGTAGGATATGATCTTGTTGGACAACCATGGAATATTCTTTACTAAGGGAAGCTAAGGGGGCCATTAGTAAAATTCATTTTCTAACATCGTTGTAGGTTTCATTCAGACCATTTAAGAAGAAGAACATGTATTAAAAATACAAAGATAATTTTTAGGTCACTTAAATACACAGATAAGGAATGATCATCTTGTTTGATTTAATGTAAATCTTTGAGCAGGTCAAAGAAACAAAAATGATTACTCTTGGTATATCGATCTTGAAAATTGAGCCAAAATTTATATGCGTTGCCGAAACATATTGTGCTATGAGCAATTTTGAGGTGCTAAGGTTATTGTTATCCAAGAATAAACCAAGAATACTCTTTAGTCGAATTGTTGGTTTGAAAAGAAAAAATGGTAGAGCATCATTGTTGATGAGTGGTAGGATATGATCTTGTTGGACAGCCATGGAATATTCTTTACTAAGGGAAGCTAAGAGGCCCATTAGTAAAATTCATGTTGTAACATTGTTGTAGGTGTCATTCAGACCATTTAAGAAGCAGAACATGTATTAAAAATACAAAAATAATTTTTAGGTCATTTAAATACACAGATAAAGAATGATCATCTTGTTTGATTTAATGTAAATCTTTGAGCAGGTCAAAGAAACAAAAATGATTACTTTTGGTATATCGATCTTGAAAATTGAGCCAAAATTTAGATGCGTTATCGAAACATATTGTGCTATGAGCGATTTTGAGGCACTAATGTTATTGTTATCCAAGACTAAACTAGAATTACGCTTTGGTGGAATTGTTGGTTTGAAAAGTAAAAATGGTAGAGCGTCATTGTTGATGAGTGGTAGGATATGATCTTGTTGGACAACCATGGAATATTCTTTACTAAGGGAAGCTAAGAGGTCCATTTGTAAAATTCATGTTCTAACATTGTTGTAGGTATCATTAAGACCATTTAAGAAGTAGAACATGTATTAAAAATACATATATAAATTTTAGGGCACTAAAATACATAAATAAGGAATGATCATTTAGTTTGATTTAATGTAAACCTTTGAGCAGGTTAAAGTAAAAAAAATGATTACTCTTGGTATATCGATCTTTAAAATTGAGCCAAAATTTGGATGTGTTGCTGAAACATATTGTGCTATGAGCAATTTTGAGGCGTTAAGGTTATTGTTATCTAAGACTAAACCATATTATTGCAGCACGACCCTATAAATAAAAAATGTTATTCATGAAAAGATGTTGAGGC
Source organism: Lathyrus tuberosus (assembly GCA_022829125.1). Classification (NCBI taxonomy): domain Eukaryota; kingdom Viridiplantae; phylum Streptophyta; class Magnoliopsida; order Fabales; family Fabaceae; genus Lathyrus; species Lathyrus tuberosus. Next base: position 10,344,137 of record JALAZF010000118.1, on the reverse strand, counting down.
AGTGAACTATTCCTGATTTGAAACTATGCTCTTGGAAGAAAGAGTGTGTTTCATCAATTTAATCTAATTATGGAATTTTTAGTTCAATGGCGAAACAACAAGGATTAATACCAGGTTTTCTCTAAGATGAAGATAATACGTGCTATGAGGATTGTGAGAACTCATTCTGGTCACTGTTATAAGAAAAAAAAACGACCTTAAATTTTGGTAACTATTAAAAGCAAAATCATTAACTTTTAGACTAATTAATATTTGTATTACTATTATACCCTTAATTTTATTCAAAAGCATTTAATGTTGGTAGTTGATTCATCAAATATAACTAAGGATATTATAGTAAATTTTACTTTGATTGTACATGAAATAAATAAAATTGGTTACACTTAAGTAGATTTTTTAAACAGTGTGAAAATAATTATTTTGACTTCTAATTGTGATAGAAGGGAGTAGAATATTGTGACATCAAATGGTTTGAGACATCACTCGATGAATCTAAGGTGATATTGTCCTTTATTTTTTATTGAGCTGAAGAAAGTAGGGTTATACTATCAGAAAAAATTGTAGAAGATTGGTAAGCGAGAGGAAGAAAATTGAAATTTTTTTCTGATACCATATTACTCGTATAATTGTCCGGGAGAAAAAAATGTTAAGTATGTTAAATTATAATTACAATATCAAATGAAAGTTAGTTACACACGGTTATCCAGTAATGTAAAGTTAACTATCTTCCCAACCTCCATAATAGAAAACACATAAAACAACTAACCAACCATAAAATTTCTCAAAGGCAGGATTCGAACACAGGTTCTTTACCTAATAATGTACACGCTTGGCCACTGAGCTAGTATAGTCACTTTGTTTTACTATCCTAACATTCACTATGCATCACTTTCTTCATCAACAACACCTTCATTTTCCATCACCCAAAACGACGTCACTTCCACCTTCAAAACGTGGTTTCAAATCCACCACCATTCCAAAAACCCTTTCCTCGTTCGAATCTACCAGATTCTCTCAATTGATGGCGATTTCTCACCTTCTCTTTACTCTCATTCGTTTCCTCTATTCGAACCCTTTGTTCTTTATGTCCTCCATAACGACGACGATAATAATGAAATTCTCTCGTGTCTCAAGTTCTTCGATTGGCTGGTCTTCAACCTCGTTTCAACTATACACGAGTTACTTTGTAGCAATTTTTCGTATCCTGACCCGGGTTAGTCATGTGTCATTGGTTCTTGAGTTCCTTCAAATGTTCCAGAAGCGTGTTTTTGCTCACCGGGTTCGTTTTAGTGATACCCTTGTTGTTGGTTATGTTATTGCTGGTAAACCTGAAGTTGCACTCCATGTGTTTGGGAAATGTGTTTTCAGGGGCTTGACTTGGATGGGTTTTCTTATCATATTCTACTCAATGCGCTTGATGAGGAGTGAAAGCACGTGTTGTTTGACTAAATTTTTCTAAAACATTCTGATGATAAACTTGAAGAAACTGCAGAAGAAAATGATGTCGAAGGAAATGTCTCGACATCCTGACTGACTTGGTAAGTTAACAGGTTTTAATCTGTTGCAAGAATTAAGGAGCAGATCAAGGAAACACAGGATCAAAGATAGAAAGCCCAACAGAAGACTATATAAGGAGACTTAGACCTAGGGTTAAAGCACCGTACTTTTTGTATCACTTGTAACTTTGTAACCTAATTCTCTTGTGTTGAATAAAGGTTTAGGGTTTGAGAGTCGTTGGCTCTCTTAGGAGTTGTAAGTCTCCACTCAGTTATATGGGATGCAGAGTGGAAGGCATAGGTACAGGGACACAACCAGAAGCCTGTAGGTAATGGTTGTTGTATTGTTCTTGGACGAAGCTTTGAAGCAAGTCCAAGATAACTTGGAGGTCAAGAAACCGCGACAAGTTCTGTATTGGCAGAAGACAGAGATATCACAGGTTGTGATTAGCATGTGAGTGAGGTATCTCATACCAAGGTTGTAAATGTTTGAGTTTAGCCTTGGTAAAGATGTTCATTGGGTAGATATTAGGGATAAAGTTGTAAACAGGGGAGTTTAGCTTTGTAACAGTTCTACATATAGTGAAGTCTTTATCTTGGATTGGTATCCCCCAGATGTAGGTGAGTTACACCGAACTGGGTTAACACATACTGTCTTATTTAACATTCTGCAATTTACGGTTGTGTTATTATTCTTGACTGACATGTTGGAGCAGATGTCATGACATCTGTGAGTGTGCAGTTCTGATATTCAAGGTATCAGTATGCTGTTGCACCTCTGAGTTTAAATGATTATGTAGCATAATGTCTTGACATGTGTTAGGACATCTGCTGTCTGCATAGGCCAGAATTTCAATTGGTATCAGAGCAGGCATCCTGTCTGGTTCTGGATGAGATCTTTGGGAGATACTTTCTGGCATTTAAACAAGGAGGAGTTTTGAAGATCAGATCAATCAACTCAGACATACTCAAGGGTATTAATGGATGAGATGGATGGTTTGGATCGAAGGGAGCAACCCAGAGGTTGTTCATGTAGCTGAGGAGATTCTACAACAACTATAGGAGAAGTGACTAGTTCTCTTGTTGGTGTGTCTTATAGGATGTTGTGACATCTTATTAGGGCAAGCAGGATCTGTTCCTTGGTGGTTCCGCTGCATGTGTTTCTAATGGAAGAGCTCTAGAATTATGGGATTCTGGAGTTGTTACTGAAGACTGTTGGTGGAAGGTCTCAATCGTCAACCTCTATATTTGAAGATATCTGCATTGTTTTATTCCAAAGTCGGGAGCGATGGAGTGAAAGGAGTTGTGGTTGGATATATGGTATGATGAATTGGTACTTGGAAGCTTGGTTTCTTGGTACAGTTGAAGTCAGTTGAAGAGGAGAAGAGTTGAGTTAAGTTTATCAGGTTCTTGCTCTAGGTGTTTGATAAATTATTAGCCGGCTAGGTTGTCAAAGATACTTGAGAATTCTCTCAAGTCCACTCATAAAGGCATCTATGTCGTGTATCCAGAGTCTTCTAGTTACTCTTCTGACTAGAAGGTGCTTCGTTGAAACACAATCTGAAGAAAGTGGAGGTGATTTATTTTCACCATCCAAAAACAACACGGAAGGATTCATCTCTCTTGACCCTAAGAGTGGATCCAATATGATTGAAGAATTGTTGAGGTAAATAAGATTTGTTTAGAGAAAGTCTTGGTTACTTGAGTCAAGGGTGGCAGTCTTGGTATCTCAACATTGTCCTTTGAAAAAGATACTTGCAAAAAGATTGAATACTTTATAAGTGTTCATGACATGATCTGGTGGAGCTCAGCTACAGTAGTGAAGAAGGGTTAGTGGACAAGGATTTAAGATTAATTTCTATTTGTGGAATCCACAAGTATTTAATTTATTATCCTTGAATGTCAAGATTACTGATGTTCAATAAGATGTTGGAACATCTCATCATCAGAGTTTGTGCAGAATCATGGGAGGGTACTGCATACGCTTTAGCATCTGTTTTAGTCTTAGGTGGTGACCTAAGAAGTGGCTTCAGTAGGGTGTGACAGAAGCATGTGTTCTCTGGAGAGTTTCCTGGCAAGAAACTAGTATGGACTTTGATGCTGTTGAAGATGAAGATGAAGACATCATAATCTTGATGGTTACAGCTTGGATCAGTTTATTTCTGATCTAGGTGCTTTGGAGCATGGATCTTGCCCTGTTTGTGAAGGTCGAGGATAAGTGGCAGTTATCTCTGGCTTTCTACTAACGGATCTACTAAGGGAAGTGGCATTCTTTAGTATGGCTATGGGGTAGTCTTGGACTAATTATTTTATGAAGATTCAGACGTGGCAGGTTTGAAGTCTTTGGAGTTTCAAAGCAGGATAGAGGTTGTCTACTCAAACTTGGTTGTTGAATCAAGTCTATGAGAGCATGGAACTCTTGTTCTGCAAAGGGATGAGGTTCTTCTAAGTGGCAGAAGGAGGAGTTGAATTCAATAGTTGGATGTCATATCAGAATGTTCTGACATCTAGCTTAACATCAGAAGTCTCAGCTGGTGATGTGGCACATCTGCTTAAGATAAGGTGATCTACAGGAGAATGGAAGTTATGGATGCTTTAAAAAGGTCTATCTCATGCAGTTTGCGGGAGCTGTGGATGGGAAGATGTTACATGACTAAGAGGCTTGGTGGATCCAAGATGTCTTGCTATGGGGCAAGCAGTTCATGTGACTTGAAGATCTGATTTCATTAGTGGATCAGTGTATCTTGTGGGAGTTCTGAAGAAGAGTGAGGTCAATAAAAAAGTGGCATTTGGTTGATTTCACAATGTGAATTCAAGCAGGATGCTTGAAACTGATTGCTCTTGTGTATAAGAGTAGTTAGTTGAAATTGTAAGGAGGTTCTGATTCTCTGGGAGCTTGTGGCAGAAGTTCTGGGTTGAGGATGGAAACATACCTTCTTTGGTGGATGAGAGTTTATTTCTCTCTAGGTTTCTGAAGTTTTCTTTGTTCAAGTTGGTGGCACAGTGTTGTGTGAAGATCTTCAGTGTGGATTACTATGCTGATAGTAAGTCCAGTGGTGGAACATATCAAGAGCCATGGTGTATGGTGTCTGTGATGTGTGGAAGATGTCATAACTGTTGTTAGAACATCTTTGGGTTGGTTATCCTTGGTGAAGGATTTCAGGTTCTATGAGGAACTGGTTGCTTGCATCGTGTCTAAGAAGTATCTACATTGTCATACGGGAGAATAATGGAGTAGAAGAACTGTCTTGGAAGATTGATGTAAGTGTTTTAGAAGACTGGAGTGGATCATGGGTTGGTTGTACGAAGGTCTGGTTTCTGATGCGTTCAGAAGTGGATATTCACCATAAAATCATAAGTATTCTAGGTTATCATACGGGAGAATAATAAGGAATGGCTGTCTTGGATTGTGGGGTATCTATCTCTATTGCTGGCTGGGTAAGGTCAGTGGAAAATCTTGCGAATGAGATGCTGCCTTGGCTGCAAGTCATGCTAGTAGTGGATCAGTTTAGCAGCTGTGAAGTTCTAGAGCATGCATACGATAGCTGACATCGTTATAACAAACTAAGGGGCCATGTGCGTCTCTTTGAGGAATGTGAAGCACTCTGATTCAATTGGTTTGTGCCTCAAGCAGCTGGAGGTCTATACATGAGAATTCAAGAGGAGTTCGTGTGGTGTGTAGATGGTTGCAGGATGGGGGGATCAATGGGACTTTGATCTCAAGCCAAGAGTTTGTTATGGTTGGTATACATTTCCTCACGGGTAGCATGATGGTGATCATGTGTGAGTGATTATTATTTCTTGTCAGAGGAAGCAATAAGAGAGTTGATGATTGTGTTCAGCTGGTAAGTTGAACTGAGGGTGCACTCTTGAAGGCATGAAGATGCGTCTTATGTTTTTCATTCATTAGCTTAGGTGTTCTGTGGAGGAGCACTGGTTAACTTAGATAGAGGGAGATGCCTCTTGATCTAAGATGAAGTACTGCAAGGATGCAGTTGAAGTTCCAGTTTGCATTTGTGCGTCAAGCAAGCTGAGATGTCAAGGAGGATGTCTTGACATTGGTGTATTGTTGCAAGTTGTGGGAAACTTGGCAGTGCATGTTAAATGGTTCTTATTGGATGCTTAAGAATCATTGTTGAGTCTGAGAGAATTTATTTTTCTCTACAGACTGTGATCATAATGTGTGAAGAAATCTCTGTAAGTCCAAAATCAGAAAAGTTCCTATGAAGAATAGGCAATGTCTGACACAATGTCAGGACATTGTTGGTAAACATGTTGGATGCAATGAGTTTATTTGTTGGTGCTCTTTAAAGAAGAAACAGTCAAAGCAGTCTTGGTCAGTGCGGTATTGGTGGAGTTATTGCCTTCGATTAATGATCATTTGAATTGACTAGCGTTATTTTTTATGGATCGTTACTTTCTAAGAAAATGACTCGGCTATAAATAGGATTGCTTTGATTTTCTTTAGTCTCAATACTCTCCTTGGGTTGGTGGCAGATGGGGTTCTTCAAAATCTGGGTATGTTGCGTCTGGGTTTGGGGTTGCCTTGGTCACTTTTGCCAAGTTTTGGCTAAAAAGGGGGATAATGGTTTTCTGATGCTGTCTGGGTTTGGGTACATTCCTGCAGTTGTTTTGCAAGAATGTTGGTTAAGATGTTCTGACATCTTAACAATCTTATTTTCCTTGTGTCTTGTGATCTGAGTTGTGAAGCAGGTTGTGTCTTGTGACCTGAGTTACGCAATCTATGCTCTCAGTGTTATGAAGCCTACAACTGCTGTTGCTTTTCTGGAGAAGTCTTCTGGTTCCCAATACCTCTCTTGGAAGGAGGGGGAATGTGTTGAGCGGGAGACTCTCTCAGACCTTAGCTCCAATCAATTCTCAAGATAAAGGAGTCTTGATGAAGGAGCCTTGCTGTTTGTAGAATGCAGAAGAAAATGTTTGTTTTAGCCAAAAAAATTCAAAAGGGGGAGATTGAAAGCACCTGTTGTTTGACTAAATTTTGCTAAAACATTCTGATGATAAACTTGAAGAATCTGCAGAAGAAAATGATGTCGAAGGAAATGTCTCGACATCCTGACTGACTTGGTAAGTTAACAGGTTTTAATCTGTTGCAAGAATTAAGGAGCAGATCAAGGAAACACAGGATCAAAGATAGAAAGCCCAACAGAAGACTATATAAGGGACTTAGTCCTAGGGTTAAAGCACCGTACTTTTTGTATCACTTGTAACTTTGTAACCTAATTCTCTTGTGTTGAATAAAGGTTTAGGGTTTGAGAGTCGTTGGCTCTCTTAGGAGTTGTAAGTCTCCACTCAGTTATATGGGATGCAGAGTGGAAGGCATAGGTACAGGGACACAACCAGAAGCATGTAGGTAATGGTTGTTGTATTGTTCTTGGACGAAGCTTTGAAGCAAGTCCAAGATAACTTGGAGGTCAAGAAACCGCGACAAGTTCTGTATTGGCAGAAGACAGAGATATCAGAGGTTGTGATTAGCATGTGAGTGAGGTATCTCATACCAAGGTTGTAAACATTTAAGTTTAGCCTTGGTAAAGATGTTCATTGGGTAGATGTTAGGGATAAAGTTGTAAACGAGGGAGTTTAGCTTTGTAACAGTTCTACAGATAATGAAGTCTTTATCCTGGATTGGTATCCCCCAGATGTAGGTGAGTTGCACTGAACTGGATTAACAAATACTGTCTTATTTAACATTATGCAATTTACAGTTGTGTTATTGTTCTTGACTGACATGTTGGAGCAGATGTCGTGACATCTGTGAGTGTGCAGTTCTAATATTCAAGGTATCAGTCTGCTGTTGCGCCTCTGAGTTTAAATGATTATGTAGCACAATGTCTTGACATGTGTTAGGACATTTGTTGTCTGCATAGGCCCGAATTTCAAGGAGGATTATTTTAATGCTTTTAGTATCGTTCTTAGTCAAATTCGTACGAAGGGTTATGCGAATAGTGTTACGAATGTTATTGTTGTTAAGTTTTTGTGCAACCAGGGTAAGTTGGATGAGGCTGAAGATTATCTCAACTGTTTATTAGGGAGTGGGAAAGAACGACATGGTTCTGAGGTGAGTTTTCTTGTTGGTTCGTTGTTTCCTCAAAACCCTTTTCTTGTTCGTTCATTATAGAGATATTGATAATGGAATGTTACAGAAGGATGATGAAGTTGAATGTAAATATAATTGGAAGAATTATTAATCACAGCGAAAGTTGTAGTCCACTGGTTTAATTGCCTTGTCCTTAAAGGAGGGAACCTGTGTTTGAATTTCAATTCTGCCTTTGACAAAAATTTTGGATTGTTTAAGTTTTTAAAATTTCAAAGTTTATAAAAAATAAAATAAAAAAGTCAACCTAGATTAAGAAAAATTAAAAATTAAAAAAATGGCAACTAAGCTTTCCATTAAAAAAAATTAAAATTAAAAAAATAAGTCTGTCATATCAAATATTTTGAAGACTAGGTCTTATGAAGGACAAAAAAAGAGAATCTTCAAATGTTAGAAAAAAAGTCAAACATTTTTATATAGAGTTTTTCAAAAACCGCACATATAACATATATATATATATATATATATATATTAAGCTAATTGAAGTTGAGTTTGTCTTTAAAAATAATATATAGCATCAAATTTTGTTGAACTCACTTTTATAAAAATGTATTTAAATTATATTATTTAATAATTAATTTATTTTAAATTAAAATTAATTTATTTAAAATAATTTATCATCGTAAAATCATTATTCGGATAGCTCCACGAATATGTAGTTTTAAAGCCTTTCTAAGCATTAACTTGTTTTTTTAAGAGTGTGTTTGGATGAAGTATTTTAACGAGGGAAAATAATTTTTTGAAGAAATTTAAAATGACTCGTTCAAAATCTATTGTTTGAATAAAAAATATGGAGAATTGTTAAAATGATGTGAATTTATAAAGTTTTTATTCAAGTTAAATTTAAGGAATTTCAAATGACACCAAAAAGTGAAGAATTGGAAATTACTCTTTCACTCTATATAATGCAAATGTTATATTATTTATTATTGAATTTTTAAATTTTGCAATTTGGTCCTCATATTTTATGAAAATTTCAAATTCATCCTTAAAATTTTCAAAAATTGCAAATAAGTCCCTTATAATTTTTCAGAATTTTACAAATTAGTCCCTTCAAATTTTAAAATTTTACAAATTAGTTCTTATTTTTAATATTTTAAAATTTATGAAAATGACCCCAAAAATTTAACAATAAATCATTTTAATAGTCTATCCAAGCAAAGAATTTAAAAATGAATGAATTTCAATTGAATAATTTAAAAATTGTTTAGAATTTAGAATTTTGAATTTCTTAAAAACTTATAACATTCTGTTAATCAAAAAGTGTTCAATACCATGTAATAATTCTACCAATAACTAGAAGCTAGTTAAACATGCGACCATTTTAGCTAAAATATGAGCAATGTCGTTTAATTGTCTTTGCAGAAAACAAGATATATATATATATGTTATGTTTATTGATATTATAGGTGTTGATTTAAGGTGAGTTCACTCACTTATAAATACTCAAGTTATCATATTCATATTTAATGTGAGACTATTATCCACAATATTCACACTTGTTAATACTTAACACTCCCCTCAAGTGTGAGTCTATTCACAATGCTTCCATAATGCTTCTGCTTAAGTTTTTTTTCTAGAGTAACACTTTTGTGAGAGACACACCATATATTCACCCAAAACCTTAAGGTGATAGGTGGTGGGTTCTCTCACTTATAAATGCTCAAGTCATCAAATTTCTATCCAATGTGGGACTATTATCTACACTACTCACACTTGTTATACTTAACACTCACCCTCAAGTGTGAGTCTATTCACAATGCTCCCCCTTAAGCAGAAGCTCTTAACATCCACATACATTTATATCGTCATTGACACTATTCAACGTGACACCTCCTAACCACAACCTATGGGGAGTACTTTCGATACAAGTGAGACGGTCCTTCACTCGAACCAAAGACTCATGATACCACTGTTGGCAAAGATTTCCAACTAGGGAGCTGATCGTACCTGGATCAGACAGTTACAGGTGGCCAACGACGTCCGTTGAGGTCCGGCTTTGGTGAGGTTGAAGTACGGCGGGGGGGTGTACCTGCAAGGTACTCCGACGCTCAAGTTAGGGAGTGCACAGAGTAACAGCAAATACAAAGAGTGAAAAAGTGACTTAACCTGACCCTCTCAAGTGAGAGGGTATTTATAGAGAGCCCCCAGCGCGGGGCCAACGGTTACTTGCGTTGGGCTGGATCGTCAGGCCCAATCCAAGTAACTGCCAGGGCTTACGTGGCGTAGTGAAGACCAGCACGTGGTCTTCGCCCTGGGGTAACCGTTCCTAGATTTCCGGGATTAGGGCAGACCGAATCCTGCGGAAGTGGGAGGTTACTTGGAACGTGTCCACGTGGTACGGACCGTTAGGCACTCCTCGCGGGGGAGGAGTCTTCTGTGTCGAGGACCAACAAGCCGTACGACGGGCATGTCCTCGCGGGGAGGGACCATGTCTGCCGAGGAGTGGTATGTGGCATTCTCGCGGAGAGAAGTTGGTATGTCGAGGAGGTACCTCTCCGCAGGGATGCGAGGTCCTCCTGTCCTGTTGACCTAGATGCCCGACACTGCAAAGTGCTCGGGGGGGGGGGGGGGGGCGTTGGTCTGCTTGCAGCAGTCAAGGGCCCCGCGGAGGGGTCTTAGTGGGCCTCCCCATGCTATATGGGTTGGGCCTGCTCGACTGTTGGGCAGCCTCGGCCCAGTCCAGAACAGGAGCCCCCCAAGTCGTTGCTTTGAGGTGGCAGAGTGATGACTTAAGGGTTATTATATGTCGAGGATACGCTAAGAGATGGAACCGAGGAGGTCGATATCCTATGCGAAATTCATTCGGCCGGGTGAGTGTCGGGAGTCGGACAGATGTGTCCGGTTGTATGGTCGGGGAGATGAAGGGCTTCGGATTCAAAGCGCTGGGGAAACTGAAACGATACGCGTGGGGAGACGGGTGACTGCATGCGTGCCACGTGTCACCTGCCATCATTACCTAGGGGGGCTAGGGCGGCTGGCTAGGGTAGCGCACTCGAGTGCCCTACGCCCCTCGGGTCTCGCGAGAATTGCCTATAAAAGCCGCTCCCCTCGCTCATTCTTCACTTTTCCGCTTCTCTCTCAAGAAACTTTCTCCCTCTCTCTCTAACCTCGTCCGTCGTAGCTCGCCATCGTCAATCGCCGGGCACCCTCTGCCGGAAGCATTTCCTCCGCTAGGACCGCCGTTCGCCGCCGTACCAGAGCCGGAAACCTCCGTGCCGGAACCCTACACCGCCGCTTACCAGGTATTTGCTTCAAACCGGACCTTTATTTTGCGTTTTTCTTCAATTTTAACTAGTGTAGGACGTTTCCTTGGTGGGTTGATGATATTCCCATGAGAAATGAAGGGATTCCTGGCGAATACGGCGGGAATCTTTAGTTGTGGAGGGAGAGAGTGCGAAGAGCTTTGCTCACTTTTGATGAATATCTCGGGGATCAGGAACGAACACGTCGGGGACCTGTTGAATGTCTCGGGGTCCTTAATAATCAGTATATTTGTTAGTGCCGCGGGGACATGGGGAAGAACCTTCCGGGGAGACGATGAGTTCCCCGGTGGGCAAGTTGATCCTTGGCCGATCGCGTCGGGGAGTTGAGAAAGCCTTGCCCCTTCCTCGCCCGTTCGCTCGAACAGCGGTGGAGGGGTGAATTTGATACGACCAATCGAATTCACCGTTTCCTTCTGCTTTTCAGGTAAATGGACGATTTGGCTGCGGAGGTGGCCGTAGGATATTTCGAGGAAAACGACGACGACCAGCCCGAGTCCCCCATGGCTCACATGGCCTTTCCGCAAGAGAGGCCGCTCGAGGATTGGGTCTGTAACGAAGCCCTGGAGATGTCGTCCATCTTCGTGTACCCCGATGTGGACGATGCTTTTTGCACCGTCGAGCACCGACTAATCGGAAGTGGCCAATCCTGGAAGGTTTTTCGTCCCGAGGAGCATCACCGGATATGCTCCCCTTACCGGGGAATGCGAGTCCCCTTATACGAGTTTATGTTCGAGAAGGCGGGGTGGAGGCTGCCTTTCACGGATTTATAGGAGGGGATCTTTGACTGGTTGAAGTTGGCCCCTTCGCAGATTCATCCGAACTTGCTGGCCTTCATCCGGGCTTTCGAACTCGTATGCAAATATTTGGAGATCGTGCCGACCGTTCGCCTTTTCTTCCGCATATTCCACCTCCAACGGTCGTCGGTCGGAGGCCGACACGGCTGGGTGTCCTTCAAGCAGAGCAAGGCGTTGTTCCACACTTACTTGGATTCCATCCGGGATTTCAAGTTCCGTTATTTCTATGTGAAGCCGGTCACCCTCGAGGCGGTATATTCATTGTACCGGAAAGTCACCCGCGAGGTCGACGGCCGTTCCGAGGAGGTGCAGGTGCCGAAGTTTCCTCTGTACTGGACGGAGGAACACTTTAAGAAGGGAGTTGACAAGTATAAAACGAAACCCGTTCAGATGGAGGCCTACGAGCGGGAAGCCTATGATAAAATTGTAGCTTTCGTCGACAGCTTTTCAGAGGCTCGACATGAGACGCTGGACGGCCAGCCTATAACAGGTGCAGATGGGCAGGTGAAGAAAGAACGTCGCCTGATAAACACCCGCGTTCTGCTCGAGACCTTCTCCGACAAGGAGCCCATCGAATTGTTAGGTGGTGAAACGCCCTGGTTTTATTTCTTCCTCGTATCTGTGTTTCTCGCTTTACTAACGCTTTCTTTTGCAGGAACAATGGCCAGAGCCGAGGAGAGGTTGAAGAAACTGAAAGCGAAGAGGGCCCGGGAAGCGCAGGCCCGGGAAGAAGCGTCGCGCTCCAAAGATCAGGAAGTTGCTCCCTCCGGGGCCCCGCACGAGGGTGTTTCCACGGCCGCTGCCCTCGACGGATCCACTCTGTCCCAGCCTGCTGCCTCTGTATCGGGGATCAAGGGTGACCGCACAACTCCTGTGGGAAGCCAATCCCCGGCTACCCAAGGGACTCCGAAGAGGCAGCGCGTTGCGGAGGTCGTCGACCTGGGTGGTGAAGATAGTCCCCCGGTTCCTTCCAGCTTTGACCTTCCCCCCTGCCATCAAAAACCTCACTTCTTCTCCGAGGTCACTTATCCTCGCTCCCTTCCCTCCGAGATCCAAACCGTGCTGGGGACCGCACCTGAAGTGAGGAGGAAGATGCTTTTTGAGGACCTGTCGGCCGTCATGCGTATCTGCTCGACTGCCCTCATTCTAAATGACGAGACCCGCCCTGCTGCTGAACTGGCCCGCCTGCAGGAGGCACTGGATACCTTGGGTGCTGAGATGCTCGGCATGCGCAAGGAGCTAAAAGAGTGCCGAGATCTGAACAAAGAGCAAGGCAAGCAGCAGCAATTGGTCGAGGCCAAGCTTAAGGACGCCGAGGAGACAAAGAAGAGCCACCTTGCCCGAATCGCTGAGCTGGAATTGGAGGAGAAGCGGCTTAAGGTAAGAATTGCCGAGCTGGAAGATGCGGTGCGGCCAGCCGAAGGGGAGACTGAGGAGGACAAACTCCTGACCACTCGTGCGGCGTTTGTGGCGCAGCTCCGGAAGCTTGAGCAGGATCTCCGGGTGTCCGAGGATGATTCTATCGAAACCGCGGGTATAGGTTTCCGCAGTGCCGTGGCGCAGCTTCGGGTTCTCAACCCCGACCTTGTCGTCGAAGGGATCGACCCCGACACTGAGGTGGTGGATGGCCAGATCGTGTATCCTCTGCGGGAGAACGACATTCATGCGCACGAGGAGCCCGACGGGACCGCAGCTGAGTAGGTTTTTATCTTTGTTTTGGTCGGCCTGCGAGCCGTTTTGTTTCGCCCGGCTTGTGGGCTTAGCTGATGTACTTTTTGCACAATGGTTATTTTCACCCGGCCTGTGGGCTTATATTTGTAACTTTTTGGACCAAGTGTTTTGCCCGCTATTCGTACTTTATAATATCTCTGTTAATTTTCTATGTGTGATGTGGTGTTTGTTATACTTTATTGTTTTATACTTTATTTCTGCCCAAGTAATAAGGCTTCGGGATTTGCTCGACCTTGATCGTCCCTGACCGCGTGGAGAGCTGGTCGGGCGGCCGGAGGAGTACTCCGACCTTCAACGAGGCTAAGAGCTCGGTCGAGGTCCTAGTCTCGTGGCATGAACTTCCCATCGCGAGCTGGGTGTTATGCCCGATTGGCACGACGACGGTGGGCCTCGATCGAGGTATCCCCGCCGGATCAAATGTCCTCGCGCACACACAACGCGGTCTCTGATCATCGTGTTCTTATAGGGGTGTCGCGCTTGTACCCCAGCGCGTCCCCGTATCGCGGTGCTAGTCATCCGCGGGCAGTGTTTAACTGTAATATTGTTTTAGCTTTTCAGCGTTCCATGGTCGAGCAAGTTCTTCCCCGTGCAGATTTTCGAGGAAATAGGCTCCTGTCCCCGTTTTCGCGCGGACGCGGTACGGGCCCTCCCAGTTCGCGGCGAGTTTGCCTTCTCGCGAGTCTTTCTGGTTCCTTCGTAGGACGAGGGTGCCCACCTGAAAATCACGTTTAATGACACTGTCATTATAACGCAGTGTTATTTTTTGTTTAAGTGACGCCTCTCGGAGGGAAGCGCCTGAGCGTGTTTCCTCCACGAAGTCGAGTTCTTCCCTCAAGGCTTCGTCGTTCGTGTTCCCGTCGAGGGGGGCTTCCGTCCTCCTCGAGGGTTCTCTGATCTCCACGGGGATCACTGCCTCCGTTCCATAAGTCAAACGGAAGGGGGTCTCCCCGGTCGTGGAGTGTGGGGTTGTTCGGTAGGCCCAGAGAACGCTGTGTAGCTCTTCGACCCACCGTTGTTTGGCGTCGCCCAGTCGTCTTCTTAATCCTCGAAGGATCACTCTGTTCGCGGCCTCAGCCTGCCCGTTCGTTTGAGGGTGCTCGACCGACGTGAAGTGCTGCTTCGTGCCTAGTTTTGTGACGAAGTCTTGGAAGTTCCTGTCGGTGAACTGGGTTCCGTTGTCTGTGACGATGGCTTGCAGCACTCTGAACCGGGCGAGGATATTTCTTTTGTAGAAACGAAGTATGTTGAAAGCAGTGATTTTGGCCAATGCTTCTGCTTCAATCCACTTTGTGAAGTAATCTACCCCGACGATGAGGTATTTGTTTTGATACGACCCCTGTACGAAAGGCCCGAGGATATCCATCCCCCACCATGCGAACGGCCACGGGGAGGATAGCGTCGTGAGTTCGCTAGGGGGAGCGAGGTGCATGTCCCCGTGCCGCTGGCATTTATCGCACTTCTTGACGTGCTCCTTGGCGTCTTGTTGCATGGTCGGCCAGTAATATCCTGCCCGGAGTGCTTTCCGAGCTAGCGATCGTCCGCCTAGGTGCTGCGCATTGATTCCCTCGTGGATCTCCTGGAGTATGCCGGGGACCTTGGTATCTTCGATACATCTGAGGAGGGGAATAGAGAATCCTCGCCGGTATAGCTTATCCTCGACTATAGTGTATGAGCATGCCCGTCTCTTGACCATTCTAGCTTCTTTGGGGTCTTCGGGCAGTTTGCCCGTCGTGAGGTATTCGTATACCGGGGTCATCCAGCAGCCGCTGTCCTCGATGGCGTTGATATTCGAAACCATACCAGGTTTATCGACGCTCGGGTGGGAAAGGACCTCTTGTATGACGGACTTGTTTCCGCCTTTCTTTTTCGTGCTTGCTAATTTTGACAGGACGTCTGCCCGGGCATTATGCTCCCGGGGAATGTGAGTCACTTCTGCCGAGGTGAACTTCTTCATCTTCTCCTTTACCAAGGCCAAGTATTCTATGAGACTGTCGTTCTTGGCTTGGTACTCTCCTCGGACTTGCGAGGCTACGAGCTGGGAATCGGTGAATAGCTTGACCTCCTTGGCGCCAAGGTCCTCAGCCAGCCTGAGTCCCGCAAGGAAGGCCTCGTATTCGGCTTGGTTATTCGAAGTCGGGAAAGCCAGTTCGAGGGACACCTCGATGAGGATGCCTTCCTCGTTTTCGAGGATGATTCCCGCTCCGCTTCCTTTCGGGCTGGATGCTCCGTCGACATATATTGTCCATTTCTGCGACCCGTTGGCTGAGGGTTCTGGGACGGTCATCTCCGCTACGAAGTCGGCCA
This sequence comes from Lathyrus tuberosus, assembly GCA_022829125.1. NCBI lineage: Eukaryota > Viridiplantae > Streptophyta > Magnoliopsida > Fabales > Fabaceae > Lathyrus > Lathyrus tuberosus. Next base: position 10,328,434 of record JALAZF010000118.1, on the reverse strand, counting down.
GTACTTGTGCCTTCAAGGCTTTCCTCCCTTCGTATTGGATGTCGAATTCGGCCAGCTCGAGCGACCACCTGAGCATCCTCCCCGCCATATCTGGTCGTCCGAGGAGTTGCCTGATCGGCTAGTTGGTCCTCACGACGACGGTATGGGCAAGGAAGTAGTGGCGGAGTCTTCTGGCCGCGGTGATGAGGCCCAGTATGACTTTCTCGATCTGTTGGTACCTGAGCTCGGGGCCTTGGAGGGCTTTGCTCGTGAAGTAAACTGGCTTCTGTCCGTCTGGTGTTTCCCGAATGAGGACGGCGCTGACCGCTTCGCTCGTGATCGCAAGATACAAGAAGAGTGTTTCCCCGTTCTCGGGTCGCGAGAGGACCGGTGGTTGCGATAGGACTTGCTTCAAATGTGCGAGCGCTTGTTCGCATTCCTCGCTCCACTCAAACTCTGCTTTTTGCCGGAGGAGTTTGAAAAAGGGGAGTGCGTACTGTGCGGATTTGGCGACGAAACGGGAAAGGGCGGTGAGCATTCCGTTCAATGATTGTATTGACTTCTTCGAGCCCGGAGTAGGGAGCTCGGAAAAGGCTCTGCACTTGTCGGGGTTTGCCTCGATTCCTCGTTCCGTGAGGTAAAATCCGAGGAACTTTCCTGCCCGGACACCGAAGGTGCATTTGTCGGGATTAAACCTCATACGGCATCTTCTCGCCGTATCGAACACCTTCTTGAGGTGCGCGGCGTGGTCGACCTCTTCTGCGGACTTGACGATCATGTCGTCCATGTAGACTTCGAGCATGTCTCCTATTTCAGTTCGAAAGACCTTGTTCATTATCCGCTGGTAGGTCGCACCGGAATTCTTCAGACCGAAAGGCATTACATTGTAGTAGTAGTTGCCCGACGCGGTCATGAAGGCCGTGTGTTGCTTGTCGACCTTGTCCATGGGAATTTGGTTGTATCCTGAATAGGCGTCCATGAAAGACAGTAGTTTGTAACCTGCAGAATTGTCGACCAGTTGGTCGATGTTAGGCAAGGGGTAACAGTCTTTCGGGCAAGCCCGGTTAAGATCAGTATAATCAACGCACATTCTCCATTTTCCATTATTTTTCTTAACAAGTACAACGTTGGACAGCCATGTCGTGTATTTGGCTTCTGAAATAAAATTTGCCTCTAGGAGGTCTTTTACAGCTTTCTCAGCAGCCTCCGCTTTCTCGGGAGACTGCTTGCGCCTACGCTGTGCTACGGCCCTAGCGGCCGGATCTACTGCGAGCTGATGGCAAGCCACCTCGGGGTCGAGGCCAGGCATCTCGGATGCACTCCACGCGAAGAGGTCAGCGTTCTCCCTCAGACATGCTTTAAGCTGCTCTTTGGCTAGGTCGGGGATCCTGGTGCCGATCTTCACGTTGCGATCTGGACTGCTTCCGACGGCCACAAGCTCGAACTCTCCATCTGGGATGGGGCATATTGGGTGGAGAGGTTGCCCGTTGTTTTCCGCCCGGTGGTCGTGGTCTTCGATTCTGTCTTCATTGGGCTCGCCGGAGAACCTGCTGTAGAGGTCGACCGCGTTGACGCGCGGGAGAGGTATATGTCCGACGTCTTGGGGTGGTTTGGCCACGGCCTTAGGTTTGGGACCAATGGAACTTAGGCCCTTGACGGCGGCATCGAAGCATCTCCTAGCCGCGTCGATGTCCCCGTGCATCGTCACTACCCGTCCTCTCCTCGTGTAGTACTTCATTTTGAGATGGACCGTTGACGGGACCGCCGTGAGTTCAGCAAGGGTGGTCCTTCCGAGGATGCAGTTGTAGAGGGATGGGCATTCCACCACCAGGAAACGGATCTTTACCTGTCGGGCCGTGTCTTCGGCCCCGAACGTAACCATCAGCTCCACGTAACCCCATGGTCTGGTGGTGGATCCATTGAACCCCTGTAGGTCGGACCCGACGTATGGGGTCAAATGCCTCTCGTCCAGCTGAAGGGTCCCGAACAGATGAGAATACATGATGTCGACCGAGCTCCCCTGGTCGACTAGGATTCTTCGGACGTCAAAGTTCGCCATTTGGGCCCTGACCAGGAGGGGAATAGTGGCGTTTCGTGCTCCCCCGGGGAGTTCTTCGAGGTAGAAGGTGATGGGGTTGGAGTTTCCGCGCACTTTCTCGAGAGTGGTCGCCTTTGACGATGTCGCGGATTCCAGTTCGTCAAACTTTCGTTTGATCGACCCTACCGATATTTTCCCGGGGTCTCCTCCGGAGATAACCATTGCTTTGGGGAAGCCTTCCCAGGTACTACGGGCCGTGACGGGGCCTTCGTCGGGGAAGGTCGCCCACATGTTGCGGATTGCCTCTTCGCCCTCGATGATTGGGGGGACGAAGAAGTCCTCGGGCCGAGTGACGCTGAGGGCGACCTGAAGCTGGCTGTCGGCGGGAGGAGGTGTTGTCTCCTCGACGTTCTGCGATTCCTTTGAGCTGGTACGAGGAGGACCATTCTGCTGGGCATATTTCTTCAAGTGCCCTTCTTTGATGAGAATCTCAATGGCATCCTTGAGGTGGATGCAATCCTCGGTGACATGCCCGTGGCTTCTGTGGAACCTGCAGTACTTAGATTTGTCAACGTTTGGTTTGGGAGCCGCAGGCTTCGGGAAGCGAACTCCTCCTTTCACAAACTCGGAATTCTGGCAGTCTGAGAGGATCCGAGACCGGGTAGTGTTGAGCGGCGTGTACTCCGTGAATCGGCCAGCTGGCCCGCGCTGTTCCCGGGGATCTCGATTGCGGTTTTCTTTCTTCTTTTCTCCTCCCCGTCGGGGAGAAGCGTCATCGTCTTTGTGGCCGCGGGGGACCTTCTCTGCGTCTTGTCTCAAGAGCGATCTGGGCTGCTTCCGTCTCTTCGAGTTCGATGTACTTCTGGGCTCGCGCAAGAAGGTCTTCGAGACGCCTGGGTCTTCGGAGGCCGATGGATTTGGCAAAGTCCGACCCGGCGCGTAGTCCGTGAATAATTAAGTATTTCTTCATGTCGTCGGTCGTGTGGACCTCGACGGCTTCCTTGTTAAACCTCTCAATGTAATTTCGGAGGGATTCGTTCCTTCCTTGGAAGATTTTCTCTAGGGCAGCCTCTGTCTTGGGGTGTCGACGAGATGCGGTGAAGTGTTTGGTGAAGCGTTGTCTCAGCTGCTTCCACGACGTGATCGAACCAGGTTCCAGGCCCTTGTACCACGTCATGGCTCCCTTCCGTAAGGTAGTGGGGAACAGCCGGCACCTGATGGCTCCCCTGACGTTTCGAAAGTCGAGCATCGCTTCGAAATTCTCCACGTGATCGTCGGGGTCGGTCAGCCCGTCATAGGTCCCCAAGTGTGGAGGTTTCTCCATGCCTGGAGGGATTGGGGCGTCCATGATTTCCCACGACAAGGGGGTCCTTTGGTCCTCGTCGTCGCTATCAGCCGGGGATCTCGAAGGTGATCGATGGTGCCGTGGAGGAGAGTTCCTCGACCGGTTCTTTGGTCTCTCTTCGGTCTGCTTGGACTTCTTGGAGGTGGCGGAGGCCCTGGGTTCCTTCCGGGGCGGGGAACGAGGGCGTTTCTGGGTGATTGCCGGCTGGGGGCGCTCGAGACGCGGTCGACGACCATGGCGTACGGGCGACGGTGTCCGAGAATCTTCGGAAGGGGTCCTTCGCGGGGAAGGAGAGAGGCGAGGTGACTGGGGGCGACGATGTCTTCGCGGGGAAGATCGTCGTGCACGTCCATGCTCCAAGGCTTCAATTCTGGTGTTCTGCTGCGCGATCAGCTGATTGGTCTGGTTGATCAACGCAAATAGGGCCACGGTACTTGGGTCCGCGTTGGGCGGCGGAGCCACTGGCTGGAGAGGGGTTTGCTGGTCGTCCGTGCGGACGACGTTGATAGTCGCATCCTGTGAGTCTGGGGAGGCGGTCCGCCCGTCCCGGATGTCGCCTTCGTCGCCGTGGAGGATGACGGCGTCCTCACGGTGGTTCCCGTTCTCCAGTTGCGCGAGCACGGTGTCCAGAGCCTGGTTGACGGTCGGATTGGCCATGTTGGTGATGAATAGAGGAAGCTTTGGTTTATCGAGGAGAAAACGGGGAAGCTTATAAAATTCCCACAGACGGCGCCACTGATCGTACCTGGATCAGACAGTTACAGGTGGCCAACGACGTCTGTTGAGCTCCGGCTCTGGTGAGGTTGAAGTACGGCGGGGGGGGTGTACCTGCAAGGTACTCCGACGCTCAAGTTAGGGAGTGCACAGAGTAACAGCAAATACAAAGAGTGAAAAAGTGACTTAACCTGACCCTCTCAAGTGAGAGGGTATTTATAGAGAGCCCCCAGCGCGGGGCCAACGGTTACTTGCGTTGGGCTGGATCGTCAGGCCCAATCCAAGTAACTGCCAGGGCTTACGTGGCGTAGTGAAGACCAGCACGTGGTCTTCGCCCTGGGGTAACCGTTCCTAGATTTCCGGGATTAGGGCAGACCGAATCCTGCAGAAGTGGGAGGTTACTTGGAACGTGTCCACGTGGTACGGACCGTTAGGCACTCCTCGCGGGGGAGGAGTCTTCTGTGTCGAGGACCAACAAGCCGTACGACGGGCATGTCCTCGCGGGGAGGGACCATGTCTGCCGAGGAGTGGTATGTGGCATTCTCGCGGAGAGAAGTTGGTATGTCGAGGAGGTACCTCTCCGCAGGGATGCGAGGTCCTCCTGTCCTGTTGACCTAGATGCCCGACACTGCAAAGTGCTCGGGGGGGGGGGGGGGGGGGCGTTGGTCTGCTTGCAGCAGTCAAGGGCCCCGCGGAGGGGTCTTAGTGGGCCTCCCCATGCTATATGGGTTGGGCCTGCTCGACTGTTGGGCAGCCTCGGCCCAGTCCAGAACAGGAGCATTGAACATTGTGAGACTTTCTTTTTTAAAACAATACCTTTGTGAGAGATACACCACATATTCATCCAAAATCTTAAGGTGATAGGTGGGTGAGTTCTCTCACTTATAAATACTCAAGTCACCACATTCCTATCCAATGTGAGACTATTATCCACACTACTCACACTTGTTAATACTTAACAAAGTGTAGATGAAAATTTTTAAAATAACCATTCTTTGAAATAGATAGTTTGAGAGACTAAAAACGAAATTTAATATATTTATGAGGATTACAAACATATTTAATCTTTAATATTTTTATATATTTAATTAAATTTAAGGGTGATTTTTTTTATTATAGCATTGACAATATAAAAGTGATATATGTAAACTAATAATAATACTTAAATAATTTAATTATAGTTTAGATCTTTTTATTTATTTCACTAATGGAATTATTATTTTTTATTTTAAAATCATTTAGTTTTGATCCTCTTCTAAATTTTCAAGCTAAGAAATAGTGATGTGGTATTTTTTTTTTAAATAACATGAAATAAATCCAATGATGTAAAATGATCAATACAAAAAAAATTTGCGAGAAATTTCCTTTAAAACTTTAATTTTAATTTTAAAAAGTATTCATTTTTATTATTTAATTAATAATATTATTCTATTTCAGTAGTTAATTTATCTAAATGACTATACATTATCAAATTTTATATACTACACCATTTAAAGTATATCAAATTATTAATTTTTGTTTAAAAATATAAAAAAGTTACTAAACGTGAAATTTTAGGACTGTCAATCCAAACTAACTAGTATCAAACTTGTTTGTCTCCAACTATTTATGAGTGGGTCTATCAAGTAGGCATTAGCCATCCTAAGAACAGTCTCTTTTTTAAAAGAGGCCGCTCTTTTTCACTCTTATATTTTCTCTTCCATCATTGTAAAAAGATTCAAATATTTCATACATATGAAGATGTATTTTTGGACATATTTTTTTCCATACACTTGAGACAAAAATACTGAGAAATTTTAATTTTGTTAAAACGTAGTTTGGAAATACATCTTTATATGCATAAAAGATTAATCTGGAGATAGATCTTTGAAACCCCCTTAGCTTATTATTTTATAAGTTTTTCGGAGATGTATCTCCGTAATATGCTCTGTTAGTTCAGATCAGAAATAAGTAAAATCAATGGCACAATAAAAAAGAAAAGAAAATTAACATCAAAATAAACATCACATAGATAAACATTACATAAATTTAATATTACATGTCATTGCAAAAAGTGGTTCAGGACGTTGTAATATCCTTATAATATCTTCGAATGATCTTTGAATCTTCACATCCACTTTAATCAGACCCTTTGTTAAGTAATGATAAAAGGTACTCCACACAAACTTTAAATCATCATTCGTCTTCAGTTCAAGCATGGTGAACTGTATGTTTCCTTCGTTGTCAATTGAGGGTGAACGATACTCGAGTTTGACAACTCTATGATTTTCTGGATATCTCATGAGAGAATTCATCTTGATTTCAGATCAACGAGAAATGTATCCTCGCAAACTCTAAATTGAATTGGGGGGATTCGCCTAATTAAAATACACAAACGCAAGACGGGGATATGGATTCATTTTAGTTTTTGTAATGAAAATGGAATGAGAGATCCTATTTATAAAAATTGTAGATCAATAAGAACCTTACAAACCCTATCTTATAATCAAGATAGAGCTCGGAGATGCATCTCTGGATCCATCATTTTTTTTTCTCAAAAGATAAGGGTCTATCTTGAGATGCATCTCCGGATAATCTCATGTGTTGTTTTTTAAAATAAATAAAAGGTGTTTTCAGAGATGTATCTTTGGATCCACCTTTTTTTTTAAAAGATAAAGGTCTATCCAGAGATGCATCTCCGGATAATCCTCTGTGTTGTTTTTTTTTAAATAATTAAAAGGTGTGTCCGAAGATGCATTTCCGGATCCATAAAAAAATTATGCAGAACATGACCAACTTATTATGCATAAAAGAATTTGAAAACACAAAAATTGTCCAAAAAATATCATCTAATTTTTTAACATTATGCAGTGTGTTACATACAAAAAACGTGTTAAATTGTTATATTACAACTAAAATGCATCAAAACATATGTCACTGCCTAAATCTATTGGTGGTTCATTCTTCGATCTTTCCTTATTTGCTTCTCTTTCAGTACCACTCAATTTGATGAACTCTTTCATCCTTTCTAAAAAGTGATTCGGCCAAGTTTCAACATCTTGTGTGAAATGTCTTCCACTCCAGTGATGTTTTTGGTATAGGACATCCCGATTTCAAATAAACCTGAACAAAATGTTGTTTTTTGATAGTCAACCAATACATGTGATGCGTTCTGATGGATTTTGAGGTGTCTTACTCCGAAGAGGAATGAATGTTTCTGAGAAACCATATCGTGTTAAAGTAATACACACCATATCATAAAAGCGAATCCATTTTTCAAATGGAGTCGGGCCCGTAACAAGGAATTAGAACATTGAGAATTGCATCATAATTCCCATGTCTCATTCGCCATACGATATTCGTGCAATTTAAACGGACACTCATGTTTCCTCGATCCAATGTTATCCCGTTTCAACTTCCTAATTCTTGGTTGGTATGTGCCACTTCTTTCGCATATCATTGTTACAAATGTTTGTCTTATATCCGAACCATTGTCGGACCTTTCGATTACAACGCCAAACCCCAGTTTTTCCGCCTCCCTACGGATCCATTATAGCATATGTTCACGAATAACAAACACTTATTTATTTGTAAATTGTGCACGAACATCTACCTCGACAACAATCGATCAAGCATCCGATTTAACATCATCATTCGCTTCATTCAGTTTAACATCATCATTCACTTCATTTGATTTAATATCATATTTCACTTAGACCGATTTAACATCCACACTCACAATAGCTTTGAGAAATATATTCAGGTGGATCATATCTAATACTACCAATAATAGAAAAATAGTGTCAAAATTCAAACTATCATGACAATCTGAATATGCACATCCGGACCACACCAAACTTCGTTTGGATATGCACATCTAGACCACACCAAACATTCCCCCTTAATTTTGGGTCTGTCCACAATGCTCCCCCCTCAAGTGGAAGTTCTTTCATCCACATACACTTGTACCACCATTGACACTCTTCAACAGGATACCTCCTACCCACCATTATGTGTGGAGTACTTTCAATTCACGGGAGTCGGTCATTCACTCGAACCAAAGGCTCATGATACCACTATTAGGTCATCAATTCAGAGGTCAACATGAGGGAACATTTATGTTGGGGCTTTTTTTTATGAGCAACACACATTTATGAGAGACACACCACGTACTCACCCAAAACCTTAAGGTGATAGGTGTGTGGGTTCTCTCACTTATAAATGCTCAAGTTTCCACTTTTCTAATCAATGTTGGACTTTCCCACAATTTGTTTCTAAAAGTTTCAAACTCATACTTGTTATTCTCAACAGATGTATCTCCGGACTATTTTTGTAAATTAGGGTGAATCTCAGAAATGTTATTGCTAGTGTGATTTTGGATGCGTCCAGAGATGCATTTTCGAACGTCTGAATGACATTTTTGGATTTTTAAGGGTGTGGGACACACACACTTAATAATGCAAAGAGCACCCCCTTCTAAAATCACTTTCTTTTCAAATCGCTCTGGCACTTACTCTTTTATTGGGTGAAACACATGTGAGTTATACCACTTTATGTGAGACCCATTTCTAAAGTGAAAGACTCACGTCTATTTCACCTAATAAGAGAGTGAGTGTTTTGAGAGAGTGTTAAGAATAAAGTGTTCCTAGCATTCCTCATGTGAACATTACGATGGTTTCAGCTGTCACAATTCTCAAAAACGACACTTCTCAATCTAAAAATGATTATTAATTGAATCAGATATTTGTTCGAACCCTACCCTAGACATGCAGCAGTATTAAATCTCTTTAGAGTTTTACCATCTATTATGATTCTCTCCAGCTCAAAGGATAAACTTCTGAAGTTGCGCATAGAAGATACTTGATTTATTTTATATATATATATATATATATATATATATATATATATATATATATATAGTGCACTATCAGTGTAAGACAGTTTTACACATGCAATCAATCAAAATGTCTACAATTGCCATGTAATATTAGTATTTTTAAAATAAAAATTTGTTTTATTTTGATACATGGGTTGTGATTGGTTGACAGTGTAAAATATTTTACACTATCAGTGCATTCTCTCTCTCTCTCTCTATATGAGAATGTTATTTTTATATAAGAACACGAGAATGAATCTGAATCATTAGATTTTAAAATAAATGGTGTAGATTATATGTGATTTTTTTTCTCTCTCTTCCATTATTAAAATAAATGATGGAGGAGAGAGAAAAAAAACTGACACATAATCTCCACCATTTATTTAAAAATCTAATAATTCAGATTCATTCTCATGTTCTCACATAAAAATGACATTCTCATATGATATGTTTCCTATATATATATATATATATATATATATATATATATATATGGCAAAATAACTTTTTTCATCCCTTAACTTTATCCCAAGGTCCAGTTTGGTCCCTTAACTTTAAAAAGTAGCAAGTTCGTCACTTAACTTTTAAAAAGGTGTCAAAGTAGTCCTTGCCGTTAGTTGGCTCAAACGTCCGTTTATTTTTTGTTACGTGGCAGCTGACATAGATTTAGAACATCATCTTCTTCTTTCTTAGCATATTCTTCCTGCTATGTTCCTCTGTTCCTCTGTTCCTCTGAATGCAATGAAACTTGAGATACCTGTCATATTGTTTCATCACTTCCAATCTCAGATTCTCCCGAGAGACATTGAGCCACGAAGAAACTCGAATCTCTCCTCGTCCATTCCTTCTGGGTGAAAGAAACCAATGAAGGACTTACCGGGAACAACAGAAAGCGGACGTATTTTTGCGTCTACGTCTGTTTCAAGCTTCATCTGACCATCACGGCTTGTGATCTCTTTCTGCTCCCATCTTCCGACAACAAACATATCATCTCCAAATTCAGAGTACCAATTATCCTCAGTCTTGAGAAACTAACAGATAATATAAAATTAACTAATCAATAACAATGAGTAACATAAGTTTATGCAAGTAATTTCAAACCAAAAAATATAGCATACTTAGGACCTTATAGACTAAATATCTTTTACCAATGTACAGCATATAAATAAGTGAAATTTGTTGCATATTATGTTCTAATAAAAGTTGTAATAAAAGTTGCATACCAATGGGCACCTTGACGAACAAAGTGATGGAGTTCTGACAGTTGTAATAAAAGTTTATAAGTTTATAGCACAAGTGCTTATCAATATAAATGCTTTTGTATAAGTTATTTTTATAGCAAATGATTAAATGAGCTTAAATTATTTTTTTAATGCTAGAATTCAGAAAATTTACCTTCAGATACTGCTCACCACCATCAACTGCCAAAAACAAAAAAAATTATTGAATTAGGTAGGCTTAGGCATGCAAGTTTCCGAACCCAACAGCAACTCCCATTCCTGTTAGTACAATTTGATATTATGATATATGTGCAAATAAAACTCAATTAGAAATATAAAATGCACATTTTCGGACCCGCAAGAATAAATTAATCAGTAAATAACATGTTGATCTTCTGGAAGCGGATAAACATCCCCAAAAATAGTTACTCTTGCATTGGACAAACCACTCCATCCAGGTATCTAATTAACATAACTGTCAATAATACTCAGATGGAGAAAAACAAGAAGCACAATATAAAAGCTCATATAGGAAATATCAAATCAAAAACCTGAACAACAAGTGTGCATCTTGGGTCAGCTAACAAGTAAAACTATAATGGTTCAAGAAATCCTACCGACCTATATCCTGCCAAATTAAGTAGTGATCAACATGAAACAAATTTCAGAAGTGATTATGGGCGAGTCTAAAAGGTTCAAAGCAGTATCCACTGCTCCATTGATGGAAAAGGTAGATGCTATTGCTTACCCACAGAATAATATGGGTGAAAAATACATGTATTATTCCTTCACTAATAGTACCAATCAATTATATGGAATAGGGAAGAAGAATCCTTGTAATGCTAAAACCACCGTAGAGCAAGATTATTCTTGTAGTAGTCTGAGTTCAGTTGGCAGCTGTAGTGTAATAAGCAGTAGTGCAAATGAATTTTTTGGTGATATGTTAGCAGGTCCTTGCCAAGATGATGCAGATTCCCTTCGCAGTAATCCAGAATTTGCAGATGTAGAAATTGTTGATGGATTTTATGGTAATATGTTTGCAAATCCTTGCCAAAGTGACGACAATACCATTTGCAGTGATGCGGATTCTCTAGATGTTGAAGACGCGGATGTAGGATGCACCATTTTCCCAAACGAGGTTGTAGCAAAAAATATCCGTAGGTTAGAGTTGAATGCTTATCACTGTACCTTAGAGGCAATGTATGCTTCGGGTCCTTTAAGTTGGGGAAAAGAAGAAGTATTGACTAATCTCCGTATTTCACTCAATATCTCAAACGATGAACATTTGATAGGGATAAAGAACTTAGTTTCCGGTGTTCAGAATTTTTAAATGTTTACATAGGGGAGATTTCATACATTCTTTCATTTTTGAACACCATGTACAACATTAGTAGGCTCTGAACTAGATAAGAGGTAGGAGGAAGGAGCAACGTGCCAACAAGAGAGAAGAACAAACTAAAAGTTTCTGCCAACAGTGCTGCACATAAAGTCTACCTGAAAATACGTGGTATTTGTTTTCAACTTTTGACTAACAGAACCAGACGGAAGGATAAACGTGACATCATTTTAAAAGTTAAAGGACGAACTTGCTATTTTTTAAAGTTAAGGGACCAAACTGGACCTAGGGTAAAGGTAAGGGACAAAAAATATTATTTTGCCTATATATATATATATATATATATATATATATATATATATATATATATATAAAGTTAAGGGACAAAAAATATTATTTTGCCTATATATATATATATATATATATATATATATATATATATATTTGAATCGTATTATTTAAACAAACACTACAAAATAATTTCGGCAGCCGCATTTCTCAAGGTCGACTTTCTCAATCTAAGTATGGTTAGTTATTAACAATGTAAATTGTACATAAAGGATCTTTTCAGAAGTTTTAAAATATGATAAATGATTTACCCAAAAAATCTTTCTAATAGTGTCCAAAAAAATCTTTTTAAAAGAATTAAAATTAAAATTTTAAAAATCTAAAGATTATTAAAATGTGGATTGAAAAATTTCTATTTATTTAATAATAGAATTTAATTGATATGTATTTTTTACACTGTTATCAAATAAGATTATTATATTTTGTCATATTATATAATTAGTTTAAAATTTTCAGTATGCCTAAACAGAATGCATGGTCGTGTGTAAAAAAATTTTACATGCATCATCCTTTTTTTCCTTAACAATATATATTATGTATAAGCCCTTTCCAACTCTATCGATAACCCTATCAATAAGAAAGATTAAAGATAATTCCTTCCAACTCTTTCCTTCATTTTTTTGAAATGACAAATAGAAAGGTTCCATTCCAAACACCAAAGTCCAGGGGCGGCTCTGGCTTACAGATGCCCCCATGATTGAACTCCACATCTTTGAAGAAAATGAAGAAAACGGCTGACAAGAGATCATGCTTAATTTTTCTTGTAATAAGGTTTGGACTTCTTCACTTCATTGGAAAGGGTGTATCATCGCCACCAGAAACAGCATGCATATTTCTTCTTTGTTGCAATGGCATCATCGCTAGAATTCTTAGCCATTGCACGCAAATGCATATCCATAGTTATTTTGTCATCTTGACCAAGGCCAGTAACATTATTGCCCGCTGGCATGTCAACATTATAACCACCAGAAACAATAACATCCTCCCGATCTCCTGCATTACATTGTTCCATTTCTTTGTCCACTTGTTCATCATATAAAAGAGATACTGTTGTCTTCTCAACAATGAACCCCTCCCCCAAAACAACCATAATCTCTACTTCGTTACCGGGTTCTAGATTTGATGTTATGCTCTTCGAATCTTCATCCTCAAAGTAGGTAAGTGTATCTCTTGTATAGGCCTGAATGGTTGTCTTTGTGTAATTTATGATCAACACGCCTTGACAGCCTTCTGATGTTATGTTGTCTGATGAAGTGTAATAGACGATGAACAACATCATACTCTTTAGGTTACTCCCCTTCATTGTTGGGACACCAAATATTATTGAACAACCTTTGCTGTTGAAGGTTAACCAATCAGATATATTGTCACCGGGGAGTAAAGATGAATCCCAAGTTCCATCTGCAGTCTAGACAATGAACAAATGTAAACTAAAATTATGAATCAAAGGAAAATAAAGTTCATTATAACTATGTAATTTATTCCATGCAAACCTGTAAAATTTTGTGTTCGGAAATATTGGTGGCTTGGAGTTTCGTTCCCATTTGTATTAAGAAAGATTTCAAATAATTATTTGACTTTGAAGTGGAAGCTTGACCAATGTAATCGTTAATCAAAGGAAAAGGATAGATATTAGAGATATGTGATGGAGTTGAACTTGCACTTGTTTCCAATTTTTGAGAATTTGTGGCTTTCAATGTATTAGCATATACACATAAGTTTAGTGAGTTTAGTGATCTGCCATGTGGCACATTAGTCTCTCTAATCCTAGCCACACATTACTTGGACTGAGTTTGTATATATATCCACATTTTGGATAAGATGTAATAAGAAAATATAGAAAAGATTATTCTGTTAGTTTTCTCTAACTGTTTCTCATAACTGTTTTCTTCTTCTCCTTTGATGAACATAGAGTTCATCTTCATCCTTTTGCATAGCTTCATGACTGGTTATCTGAACATTAATATGGTATCAAGAGCCTAACAAGCTCTGGTAGCCATCTTTCTTCTCCATTCCTTCAATCGATCCTTGTTTTTCGATCCCTTTTCCTCCTCTTTCGATTGATTTCTTTCTCTGCTTTGTTACTGATTTCATCGTCTTCTTCGATCTTGATTCATGGCTAACCAGAGTTTCAATGATTTCTCCACCAATTCCTCTAACCCATACTATTTGCATCCGAACGAAAATCCCTCCCTTGTTCTGGTTTCCCCACTTCTTGATGACAAGAATTACCATACATGGGCGAGATCGATGCACATTGCATTGATATCCAAGAACAAAGTAAAGTTCATAGATGGAACCCTCACGAAGCCGCTGAGTTCTGATCCTTTATATGCTCCTTGGATACACTGCAACACCATGGTGTTGGCATGGCTTCACAGATCTATTTGCGAGTCCATCGTCAAGTCGGTACTATGGATTGAAAATGCAGCAGGTGTATGGAAGAATTTGCAGCTTCGTTTCTCTCAAGGTGATGTTTTCCGCATATCAGATATCCAAGAAGAGTTGTATGCATTCCGCCAAGGTACTCTTGATGTTTCAAATTACTTTACGCAGCTGAAAATTATGTGGGATGAACTTGAAAATTACAGACCTATTCCTGCTTGTTCTTGTGTTGTTGCTTGCTCATGTGGTGCCATTACATCTGTGAAGAAGTATCGTGAGCAAGACTATGTAATAAGGTTTCTTAAGGGCTTAAATGAAAAATTCGCACATTCGAAATCCCAAATTATGATGATGAATCTTCTCCCTGATGTGGACAAAGCATTTTCGCTGGTCATACAACAAGAAAGGGAAATTAACCATGCTGGATCTGTTGTGCCCCCTTCTGCACCTCCCAATGAAGAAGTTACCACATTGCAGGCCAACAATACTTCAAGCAATTACACTGGCAAAAATGGCCAGAATCAGTCCAGAAACAAGACTCAAGGATATGGTGGACCTCGAGGACATAACCGTGTCTGCACTCATTGTGGCAGAACTAATCACACAATAGAGACCTGCTTCCTCAAACATGGTTACCCTCCTGGCTTCAAGGGTAAAGGTAAATCTTCAACTAACAATGCATCTTCTCAATCTGGTGATTCTGTCAATGCAGGAACAGATGATACTCAACCAAAGTTTGGTTTCACTCAAGATCAGTATAACAGCATTTATGGAATTGCTTCAGCAGTCAAAACCTACACCACAAGCCAATTCCATTTCAACCTCTCCTTTTGTCTTGAACTCACATGCTTCCAATAATAATGGTAATAATCCTAACCTATGGATCCTAGATACAGGGGCAACTGATCACATATCTTATGTTTTAGAAGTTTTTCATTCATGTAAAACCATTGTCCCTGTATATGTCAGTCTGCCAGATGGATCACAAGCCACTGCATCTATGGCAGGCAGTGTTATCATATCTCCCAATCTAACCTTACACAATGTCTTATATATCCCCACATTCCATGTAAATTTACTTTCCATTGCTAAACTAGTCAGTAGCAATGACTGTCATGTACATTTCACATCTAATTCATGCCAAATTCTGCAGAACCTTTCAAAGGAGATGATTGGTACAGCTAGCCTACAAAGAGGATTGTATGTGCTTGATGCTGAAAATCATTCTCAAGCTCACCATTCTAGCTCTCAAGCCTCAAGCAATCTTTGGCATCTTAGGTTAGGCCACATTTCTAATGATGGTTTAAAGCAAATTTCCAAAGTTTTCCCTTTTATTCCTTATGTCAATAATACCACACCTTGTAATTCTTGCCATTTTGGTAAACAAAAGAAATTGTCTTTTCCACATAGTAAAACTGTTACCAATGTTCCATTTGAAATACTACATGTTGATCTTTGGGGTCCTTTTTCTACTACATCTATCTTAGGTCATAGATATTTCTTAACCTTAGTTGATGATTTTTCTAGACATACTTGGGTTATATTTCTTAAATCTAAAGACCAAACAAAGAGTAAACTCATTCAGTTTATAGCCTATATTGAAAACCAATTTAAAACCTCTTTGAAATGTTTAAGATCAGACAATGGAACTGAATTTGTTGTTGTTAAAGAATTTCTTATGTCCAAAGGCATTGTCCATCAAACATCTTGTGTTGAAACACCTCAACAAAATGGGGTGGTTGAGAGAAAACATCAACATATTTTAAATGTTGCTAGAACCCTTTTCTTTCAAGCTTTCATACCTTTAAACATGTGGACTTTTTGCATTCAACATGCTGTACATATAATCAATAGACTTCCTTCCTCTTTGTTAAAACTAAAATGCCCTTATGAACTTTTATACCAAACACCTCCTATCCTAATCCATTTAAAAGTCTTTGGTTGTTTGGCATATGCATCCACATTGCAAGCACATAGATCAAAATTTGAGTCTAGAGCTAGAAAATCTGTTTTTCTTGGTTTTCAAGATGGTACAAAAGGTTACATATTATATGATTTACAAAGTCATAATCTTTTTGTCTCTAGACATGTGGTATTCTATGAAAGTCAGTTCCCCTTTTGTCAATCTGTACCCACACAAAATAACCATCCTGACCTTTCAATTTTACCTATCTATGATGATCCTAACAATACTCACCCATTGACTAGCCCAATTGATACATCACATCCCACTGATAACATCAGTACATCTACTAACTCTTCCCTGCAGCCTGACCAAAACATCCCTCAAAACCTGTCATCAGTGGATTCCCTTATACATAGCCCTGTACCACAAACAACCAATAGTCCTATCAATATCAATACACCTGCCAGTACACCCTATGAATCCCCTTCTTTATCCACTGGTCCATCTCCAAATCTCAACAATACACCTAACAATATCAATAATGACAATACATTGAGACACTCTACTCGTACTTCCCATCCCCCTAGCTACTTAGCAGATTACCACTGCTACAATATCACACACAATATACCTTCATCCAAAACCAATAAGCTCAATGTCCCTTATCCTTTATCCTCTGTCATATCCTATAACCATTGCTCACCCACCTACAAAACCTATTGTTACTCTATATCATCCAACATTGAACCTAAGACCTACAACCAAGCTGTTAAACATGATTGCCGGAGGAAAGCCATGGATGCTGAATTACTGGCCCTTGCAGAAAATCACACTTGGGTTGTGGTAAATCTTCCTCATGGCAAATCTCCAATTGGTTGTAGATGGATCTATAAAATCAAACACAAGGCAGATGGTTCTGTAGAAAGGTATAAAGTTAGGCTTGTTGCTAAGGGATATACACAAATGGAAGGTATAGATTACTTTGATACATTCTCTCCTGTAGCTAAACTCACTACAGTTCGTGTATTGTTATCTCTAGCAGCCATTAAGGGTTGGCACCTTGAGCAACTTGATGTAAATAATGCCTTTCTTCATGGTGATTTACATGAAGAAGTGTATATGTCACTTCCTCCTGGCATAACTGGTTTTGACAATTCTAAAGTTTGTAAATTGCAAAAATCATTGTATGGCCTTAAACAAGCCAGTCGACAGTGGTATGCCAAGTTATCCACATTTCTCATCTCTATAGGGTACAAGCAATCTCAAGCAGACCACTCATTGTATGTCAAATCTGTCAACCATGAATTTACTGTTTTATTGGTTTATGTTGATGATGTTGTGCTAGCAGGAAACTCTATCTCTGAGATTCATAAAGTCAAGCAGCTTCTAGACCAGCAGTTTCAAATTAAAGATTTGGAGCAACTGAGATATTTTCTGGGATTTGAAATAGCCAGGTCTACAACTGGTATTTTACTCAATCAGAGAAAATACACTCTAGAATTGCTAGAAGATGCAGGTATGCTTGCAGCCAAAACCTCTGCAGTTCCATTTCCTCCTACTGTCAAGCTATCTATTAATGAAGGCAGCCTGTTGGATGATCCTTCTTCCTATAGAAGACTCATTGGAAGATTGATATATCTTACCAATTCCATACCTGATATATCATATGCTGTACAACACTTAAGCCAATATGTGGCAAACCCTCGTGTCCCTCACTATCAAGCTGCAATACACATCCTAAAATACTTGAAGTCTGCTCCTTCCAAAGGTATTCTATTCTCTTCATCTAGCAAAATGCAGCTATTTGGGTTTGCAGATTCTGATTGGGCTCGATGCCCTGACACCAGAAAATCCGTGACTGGTTATTGTGTCATGCTTGGATCTTCTATTCTATGTTGGAAATCCAAGAAGCAGCAAACAGTCTCCAAATCCTCAACAGAAGCCGAATATAGAGCCTTGGCTTCCATAACTTGTGAAGTTCAATGGTTGAAGTACTTGTTTCATGATCTGCTTGTGGAATTTGACCAGCCTGCATCAATATTCTGTGATAGCAAATCTGCCATCTACCTAGTTCATAATCCTTCCTTTCATGAACGAAGTAAACACATCGAATTAGACTGCCATATTGTGAGAGAAAAGATCAATTGCAAGCTAATACATCTTCTACCTGTTTCCACATATAATCAGCTCGCCGACATGTTCACTAAACCTTTACATTCACCAAGTTTACAAGACTGTATTGGCAAGTTGGGTCTTTGCAATATCCAATGCCCAACTTGAGGGGGGATATTAGCATATACACATAAGTTTAGTGAGTTTAGTGATCTGCCATGTGGCACATTAGTCTCTCTAATCCTAGCCACACATTACTTGGACTGAGTTTGTATATATATCCACATTTTGGATAAGATGTAATAAGAAAATATAGAAAAGATTATTCTGTTAGTTTTCTCTAACTGTTTCTCATAACTGTTTTCTTCTTCTCCTTTGATGAACATAGAGTTCATCTTCATCCTTTTGCATAGCTTCATGACTGGTTATCTGAACATTAATACAATGCATCCAAAATTCTTGCTACATCTTGAGACAGTTGTAGTTTTGAACCACATTTCACAAAAAGACCAAGAGATGGCACGGTAGCAGATGTTTGAACTATGGATATCACATTAACTGATGGTGACATCCAAGATCTAATGAGAGAAGGAAATACATCACGTGAAAATCCTTCAAAGCCAGGTAAAGAAATGTATTTGATGCATTTGGATCTTAATATTGAAAAGGAAACTTTTGTTATCACAGTCTTATCTGCCATTAAGGCTGTCAACGATTTCATTTGTTCCAAGTCCTCCAATTTGTCAATCAGGGAACATCCAGAAAGAATCAAAGTTTCTAGAGATTTTGATTTGTAGATGCTGCTTGGAAGTTTCTGAAGACCTGTGCAGTTTGTCAAATTTATGAAAAGAAGTTTGCAAAGATATCCAATGGTAGAAGAGATCTCAGATAATCTTGGACAATCTTTAAGTACTAACTTTTCAAGATGTGGCATAAAAGTAAAGTCTGGGGTTTCAGTCAAATCCAGAGAATGACTGAGATTAAGAATTTTTAAATTATGTAGCATCTGCAAGAAAACAAAACCACAAAATAATAATAGTAAGACAAGCTTGTTAAATGAATTATTTGATTAATCAAATTCATATAATTAATTATTAATTAATTATATTATGGTAAATTGTTATTAAGTCCTAATTACTGTTTGATTGAGTTGTGTCTGTATCGTAATGGGTTTAACTATTAACAATCGTTTAACTATTTAAGTATTGTTTCATTAGACAATTTGAAAAATCTAGAAAGCAATGAAGGTAGCAATCCTTTCGTGATTTTTTTCTCAACGATAGTCTCTCGAATCAAACAATGTACGTCTGTTTTTTTATTTACTAATATGATTATATATGCTATAATTTTGCATTTATTAATATATATTAAATTATTCAATTAGTACTAGAGTGAACTAGATACATTTTATAGCCATTGTTATTTTATATGTTGTTTTGATTATTCTTGTTGTTAAAAATCACGTGAACAAATGATCAATAACATATGACTAAATCCCTTCTACCTTAGATTAAATCACTTATGAGTTATTCAATTTGAATTCCTTTTTCATTTTATTCTCCATTCACTAAATCAAGTTCTAAAAAAATTTGGAGCCTTTGATTAAAATGTATTTGTTATGATAATAGAAAATATCATATATTCTATTATATTCTAGAGTTGTATAATATATGTTTGATCTCATATGACAAGTTTAATTTTGGTGTTGTAGTATTTTGATTTTTTTTGCACCTCAATTGAATTCAATTTTAACTATATTTGTCATTAAAAAAAAACTATAAATGTATCCTTAAATCTCAGTTCTCGTTATGGCAGATTGTGATGATATTTTATATAAAATTTCAAATTCAAACCCGAGTCACCATATTTTCTCATTCTATAAATATTTATTTAAATATGTATTAGTCAATACAAATTATCTTAATTTTTTAAAATGCATATTTTGGTATAGGTACACAAATACATATTAGAGTAGAGAGAAATACACAAAAATTGAAGGCACACAGTTCGGCCAAATTGCTTACATTTGCGACTATAGAGCTCATCTTATTGATTTGTTCTGAATTACACACTATTAGAATTTTAGTTTTACAAACATATATATAAGAATAATAATGATTCAGATTATAATAATACCCCTAAACCACTGTGCGGTCCTGCCCGTTGCCCACTTGACATTATCTATGAGTCAAACTCAACCTCTTAAATTAATTATCACTTTATCATTTATTAAATAACTACTCACACATTGAACACAAATCACACCTTTGAAATTATCCTTTCTAATTTTTAGAAGGCTAAATACGTTCTTAAAGATTTTATTTGCATAGTGTTTATTATTGTTTTTTAACTATGTAAAATTTTCCAAGCATTTTGTTAAATTTTATTGTTCATGATATTGAGGGGAGATTCAATGTACTATGTAAATGATAATGTTATTATTTAAATCTATGCTAATGGAAGGAAATTGATATGAGATAACAAATAGACCATTTTTTAATACACCACCCTAGTTTTTTATATAACACGTGAATATTTATTTTTGCCCCCTGATTCCGGATGTGCACATCCGGACACACCGTTTTTTTTAAAAACGCTGATATTTTTCGGATATGCACATCCGAAAACATAATATAACTTTATTTTTTTTAATTCCAGAACTGCAGATCCGAAAAATAGCATAACTTTATTTTTTTTTTAAATCGGTTTTGTCGGTTGGTTGCATACGTTAATATATCATCGCAAGTTAATATACATTCGAATGAGGGGAGCGAGAAGGGATTAGTTCGAAGGCTGCTGTATTTGTTGTTTGTTGACTTAGCAAAGGAGAAACTCATCCTCTCAAGCACTGTACTATTTTCTATTAAATATTTAGCTAATATAAGCTCATGCTCGTCTCCACTGACATTTCCAAATTTCACAACTTGGAGAGTGGATGTCAAACAATCTGGCACAACAGCAGAGTTAAGAATTCCTCTGTATCTTGTGACCCAAAGTCAGTCTATTGGTTCTGCAAGTGATAATAGGAGTACCACCAACTTTATGTCGACTCTGGTGTCATTTATCTTGGATAACGTCAAAGAAGTAACGTTTTACTGTTGATCTTGATTTGTCCTACAATCTTCGAGGATAGATTTGCGAGTTCGGATATTCACAGTGTTTTTTTTATATATAACTTATGGTTACAGAGGTCATGTTTGTCACGATTGCTGGATGATCGTTACTCTGTTAAAATACATATTATTATTATTTTTTAAAATAAATATACCATTTTTCCGGATGTGCACATCCGGAATTCGCGTAAATTGTCATTCCGGATTTGCACATTCGGAAAAAGACAACGTTTTTTAAAAAAACGGTGCGTCCGGATGTGAACATCCGGAACTGAGGAGCAAAAAAATAATTTCATGTGGTGTATAAAAAATTAGGGTGGTGTATTAAGAAATGGTCTAACAAATATCATTCTTACTAAATATTCTCTGCGCGTAATATACCTTCAATAATCGGGTAAGGGTGAGAAGTTTCGATTATATTTCGATTGTATATGTATATGTATGTTTTGTTTGAATGTTTGGGTGAAAAATATATGTTTTTCTAATTGGGTGAAATTGTGAGTAATTCGTAGAAATCGATGTTTTCACGGATGAATTGATGAAATGTATGCCCAAACGTGTTCTAACATGTTGTTTTGGGTCATTGGGGGTAATACTATCATGTGGGGTGAAGATTTGGATCATTTTCGGGTCCCAAACCCATTTTGGAGAAATTCTGGTTCGTCCAGATTCGCCAGGCGAGTTGGTGGCGAATCCGTTTCGCCAGGTATTCGCCAGGCGAATTTGCCTGGGACAGCAAAAACAGTATTTTCGTATTTTGGCCATAACTTTTGAAGCGTAAGTCCGTTTTGGTCCCCGTTCGAAGCGTTAGAAAGCTTATGAAATATTCTTTCTTATAAAATTGGGTTGGAGGGCAGTAAATGATTTATTTAGGTCGTGGTTTTAGAAAAGTGTTGGGTTGTCGGGTTTTTATCACGGTAAACGCGTGCGGTCGGTGTTTTACCGTGCTATATGCTTTAATATGTATCGTATGGCTTGTGTGCCGCTATATGATGTGAATATATGTGATGAAATGTTGGGCATGATTGATACGCATTGGTGATGGATGTATGATATTTGAATGGTGTTGTTTTGTCGACTTTTGTCGTTGTAAGCGTGCGTAATTGAGGTGTTCATGCAATGTGCTTTTCATATGGATATCGTATGACTTGTATGACGTTATATGATGTGAATGCATGTGATGACATGTTGTGGTGATGAATTATGGCCGAAAGGCAAGAAATTGCAATGTGTGTATTTAATGGTATATGCATGACTATATTGTAAAATATGTGTGCATTGCATGAGTGTATGTGGCCATTTTGTATGAGAAACATCATGATATGCATTCATGTGTCGCGATTCCGTGGAGAATCGGGTGTAATATCACGTCCCTGTTGGGTGTGAGTGATTGATTACACAAATGATCATTGAGGATCCTCTGAACATTGCGTAGTCAATGGGTGTAATCGTTGCGATGAGTTACACTTGATTCCGTGGGAATCTTCAGAATGATTGGGTGCCCTTGTGGGGTTAGAGCAATCGGATTGTGTCTGCGTGAACAATCCAGAAACATCGGATGCCATGATGGTATGAGCGATGGGGAAATATCGTAGGCCCGGCAGGGAGGATATTTCCATTGAGTTCTTCAATTGAGCTCGGGTGATGAGTCGGTACCGCATATGCATTGCATAGAGTCGTTGTGTCGGTCTCTGTGCATTTGCATAAATCATGAATGGATTGATTATGTGTGAGCTTGTGATAGCTTTGGTGAATTATTATGCATATGTGATAAATGCATTGGTGGTGAGTAATATGTTTCGTGTATAAACATATGATATGTGATGTGATGTTTTGTTTTCATAGGTCATAACTGTGGTGTACATTATGTGTGAAATGTGATTGTATTGGTATAATCGTTATATGCCATGTGGTTGGATTGTTAGGCATATGTTATGTATTGGTGGCATGCTATATTTGTTAGTATGTGATGTATGTGGTGAGAAATATTATATATGTGAATTTATTTGTGTTGTGGCATATTATTATGCAATCTTGTTATAGTTGTTATTTCTCACCCTTCTGCTGGAATATGCTTTTTATGGCATAGTGCAGATTGTCAGCTTTAGAGGCGTGGAGGCAAGTGGAAGAGTTAAATCTTCGTCTTTGCTTAAGTCTTGGTGTCTGCTCTGATACGTAGCACGGGAGTCGGGGAAACGATTATGTTATTAATGTATATAATTGTTGAATATATTTGGTATTACCTTTGTATGGAAAAAGTTTCCCCTTTGAGGGTATTCTATTTTATGCTATGTATCAAATTTATGAGCAGGGATGATGTTTTGTTTATTTAAATGTGACATCCTTGTTCCTGTCGGAAAAATAAATTTTTAGTTACTCTGATTTTATTTATGTATTATTTATTCGCGATGGGAAAAGGGGTGTTACATAAGTGGTATCAGAGCAGGTCGGTCTGTCCGGCCAGGTTGTTGAGTCAGTTGGCGTGACAGTTGAATACTGTCGTCGTTGTTTGCCCCTTAGTACGTGATATGTGTGGAAGCACTGTCAGTACTTTCTGGTTTTCTAATCCTTTGTCTGTAGGATTTAGAATGAGATAAGTGGGGGAGAAGCTGGTACTTCTCCAAGTTGCTTCAGGTGTGGAGCATTGGCTCAGTGTGCCATTGGTTGCAAGATTGTAAGTGTTGTTTGGACGGTGTTGTTCCCGGTTCTGAAGGGAATGCGGAGGTAAGGTTTATGTCAACTAAGGATTTGTGCCTTAGGTAGTTTTGTGCACAGGATGTAAGGAATGCTATTATAGTTTGCTAAAGACGGTTTATGCCCCATCATGATTGTCGACTGTCTATTGGCAAATTGAGGAACTGATCACCCTTAATCTCTTGTTGATAGTAGACGGAAATTATGTTGGATGGAATAGGCATGTCTTTCCGGCCTTGATAGTGCGTGTGATGAATTGTTTGGAATTTGAAAATGTGTTGGTTTGGAAAAGTTGGATTTTGAGGTGTGGAAACCATGGAAGTGCAACAGAAAATTTTGGTTCTGGTGTGATTCGCCAGGCGAAATCGTAAGTCGCCAGGCGAATTTGGAATGACAGAAATGGGGTAGCTTCTGTAACTCTTGGGATTTTTCCACATTTATGATTCGCCAATAGTTCGCCAGGCGAGGTGCTGGCGAAGGGAGATTCGCCAGGCGAAATAGGAAGTCGCCAGGCGAAATCGGAAAGACAGAAATGTGTTAGCTACTGGAAGTTTGAGTTTTCAAAAAAATCAGGATTCGCCGCTTGTTCGCCAGGCCAAGGGCTGGCGAAGAGGTATTCGCCAGGAGAAATCTTGACTCGCCAGGCGAATCTGGCTGTTTTCCAATAATTGACTTTCCTTCAAGAATTCATATCTTTTGACTCGGGTGTCCGATTTAAGCGTTCTTTAGATCGATATGAAGCTATGAAAGTGTTCTATGCTGTGGAAAGTGAAATTATTGTTTATGAGACGGATTGGAGGTTTTGGTTTGTTGGTCCAGTGGGAAGTCATTGAGAGAGAATGATTGGGTATCGTTAATGGTAGTTCTCCGAGAGTAAAGTGTGAACTCAAATTTGACGAAGGTGAAGATGTGAGGTTTGGAATCTGCTAAGTAAGTAGAAAAACTCGTAGGTGATGAAACCAAGGTGTTTGTTATATTTGTGATAATAGTGTTCTGGAAATTGGCAGGAAGTCACAGTGATGGACCGTCAGTTGTGCATGGTTTTCGGATGTGTTTTTGAATGGAACATTAAGGCGTTGTCTTAGAGAGCTCCAGCTTTGTTAGTAACAAAGGGAATGATGGTTGAATGGAATAACGAGCATGATGTGTATGATGGTATTGTGACTATGGAAAGCAAAACTTAGAGTTCTAGAGAGGTTTGGAGTTTTTGGAATTTTAGAGCATTAATGGAAATTTTGAGAAAACCTTAAGTGTGGATGTAGTATTTGGGAGTTCCTTTGGGATGGTTGTTGCTACATGTTGGAATTTATGGAATTTGGACTGTTAAGCGAAGAAATTGTGTATGGATTACGGACAGTTTTATAAGGTAACGATTGAGAATGAGTGTCCACTTTCATGAAAAGATAACTGGAATGGGTTGGTTGAGTTTGAGTGGAATTGCAATTGTTTGGAATGTTTGATAAGGATGGTGAATTGTATGAGTTGAGGCTTCGATCAATTTGATGTGACTGGTTATGTTATTATCATCGGAATAGACTGATAATTACTCGGTTAAGCTTGTGTATGAGTAGCCAGCTGCCCAGTGCAAGGTTTTGCAAAAGCTTTAAGAATTTATATCTTTTGGAATTTGGTTGGACATTACAACGTGCAGTGATGTTGTTCGGTGATAGTAATGCGTCCGTAATGTTTGTGGAGTATATGAATCGTATCTTCCATATTTATTTGGATAAGTTCGTAATGGTTTTTGATTGAGGATATTCGGATCTGTTATAAAATCAGAGGGAGAATAGGTAGAGTGTTTGAGATTTGAATTACAAGTGTTGAAAAGAGGCGAAGTTTCATGCTAAGTTATTCAAGTGAGAATTTTGGTTGAAAAGGTTAGTTTTCTTGGATATGTTATTTCTGATGATGGTATTTGTTGTAGATTCATCGGAAGTAGATGCAGTTCTACAATGAGGGGTTCCGAAGTTGGTTAAGGAGATTGGAAACTTTCGGGCTCAGTTAGTTGTTACAGCAGGCTATGGAAGACTTTTCTAAGTTTGTACGTTTGTTATCTCAGTTGACTTGCAAAGGGTGAGTCATTTGTTTTGGACGTTCGTTGTGAGTACGTTTTGGTGAGCTGAAGTAGAAGTTGTCTACGGCCCCAGTTTTGACTCGGTGGAATCCTAATAAACTGTTTGTGAGGTATTGTGATGTGTCTCTGATAAGTTTAGTCGGTGGGTTAATGCAAGAGAGTAAAGTCGTGATTTATGCTTTATGACAATTGAGGATTTATGAAAGGATCTATGATATTTTGGATTTGGAATTGGTTGCGGTTGTATTGTGTTGACGTATTTAGAGGTATTATTTTTATGGTTCTAGGCTCGAAGTGTTTGGTGATCACAAGAGTTTAGAGTACTTGTTTGGTCGGAAGGAATATAGTATGAGATAGAGAGGATGGTTGGAAATTGTGATGAGTTATGACTTTAGTTGGAATTATCCTATTGGTGAAGTTAATGACGTGCCTGGTGAGTTAAGTCGAAGGTTTTATACATGTCTATTTTGATAGTCAGGGAGTTAGAAATATTTGAGCAAATTAGAGACTCGTGTCTGGTGTGTAAGCTAACACAGTAGAGTGTGAGGTTGAGTATATTGAAAGTGAACAGTGATTTTTGGTGAATAAGAGAAAGAGTTAGTTTTTGGACGTGAGATTGGTAGTTTTGATGGTTATGAGTAATCAGAGTGCGCAGCGGAAGCGTGATGTGGCACATTTCATATATGTGTGTGTGACTTGTAAGTGTTCATAGGTTGAACATTGGGAACAGGTAGGAGTGAAGAGACCATTGGATGTTTCGGAATGGAAGTGTTAGGTGAAAGGTTTGAATACTATTCATGGGCTACTATGTAGATGGATGTTTTGGTTATATGTTCGATTGGTGAATCGTAGCATTGTTGTAGTATGGTTGTGTGACAAGGATGTTGGTGTCCTGGTTTTGTTGATGTTGTTGAGAACTTGTGGTGTCGTGGGACTTTATGTTCTTGTTTGTGTTGTTGTCTCGTTTCCATCGTGTTGGTTCGAGTGCGAGTGGCTAATTCCTTTGTGGGGAATTAGGGGAGTGTTACCTATGGCAGGGTAACGATCTCGTTGTGTTTTGGTTCAAGAGTGAACCTGTGTGTTAGTAACTTGGGTATTCCTTGAGTTGTGAGTTGGTCGTCAAGTGCATTGTATGGGCTTTGCATCTTGTCGTTGTAGTTGTCGTCGTGTCGTGTTGTTGTATCTGCTGTTAGCAAGGTGGTTTGTCAGTTGTGTTATTCGTGGTGTGTCTTTTGTTGGCATGTTAGTTTGTTGGTCGGATGCGAGAGTTGTATCCGGAGTTGTTCGTATCGGTTAGATTTTCGAGGACAAAAATGTCTAAGTGGGGGAGAATTGTAACGCCCCGATTTGTTTAATTCTATTTATATATTTCATTTATTTGAATTTTGTGAATTGTGTGAATTATGGTATTTTACCTGCTAATTGGTTAATTTCTCAGATAGATAAAATATTTGTATTAAATTATTACTTCTTTTCAACTTTTATTTCCCGAAATATAATTCATCAGTATGTTTATGTTTTATCGCATTTTGAGAGCGTTTGCGAGATATTTGAGTTGAGGGGTAAAATGGTCTTTTTAGGGGATTAGATATTTTGAATAAATAGTAAGTGGAGAGAAAAAGAGAGGAAAGAAAAAGAAAAGAAAAAGAAGAGAAGAGAAAGGAGAAGAAAGAAAGAGAGAAGAAGAGAAAAGAGGAAAATCGCGGGAACTCCGTTTCAAGCGCGAATAATCGGGTAAGGGTGAGAAGTTTCGATTATATTTCGATTGTATATGTATATGTATGTTTTGTTTGAATGTTTGGGTGAAAAATATATGTTTTTCTAATTGGGTGAAATTGTGAGTAATTCGTAGAAATCGATGTTTTCACGGATGAATTGATGAAATGTATGCCCAAACGTGTTCTAACATGTTGTTTTGGGTCATTGGGGGTAATACTATCATGTGGGGTGAAGATTTGGATCATTTTCGGGTCCCAAACCCATTTTGGAGAAATTCTGGTTCGTCCAGATTCGCCAGGCGAGTTGGTGGCGAATCCGTTTCGCCAGGTATTCGCCAGGCGAATTTGCCTGGGACAGCAAAAACAGTATTTTCGTATTTTGGCCATAACTTTTGAAGCGTAAGTCCGTTTTGGTCCCCGTTCGAAGCGTTAGAAAGCTTATGAAATATTCTTTCTTATAAAATTGGGTTGGAGGGCAGTAGATGATTTATTTAGGTCGTGGTTTTAGAAAAGTGTTGGGTTGTCGGGTTTTTATCGCGGTAAACGCGTGCGGTCGGTGTTTTACCGTGCTATATGCTTTAATATGTATCGTATGGCTTGTGCGCCGCTATATGATGTGAATATATGTGATGAAATGTTGGGCATGATTGATACGCATTGGTGATGGATGTATGATATTTGAATGGTGTTGTTTTGTCGACTTTTGTCGTTGTAAGCGTGCGTAATTGAGGTGTTCATGCAATGTGCTTTTGATATGGATATCGTATGACTTGTATGACGTTATATGATGTGAATGCATGTGATGACATGTCGTGGTGATGAATTATGGCCGGAAGGCAAGAAATTGCAATGTGTGTATTTAATGGTATATGCATGACTATATTGTAAAATATGTGTGCATTGCATGAGTGTATGTGGTCATTTTGTATGAGAAACATCATGATATGCATTCATGTGTCGCGATTCCGTGGAGAATCGGGTGTAATATCACGTCCCTGTTGGGTGTGAGTGATTGATTACACAAATGATCATTGAGGATCCTCTGAACATTGCGTAGTCAATGGGTGTAATCGTTGCGATGAGTTACACTTGATTCCGTGGGAATCTTCAGAATGATTGTGTGCCCTTGTGGGGTTAGAGCAATCGGATTGTGTCTGCGTGAACAATCCAGAAACATCGGATGCCATGATGGTATGAGCGATGGGGAAATATCGTAGGCCCGACAGGGAGGATATTTCCATTGAGTTCTTCAATTGAGCTCGGGTGATGAGTCGGTACCGCATATGCATTGCATAGAGTCGTTGTGTCGGTCTCTATGCATTTGCATAAATCATGAATGGATTGATTATGTGTGAGCTTGTGATAGCTTTGGTGAATTATTATGCATATGTGATAAATGCATTGGTGGTGAGTAATATGTTTCGTGTATAAACATATGATATGTGATGTGATGGTTTGTTTTCATAGGTCATAACTGTGGTGTACATTATGTGTGAAATGTGATTGTATTGGTATAATCGTTATATGCCATGTGGTTGGATTGTTAGGCATATGTTATGTATTGGTGGCATGCTATATGTGTTAGTATGTGATGTATGTCGTGAGAAATATTATATATGTGAATTTATTTGTGTTGTGGCATATTATTATGCAATCTTGTTATAGTTATTATTTCTCACCCTTCTGCTGGAATATGCTTTTTATGGCATAGTGCAGATTGTCAGCTTTAGAGGCGTGGAGGCAAGTGGAAGAGTTAGATCTTCGTCTTTGCTTAAGTCTTGGTGTCTGCTCTGATACGTAGCACGGGAGTCGGGGAAACGATTATGTTATTAATGTATATAATTGTTGAATATATTTGGTATTACCTTTGTATGGAAAAAGTTTCCCCTTTGAGGGTATTCTATTTTATGCTATGTATCAAATTTATGAGCAGGGATGATGTTTTGTTTATTTAAATGTGACATCCTTGTTCCTGTCGGAAAAATAAATTTTTAGTTACTCTGATTTTATTTATGTATTATTTATTCGCGATGGGAAAAGGGGTGTTACACCTAGCCCTGCCAATTTCCATTATTCTTTCCAACTCTAGCATGTGTTAATCAGGAAATAATCTTTACATTTATTGTGAATAATTTACTTTCATAAAATAGGAAATTAGTCATTACGAGTTGTAATTAGTCATTATGAATTGTAATTATCTGTAATTACTGACACTATTGTATATAGTATCAAATGCAATGAAAAAGGTATCAAGCCAATTTTATTGACATGAAATCAGCCTCGTCGATCAAACCTGTGATTTTCTGGTTCTGATCGTTTTTTTTTTCTCTAGAATTGTCGCTCTAGTTTTGTTGTTCGTCGTTTCTGGGTCCGGATCGATCACCGTGGAATTTGTTTCGTGCAGATGCCATCGTGATTCTGGGGTTAGGGTTTTGGTTTGATTTGTAATCCTTTCACGAATCGTGATTTTGGGTCGTGTTTGGATTTTTTTTTCGGTTGCAATTTTGATTTTGTGGTTCTTGGATAATTTTGGTTTGTGATTCTGGATCGTGATTATCTTTTGGTTCTTCCGCGGTTGCACTGTTTGTGGATTGGGGTCATTACTGTTCGTGGCAAATTTTTATTTGTTTGCTGTTACGGTGAATTGTTATCCTGTACGGTGAATTGCTGCTAGAATTGTTTGTTTACTGTTGCAGCAAATCTTGGAACATCCTAATTGTTATGAGATTAATTGGAATACACTGTCAGTGTAAAACAACTTTACACTGTCATCCAATTAGAATGAGTTATTTTGACACATGAGAAGAGAAAAACTTTAAAGAAGTAGTTATTAAAATGATTTATTTATAATTTAAATTTTTTTCTTTTTAATTTCATAAATATGTGTCAAAATAACTAATTCTAATTGGATGACAGTGTAAAGGAGTTTTACACTGACAGTGTATTCCAATTAATCTCTTGTCATATTATAATAATAATAATAATAATAATTATTATTATTATTATTATTATTATTATTATTATCTATTAATTTGTGAGGTTGAATTTTGCTGCATAATAATTTCGATGGCTTCCGAAAAAGAACGAGATAATTTTTGTGTTCGTTTTACCAGCAAGAATTATTCTGCGTGGGAATTTCAATTCAAGATGTATGTTAGAGGAAAGGGATTATGGAGTCACTTAGATGATGTTTCTAAGGCTCCGACGGAGAAAACTGCCTTAGATGCATGGGAAACTCAAGATGCTCAAATCATCACTTGGATTCTCAACAATATTGATCCTCAGATGATAAATAATTTGCGCTCTTTTCCAACTGCTCAAGAAATATGGAATTATCTGAAGCGCATTTACAACCAGGACAATTCAGCAAAACGTTTTCAATTGGAGCTAGACATAGGCAAATACAAACAAGCTGATTTTTCTATTCAAGAATATTATTCTGATTTTTTGAATCTCTGGACAGAACACTCCGCTATTATACATGCTAATGTTCCTAAAACCTCTCTCGCGGCTGTTCAAGAGGTCTACAACACAAGTAGACGAGATCAATTTCTCATGAAACTTCGTCCAGAATTTGAGGTTGTCAGAGGTGCTTTGCCCAATAAGAATCCTGTTCCTTCTTTGGATACATGTGTTGGTGAACTTCTAAGGAAGGAACAACGTCTACTTACTCAAGGATCCATGTCTCATGATGCTGCCAGTTCCGAACTTGTGGCAATTGCATATTGTTAGTTCTTGTATTGGCTGGAATTTTGGTAAAACAAAGTTGAACAATGTTGATGTCATATGTCTGATGTCATAACATTGGTTCCTAACATTAGCTGTTGCAGGGTTGAAGTTTTATATGCTGATGTTATAAGTGATGTCTTGACATCACTATATCAGAACATCAGTACATCAGGTTGTGATGTTTTAGGGTTGCGCGTGTTAGTAAGTTTTGAGGAGATCTGTTAGAGATATTGGATGCGAATTTATTGGAAAATATATTTTCAATCAGATAATTTTGCAGATCATGGAGCAGATCATGTAACTAACATTAGGGCTGATTTGGAGAGATTTAAAAAGATTTGAAGATCAAATCTGTTTTAAATTCAGTTTTTAAAACAAATCAAATCAGATATTTTTGGAGGAGGTCCAAGCCCAAGTCAGAATTATATAAAAGCAGCCTCAACCCTTGTTGGGAGAGAACGAAGACAGAGAGCATAGACTGAGAGTCAATTTAAATTTTCGTGTGTTTTTGTAAACCATTCATGTTTGAATTGGTGTTACTATTTTGAGTTGTAAGGGTATCCACTCTAGAGCTTTTAAGCAAGAGTGTGTTGTTCTTGATCAAAGCTGTTAAGCAGAATCAAGGTGGGTTTTGGAGTGTATTCAGTGGATTGTATCACTGAGGTGATTTAGGGAGTGAGTGGTTTCTTATACCTAAGTGGTTTCTTAGGTAGAAGTGTCATTGGGTAGTGATCAATTTAGGTAGATGTCAACTGGGATTGTTGAGTCTGTAATTTGATACTACTGATAATGATTTTCTTCCCTGGCTTGGTAGCCCTCATACGTAGGTAGTTAGACCGAACTGTGTGAATAATTCATTGTGTTATTTACTGTTGTTTATTGCCTTGTTCATAGCAGATTGTGTTGTTGTGACATCGTATTTAACATCACACATCTGATACCAGAATTTCAATTGGTATCAGAGCAGGCATCCTGCTCTGCATCTGGGTGAGATCTAGGGCTGATACTTTCTGGTGCAATGGACAAGGAGACTGGTGGATTTGTGAATAGACCCCCTATTCTAGATGGCTCTAATTATGACTATTGGAAACCACGGATGGTTACCTTCTTGAAGTCATTAGACAGCAGGGCTTGGAAGGCTATTGTGAAAGAATGGAAACATCCTGTTATTGTGGAAAAGGATGAGAATGGAAAGGAAGTAGAGGGTAGCTCAAAACTGAAACCTGAAGAAGAATGGACCAAGGAAGAAGATGAGCTTGCCCTTGGGAATTCTAAAGCCTTGAATGCCATATTCAATGGTGTTGATAAGAACATCTTCAGGTTGGTCAACACTTGTGAAGTAGCTAAGGATGCATGGGATATCTTGAAGACTACTCATGAAGGAACCTCCAAAGTCAAGATGTCAAGACTTCAACTTTTGACAACAAAGTTTGAAAATTTGAAGATGAAGGATGATGAGACTATCCATGATATTCACATGAATATTCTTGAGCTGTCCAATGCATCTAGTGCTTTAGGAGAAAGAATGACTGAAGAGAAGCTGGTAAGGAAGATTCTCAGATCCATTCCCAAGAAATATAAAATGAAGGTGACAACTATAGAAGAAGCCCAAGACATCAGCAAGATGAGGGTTAATGAGTTGATAGGTTCTCTTCAAACCTTTGAATTAGGAATGGAAGAGGAACCTGAAAAGAAAACCAAAAGTATAGCTTTGGTATCTAGTTCTGAAGATTCTAAGAAAGAGAAGGGTGCTGAGTCTTAGGAGGAGCTGTCCCATGCCATTGTTTTGTTGGGAAGACAATTTAATAAGGTTATGAAGAGGATAAATAAGAGTTATAATCCTAATGTCAAGAACATCACATCTGACACCAACAGATCAGGAGATCAGGGGAAGAAAACTAGAGATGAAGAAAAGTCCAATAATGACAAGGGAGTCCAATGTTATGAGTGTGAAGGGTATGGTCATGTCAAGAAAGAATGTCCTACTTTTCTCAAAAAGCAGAAAAAGGGGTTATCTGCTTCCTGGACTGATAGTGAAAGTGAATCTGAAGATGAATCAGCTAAGCTTGTTAGAGGTATGATTGGGGTTTGTGAGTCAGATGATGATTCGTGTGATGATGAGGTTACTTATGAAGAGCTTGCTGCCTCGTATAAAGAACTGTGCATGAGAAGTGAACAAGTGTGTCTTGAAGGAGAGAAGCTGAAGAAAACTATAGTGCAGTTAGAGGCTGAAAAGACTGAACTTGAAAATGAAGTCAATATGCTTAACTCTAAATTGGATTCTATGACCAAAACTATCAGAATGTTGAACAATGGTACTGATGCTCTAGACAACATTCTTAGTATTGGGAAAATTGCTGGAGACAAAAGTGGTTTGGGATTCAACAATGTTGCAGCTTCTGATGATGTTATTACCAGTTCCAAACCAGTGATGTTAAAACAGATGTTTAAACATCCTGACAGGATTCCTTCTAGGAAGAAATTCAGGCGCTGGAGATGTCATCACTGTGGGCATTTTGGACACATAAAGGCCTACTGTTATAAGCTACATGGGTATCCTCCGAAGGCACATCAGTATACTCCCACACAGAAGTTTCCCATAGGTAATCAGGCCTTAAATTCTAAGAAGCAATGGGTTCCAAAAGGTAAAGTTACCAGCTTAATAGCTCACACTTCTCTTAGGGTTTCTACCAAAGAAGACTGATACTTTGATAGTGGGTGTTCAAGACACATGACAGGAGTTAAAAATTTATTGGTAGATGTTAAGCTTCAGTCTTCAGGTCATGTTACATTTGGTGATGGTGTCAAAGGAGAAATCAAGGGGATGGGAAAGCTGAATTATGTTGGTGCTCCTAGACTGGATGATGTTCTACTTGTCAAAGGGTTGACAGCAAATTTAATCAGTATTAGTCAACTTTGTGATCAAGGATTCAAAGTAGACTTTAAAAAATCTGAGTGCAATGTCACCAATGAGAAAGGAGAAGTCATCATGAAGGGTGTTAGGTCTAAGGACAACTGTTATCTATGGGTGCAACAAGACTCAAGTACCTCAACATGTGTGTTTGCTAGAGATGATGAAGTCAAAATTTGGCATCAAAAGTTGGGACATCTTCATCTGAAGGGAATGAAGAGAATAATATCTTCAAAAGTTGTCAGAGGAATTCCTAAACTCAATATTGAAGAGGGAAGAGTTTGTGGAGATTGTCAAATAGGGAAGCAGACCAAGATGTCACATCAGAAGCTTCAACATAACACCTCCTCCAAAGTTTTGGAACTTCTTCATATGGACTTGATGAGACATATGCAGGTAGAAAGTCTAGGAGGGAAGAAGTATGCTTATGTTGTTGTAGATGACTATTCTAGGTACACCTGGGTGAGCTTCATTAAAGACAAATCAGAGGTGTTTGATGTCTTTAAAGATCTTTGTCAAAGACTCCAAAGGGAAAAGGAGAGTAATGTTATTAGAATAAGGAGTGATCATGGAAGAGAGTTTAAAAATAGCAAGTTTGCTGAATATTGTTCTGCTGAAGGCATAAGACATGAGTTCTCTTCTCCAATTACTCCTCAGCAAAATGGAGTTGTTAAAAAGAAGAATAGAACTATTCAAGAGTCTGCTAGGGCAATGATTCATGCCAAAAAGCTTCCTTACCATTTCTGGGCTGAAGCTATGAACACTGCTTGCTATATTCACAACAGAGTTACCTTGAGAAGGGGCACTTCAGCTACTCTGTATGAACTATGGAAAGGAAGAAAGCCAAATGTGAAGTACTTTCATGTTTTTGGAAGTAAATGTTACATTTTGTCAGATCGTGAACAGAGGAGAAAATTGGATCCTAAAACTGATGAGGGAATCTTTCTAGGATACTCTACAAATAGCAGAGTTTACAGGGTTTTCAACTCTAGAACAAAGGTTATGATGGAGTCTATAAATGTGGTGATTGATGACATTGATAAGCAGGAAGATGCTGATGTCCTGGATAATGTTGAAACATCAGTTAAAGAAGTCACAGAAGAAACTGAAGACAGAAGTGGGTCTCCTAGTCATGTTGATGCTGAGCCTGAACCTGAACAATCTAATAAAGAACCATCTATTAGAGTGCTAAAGGACCATCCAAGGGAGCTTATCATAGGTGATCCTAAATCAGGGGTTAACACTAGATCAAGAGAGGTTGTGTCAAATTCTTGTTTTGTTTCTAAAATTGAGCCCAAGAATGTCAAAGAAGCCTTGACTGATGAGTTTTGGATCAATGCCATGCATGAAGAGCTTGAACAATTCAAAAGGAATGAAGTGTGGGATCTTGTACCAAGGCCTGATGGAGTTAATGTGATTGGCACCAAGTGGATTTACAAGAATAAATCTGATGAACAAGGAGTGGTCACCAGAAACAAGGCCAGATTAGTTGCTCAGGGATACACTCAGGTTGAAGGAGTTGATTATGATGAAACCTTTGCTCCTGTGGCAAGACTGGAGTCTATCAGATTACTCTTAGAGGTGGCTTGTAATTTCAAATTCAAGCTTTTTCAGATGGATGTTAAGAGTGCCTTCTTGAATGGTTACTTAAATGAAGAGGTGTATGTTTATCAACCAAAAGGATTTATTGATCCAACATTTCCTGACCATGTTTACAAACTTAGGAAATATTTCTATGGGTTGAAGCAAGCACCAAGAGCTTGGTATGAAAGAATTACTGAATTCCTGGCTGTGAATGGCTACAGAAAAGGATGGATTGACAAGACTTTGTTTGTTAAAGAGGAAGGAGGAAAACTGATGATAGCTCAAATATATGTTGATGACATAGTATTTGGTGGGATGTCAGAAGCAATGGTGAAACATTTTGTGGAACAGATGTAGTCTGAGTTTGAAATGAGTCTTGTTGGAGAGCTTAACTATTTTCTTGGTCTACAAGTTAGACAAATGGAGGACTCCATATTCATTTCTCAGAGCAAGTATGCAAAGAACATAGTGAAGAAGTTTGGTCTAGAGAATGCTAATCACAAGAGGACACTTGCTCCTACTCATTTAAAGTTGTCCAAGGATGAACATGGTGTTAGTGTGGATCAAAGTTTATACAGAAGCATGATTGGAAGTCTATTGTATCTCACAGCTAGCAGACCTGATATTTCTTTTGCTGTTGGAGTTTGTGCCAGATATCAATCTGAGCCCAAAGTTAGTCACTTGAATCAAGTGAAGAGGATTCTGAAATATGTGAATGGGAATAGTGACTATGGAATGCTTTACAGTCATGGATCAGGCACTGAGTTATGTGGTTTTTGTGATGCTGATTGGGCAGGGAGTGCTGATGATAAAAAAAGTACTTCAGGAGGTTGCTTCTTCTTAGGGAATAATCTGATATCATGGTTTAG
The DNA here is from genome assembly GCA_022829125.1 of Lathyrus tuberosus. Classification (NCBI taxonomy): domain Eukaryota; kingdom Viridiplantae; phylum Streptophyta; class Magnoliopsida; order Fabales; family Fabaceae; genus Lathyrus; species Lathyrus tuberosus. The sequence continues at coordinate 10,291,504 of JALAZF010000118.1, read as the reverse complement.
TAAAAAGCAGAACTGTGTGTCTCTTTCTACTGCTGAAGCTGAGTACATAGCAGCAGGGAGTAGTTGTTCTCAACTTGTTTGGACGAAGCAGATGTTAACAGAATACAATGTCAAGCAAGATGTCATGACATTGTACTGTGATAATTTGAGTGCTATCAATATCTCTAAGAATCCTATTCAACATAGTAGAACTAAGCATATTGATATAAGGCATCATTTTATAAGAGATTTGGTTGAAGAAAAAGTAGTTGCTTTGGAACATGTTGCTACAGATAAACAATTAGCTGACATTTTTACTAAAGCCTTAGATGCAAATCAATTTGAAAGTTTAAGAAGCAAACTGGGAATTTGAATTTATGAGGATTAGGTGTGCTGGAAGGAGTATTTGTGCAGTTGTGATGGAAACAACATTTTATTCAACTGCTGAAAGCATACAAGATTGGATTTTAGTACATCAAAAGCAATATATCAAAGGTCTAAAGATTATCCCAACCCCCTGCATCAAGAAAAGTTTTCCAATCTTCATCTCATTCATCATCAGAAGCATGGAGTTGCACTGGAGGTTTTTTTATGGTTTTTGTCTCTGATGGTTTTCTTGTTCTTGTTGCTCCTGAAGAAGTTCCAGCGACTTTCCTTGTTGTGTTCTTGTTCTTCAGTGGATCTGGTTTATTGTCCTCCTGCATGTGTTGCTTTCCTGCATCTTTGTTTGACTGACCCATTCTTGTGTGGTGTCTGGTGCTGTTAGAAAGAAGAAGGCTTGGATTTTTATAGTACTATAAGAATACATTGGTTGTATCGCCTGACCAGTCAAAGTTTTTGTATAGTGTGTTCCTTGGGAAGCTTGCTTTTGACCATGTCTTAATGGATGTCAGATCTTGGTGTTTGATGTAGATGTTGTCCAATTGTGGCTAAAAAGGGGGAGAGGTTAGCCTATGTGTTGCCTAGGTGTCTGTTGCTGGCTCTAGGCTTGAGGGGAAGTTTAGCTTTGTGCAGTTTGTTTTGTGATTGCTGCTGGTATGAAGTTTTTCCGCTGCAGGTACCTCTGATGATGGCAGAGATTGTTTTAGCCAAAATTAGCCAAAGGGGGAGATTGTTAGTTCTTGTATTGGCTGGAATTTTGGTAAAACAAAGTTGAATAATGTTGATGTCATATGTCTGATGTCATAACATTGGTTCCTAACATTAGCTGTTGCAGGGTTGAAGTTTTATATGCTGATGTTATAAGTGATGTCTTGACATCACTATATCAGAACATCAGTACATCAGGTTGTGATGTTTTAGGGTTGCGCGTGTTAGTAAGTTTTGAGGAGATCTGTTAGAGAGATTGGATGCGAATTTATTGGAGAAGATATTTTCAATCAGATAATTTTACAGATCATGGAGCAGATCATGTAACTAACATTAGGGCTGGTTTGGAGAGATTTAAAAAGATTTGAAGATCAAATCTGTTTTAAATTCAGTTTTTAAAATAAATCAAATCAGATATTTTTGGAGGAGGTCCAAGCCCAAGTTAGAATTATATAAAAGCAGCCTCAACCCTTGTTGGGAGAGAACGAAGACAGAGAGCATAGACTGAGAGTCAATTTGAGTTTTCGTGTGTTTTTGTAAACCATTCATGTTTGAATTGGTGTTACTATTTTGAGTTGTAAGGGTATCAACTCTAGAGCTTTTAAGCAAGAGTGTGTTGTTCTTGATCAAAGCTGTTAAGCAGAATCAAGGTGGGTTTTGGAGTGTATTCAGTGAATTGTATCACTGAGGTGATTTAGGGAGTGAGTGGTTTCTCATACCTAAGTGGTTTCTTAGGTAGAAGTGTCATTGGGTAGTGATCAATTTAGGTAGATGTCAACTGGGATTGTTGAGTCTGTAATTTGATACTACTGATAGTGATTTTCCTCCCTGGCTTGGTAGCCCCCAGACGTAGGTAGTTAGACCGAACTGGGTGAACAATTCATTGTGTTATTTACTGTTGTTTATTGCCTTGTTCATAGCAGATTGTGTTGTTGTGACATCGTATTTAACATCACACATCTGATACCAGAATTTCACATATGTTGCTCAAAGTATAGGAAAGGGTTGTGATATGCGACAAGTCCAATATTTTTCTTGCAAACGATTTGGACATTTTGCTCGCAGTTGCAGTAAGAAGTTTTGCAACTATTGCAAACCACAGGGTCATATCATCTCTGACTGTCCCACACGTCCTCCCCGACCAACACAACGTCCAGCTCAGGCATTCCATGCCACTACCAACTCTGCAGTTGGTTCTCTCACAGCTGGTGCATCTAATGGTGGTGCTCTACAACCTGAAATAATTCAACAAATGGTACTTTCTGCTCTTTCTGCCTTGGGAATTCAGGGTAAGTCTTCTAATATTTCTCAACCATGGTTTCTTGATTCTGGTGCATCTAATCACATGACAGGTTCCTCTGAATACTTGCACAATTTACATTCTTATAATGGTAATCAGCAAATTCAAATTGCTGATGGTAATAAACTTTCTATCACTGATGTTGGTGACATAAACTCTAACTTTCGTGACGTGCTGGTATCACCCGGACTTGCTTCCAACTTATTGTCTGTTGGTCAACTGGTGGATAACAATTGTAATGTTAATTTTTCTCGTGTTGGTTGTGTTATGCAGGAACAGGTGTCGGGGAAGGTGATAGCGAAGGGGGCTAAAGTGGGAAGATTGTTTCCTCTCTAGTTTAGTTTTAGTCATTTATCTTTTGCTTGTAATAATGTTTTGAACTCGTATGAGGATTGGCATAGAAAATTGGATCATCCAAATTCTGTTGTTTTGTCTCATTTATTTAAAACTGGTTTGTTGGGAAATAAACATGTTTGTAATGCCTCTGTTTCATGTTCTGTTTGCAAATTGGCTAAAAGTAAAACACTTCCTTTTCCGTCTGATGCTCACCGTTCCTCTACTTGTTTTGAGATAATTCATAGTGATGTATGGGGAATGTCTCCCGTAGTTTCTCATACTCACTATAAATATTTTGTCACATTTATTGATGATTATAGTCGTTTTACTTGGATATATTTTCTCCGTTTTAAATCTGAAGTGTTTTCTATGTTTCCGAAATTTTTGACATATGTTGAAACTCAATTTCAAGCAAGTGTTAAAAATTTTCGCTCTGACTCTGGTGGTGAGTATATGTCTCATAAGTTTCAGGAATACCTTCAACAAAAAGGCATCTTGTCTCAACGATCTTGTCCCAATACCCCTCAACAAAATGGTATGGCAGAACATAAGAATCGTCATTTGCTTGAGGTAACACGCACCTTGCTTCTCCAAGCTTCTGTACCATCCCGATTTTGGGTGGAGGCTCTTTCCACAGCTGTCTTCTTGATCAATCGTTTTCCTTCTACGGTTATTGATCTTGATTCTCCTTTCTTTTGTCTTTTTAAAATTCGTCCTGATTATAGTGCTTTACATACTTTTGGGTGTGTGTGTTTTGTTCACTTACCTTCTTTTGAAAGGCATAAGCTTGGAGCACAGTCCGTTCAATGTGCATTTATGGGATATAGTCACTCTCATAAGGGATTTGTGTGTTATGATGTCACTAACCATCGTTTTCGCATTTCTAGGAATGTGACAGTTTTTGATAATCAGTTTATGTTTCCCTGTGTTTCTCCTGTCATTAATGATATTGTTACTCTTCCAAAGTTTTCTATTATGCCTCAATCTATAGAACGTTATAAACCAGGTCATGTATATGTTAGAAAACACAGACAACATGTTCCCACACCCCTTCCCGACGCTGAACCGCCACCTGATCTTGTACCGGTTGAACCACAGCGTTCTGGTCGAATATCTCGCACACCAGATAGATATTCACCAGACAGGTATGATTCCTCACATACTTCTCTGACTGCCACACTCTCTAGCATTTCTATTCCTATTTGTTACTCACAAGCTGTTAAAGATATGCGATGGATAAAAGCAATGAATGAAGAGCTTCAAGCTCTTCAAGAGAATTTCACATGGGATATTGTCTCTTGTCCTCCTGATGTCAAACCTATAGGTTGCAAATGGGCGTATTCTGTGAAATTGAATTCTGATGGGTCCCTCAACCGTTACAAGGCTGGTTTGGTTGCTTTAGGAAACAAGCAAGAATATGGAATTGATTATGATGAGACATTTGCACCGGTTGCCAAAATGACAATTGGTCGCACGATCATCTCTATAGCTGCTTCTAGTGGGTGGTCTCTTCATCAAATGGATGTGAAGAATGCTTTTCTTCATGGTGACTTGTCAGAAGATATTTATATGACTCCACCTCAAGGCTTATTCTCTTCATCTAAAGGCGTGTGCAAGCTCAAACGCTCCTTATATGGTTTGAAACAGGCACCTAGAGCATGGTACGAGAAATTCCGCTCCACTCTACTTGGATTCTCCTTTACTCAGAGTCAGTATGATTCCTCTTTATTTATTCATAGTAAATCTGCAGGTATTGTTCTGCTTCTTTTGTATGTTGATGATATGGTTATTACTGGTTCTGATCATGCTTCCATTCAGCGACTTAAGCAACAGTTACAGGCCTCATTTCACATGAAAGATCTGGGTAATCTACATTATTTTCTTGGTCTTGAGGTTCATTCTACATTCAAGGGCATCTTTCTCCATCAACACAAGTATGCTACAGATTTGATTTCTATGGTCGGTCTCGAATCGGCTAATCCGGTAGATACTCCTCTTGAGGTTAATATTAAATATCATCGTGATGATGGTGATCTTTTGCCTGATCCCTTATTGTATCGATAACTTGTGGGTAGCCTCAACTACTTGACTATTACTCGCCCTGACATATCTTTTGTTGTTCAACAAGTAAGTCAATTCATGCATTCTCCTCGCCATCTTCACCTGGTTGTGGTTCGTCGTATAATTCGCTACTTAAAAGGGACCTCTCATCGCGGATTATTCTTTTCTGTTGGAATTTCTCTTCATTTGAGTGCTTATAGTGATGCTGATTGGGCAGGGTGTCCTGATACTCATCGATCTGTTACTGGTTGGTGCATGTTTCTTGGTTCTTCATTGATCTCTTGGAAAAGTAAGAAGCAAACAAGAGTTTCTAAATCTTCTACTGAATCAGAGTATCGTGCCATGTCTGCTGCTTGTTCAGAAATACTTTGGCTTCGTGGTCTTTTGGCTGAACTTGGATTTCCCCAAACAGAGCCAACTTTACTTTATGCTGACAATACAAGTGCCATTCAAATTGTGGCAAATCCTGTTTTTCATGAACGCACCAAACATATAGAAGTTGATTGTCATTCAATACATGACGCCTACGATGATCGAATAATATCACTTCCTCGCGTCAGTACTCAGTTGCAAGTTGCAGATATTCTTACCAAGGCCGTTCCACGCCCACGACATCAGTTTCTTGTTAGCAAATTGATGCTCCTTGACCATCCGCATCAATTTGAGGGGGGGTGTTAATCAGGAAACAATCTTTATATTTGTTGTGAATAATTTACTTTCATAGAATAGGAAATTAGTCATTACGAGTTGTAATTAGTCATTATGAATTGTAATTATCTGTAATTACTGACACTATTATATATAGTATCAAATGCAATGAAAAAGGTATCGAGCCAATTTTATTGACAGCATACACCATCTTGAATTAGCATAATTTGTAGACAAAACAACGATAGAAATTCTAGATTGTTCGATTGCTCGCAGCAGCGCGTATGAGATCTGATCACCTCTTTGAATCTCATCGTCATCTCTAAAAACATAAATACCTGCATTTTGAAGAGAAGAATAGAGATGTGACATGAACTTTTCACGATTGTCTTCCCCTCTAACACTCAAGAACACGTCGTACATCTTCAGCTAAAACATCAAAGAAAAAAGAAAAAGAAAACAACAACTTAGATATGGTTACTGAAATTCTTGATTCCACAGTTATATAATCAAAATATAAGGCTACCCACAATTTATTTTGTTGCTGATTTCCAATTCAGTCATAATAGTGAACTTTTGAGGGCTCTTGTGATGGTTATGATGAAACCAAATGTTAACAAACTGATTTAGTTCATTTACAATTTGGTTCCCTTTTGTAAAAATCATACACTGACAATACATAAAGCCAATATAGCACCAAAATTATATACATGTTACCACTCACCTGATTAGTCCTACTGCTTGATTCCCTTCTAATGATATCTCTTGCCATGGCTTGTAGGAGAATATGCATTTCAAGCTTATTATTCTCATCGATGGTTACAAGACTCTTCTCTTCAAGAAGACTTAATTGAAGAGCTGCACTTTGTGTTGACCTATTTAATGTTTGTAGTACATCATTTAGGGTCTTCCCAATAAAGAAACTTGCTACTGTTGGAATTAGGGTTCAAGAAAGATGGGGTTTGTAAAGAAGAAGAAGAAGAAAACGAGAGAGAGAGAGAGAGAAAAATATGTTGCAGAAAATTGTGTAAATGTATTAAGCTGTGTGTATCAAAAATTACAAACTAGGAAACCCTTTATATAAGCCATCACGGCCCAGGCCCAAACTACATTTCGACACAACTCTTTATCAGCTATATTCGACTCTGTCGAATACAGCTGACTTACAATGTATTACAATTATTCGACTAACATACACTACTTCGACCGAACCTATAAACCTTCAACTTCGACACAACACTGAATTACAATTTCAACACACCCCCTAATTCATGTTGTCGAGACTTCTCATCCCGATGCTTCTCTTCAATTCGTCGAATCTGACCCTTCCCAGAGGTTTGGTGAGTATATCAGCTAGTTGAACTTCTGTCTTGCAATACTCCAGTTCCAGCTTCCCTTTGTTGACTTGATCTCTCAGGAAATGATACCTCCTCTCAATGTGTTTGCTTCGACCATGGCTCATTGGGTGATTCGCCAGGTTGATAGCTGACTTGTTGTCTACAAGTAACTTTACTTTCTTCGATTCCATTACCTTGAGTTCTTCAAGCAACATTTCGATCCATGCTGCCTGGCACGCAGCATATGATGCAGCTACATATTCAGCTTCACATGAGGACAAAGCCACAATTCTTTGTTTTCTTGAGCTCCAAGATATTGGGGCTCCTTCGATCATGAAGATGTAGCCTGCAGTACTTTTCCTTTCATCTTGATCTCCGCTAAAATCAGAATCAGTGAACCCATAGACTTCTGCCTTTGTATTATCTTTCGACTTCCTTGGCATCAACACACCATGATCAATCGTTCCCTTTATGTATCTCAGCACCCTCTTCACAGCAATGAGATGACATTCTTGGGGTTTCTCCACAAATCGACTTAACACTCCAACACTTTGACATATATCAGGTCTAGTGTTGCACAAATATCTCAAGGAACCAATGATTTTTTTGTACAGAGTTGCACTTACAAACTCATCATTAGTTTCTTTCTTCAACTTTGCGCCAGTTTCTAATGGTGTGGTTGCTGGATTACAGTTGCTCATCTTGAATCTTTTCAAGATATCTTGAGCATACTTCTTCTGGTGCAGAAATATTCCTTCACCTGTGTCCTTGAATTCCATCCCTAAGAAATATGACAACTTCCCTAGGTCGGACATTTCAAACTCCTGCATTAGCTTCGACTTGACCTTCTTTATCTCAGCTTCGTCTGCTCCTGTGATTAACAAATCATCGACATAGAGACATAGAATGATTCGACTGACACTGTCAACATCATTCACGTACACTCCATGTTCAGAGACACATTTTGTGAAACCTGCTTCATTCAGAAAGCTATCTATTCGTTTATTCCAAGCTCTAGGAGCTTGTTTCAAACCATAGAGAGCCTTCCTTAATCTGTACACCATCGACTCCTGCCCTTTGATGTCGAATCCTGGTGGTTGAGTAACATATACCTCTTCTTCTAATGGTCCATTCAGAAATGCTGACTTTACATCCAACTGATGTATCTTTCACCCTCGATAAGCAGCTGTTGCCACAATAATTCTGATTGTCTCCAACCTTGCAACAGGTGCATAAACCTCGTCGAAGCCAATGCCCTGTTTCTGCAGAAAACCTCTAGCCACTAATCTTGCCTTATACTTGGCAATCTCACCATTTGGTCTTCGTTTCAACTTATAAACCCATTTTACATCAATTGGCTTCTTGTTGGATCTTTCGACAAGCTCCCAGATCTTGTTCTTCTCAATAGCTTTGAGTTCTTCCTTCATAGCTTCATACCACTTTGAATCACTCATGGCTTGATCCAAATCAATTGGTTCTGCTTCAGCCATCATCATGGCTTCTTCGATTAAGTCACCATCTGCATCAACTGCTTGGTCTGGAAATCTCTCATATCCAGATAGTCTTGTCGACTCAGTTTTTCTTCTATTCGATCTTCTTGCATTCTGCTCAGGTTGTTCTTCATTTCGACTGGTTGAATCTTTATCCTGTTCACTTCGACTGGTTGAAGCCTCATTCTGTTGATCTTCTTCAAACACAGTTGTGACTGTATCTGACTCCTGTCGAACTAAAGTTTGACTCCAGTCCCACCCTTTCCTTTCATCCACAAGAACATCTCGACTGATCACTAGTTTATCATCGTTTGGTGAATACAGTTTGTATGCACCAGTCGAATGATAACCTATTAACACCATAGCTTGACTTCGATCATCCAGTTTTGTTCTCAATTGTTCAGGTACATGCCTAAAGCATATTGATCCAAAAACTTTAAGATGACTAACATTTGGTTTCGACCCTGTCCAAGCCTCATGAGGAGTCTTCTCGACTAACTTCTTCGTTGGACATCTATTCAGAATGTATACTACTGTCGAAGCTGCTTCAGCCCAAAATCTCTTTGGCACCTCTTTCGCCTTCAACATACTTCTCGTCATATTCAGTATACTTCTATTCTTCCTCTCAGCTATGCCATTATGTTGAGGTGTATAGGGTGCAATAACTTCATGCTCTATACCTTCCTCTTCACAGAATCTAGCAAATTCTCGAGAGGTGTATTCACCACCGCCATCAGTTCTCAGTTTCTTTAGCTTACAGTCACTCTGCTTTTCAACAAGCAACTTAAACTTCTTGAACTTTGTGAATACTTCATTCTTACTTTCAATCATATAAATCCACATATATCTGGTGAATTCATCAATGAAAGTTAAGAAGTAACGCTTACCACCATTTGACCTAACTTCAAAAGGTCCACACACATCAGAATGAACTAGCTCCAGTTTTTGCCTTGATCTCATGGGCAAGTCATGCTTGAATGCTTTTTTGGCCTGCTTTGCTTTGCAGCATTCTTCACACACCTGCTTTGGTTCCTTCAACTGCGGTAAACCAAACACCATTCTTTTCTGGTTGAGCATGCCTAAACTTTTGAAGTTTAGATGTCCATACCTATGGTGCCATAGCCAATTCTTGTCTTCTTCAGTCATTGAAACGAGACACTTATGATCTGATGTGTGGAGTTTAACTTTGAAGGTTTTGTTTTCTGCCATAGGTGCTTTCATTATCAACTTCCCATCAGCCCTATGTACCTTCATGTGATTCTTCTCTAACTTCATATTGAAGCCTTTTGAAAGTAATTGACCTACACTTATCAAGTTACTTGTCATTGCTGGTACATACAATACATCAGTGATAGTTGCTCTTCGACCATCCTTTCTGACAATCGAAATATCTCCTTTACCACCTGATTTGATGTGCCTGCCATCTGCGAACTTTATAACCTTTTCGACTGATTCATCTAAGTCGGTAAACCAGTTTTTATTGCCAGTCATGTGGTTGCTACATCCTGAATCTAGATACCACATGTTAGTTCGCTCAGTGTTCGACTGAGTGTTGGCCATCAGCAACAAATCATCAGAATCACTATCTCTAGTGCGTGCATATTGGGCTTCATCACTATCTTTTGCTTTTGCCTTCTTTCTTCTTCGACAATCTCGAGCATAGTGACCAAAACCTTGACAGTTGTAACATTGCACGTCCTTCATGTCTTTCTTAGTTGAATCAGTCTTCTTGCTTGACTTCTCATCATTAGCAACATTCTTTGACTGCTTCGATTTCTCTTTTCCAGATTTCTTGGTGAATCTTGATTGTAGCGCCTTTTTAGTCACCTTCTCTCTTTCTGAGTTCCTCTGCTTCAATCTCATCTCATGAGCCTCTAAAGAAGCTTGAAGTTCTTCTAACTTCATCTCAGAAAGATTCTTGGACTCTTCTATTGTTACTACAAAGTAATCAAAATCTGCTATCAAAGATCTTAATACCTTCTCAATCTTTTGCAGATCAGTGAGTGATTCACCACATGCCTTCATCTGGTTTGTTAACATCACGATTCTTGAGAAATATGCTGAGACTGATTCATCTTCTTTCATCTAAATCATCTCGTACTGCTTCCTCAAGGTCTGCAACTTCACCTTTTTCAATTTCTCATCTCCACCATACAAGCTCTTTAACTTTTCCCAAGCTGCTTTTGCTGATTCTTCTTCAATAATCTTTTCAAACACGTTTGGATCCACACACTGGTGAATCAAGAACAGTGCTTTGCCATCTTTCTTCCTTTGATCTTTGTGCACAGCCTTCTGCGCCTCATCTGCATTTGCCCCCAATTCCGATACTCCATCATTGACGATTTCAACAACATCTTGAAATCTGAAAATGACCTTCATCTACGTCACCCACCGTTGATAGTTCTCGCCTTTGAAAACCGGTAAGTTTGCTGGAAATTGCGTAGATGTTGTTCGGTTTGCCATTTGATTCTCTCAAAATTGCAATCGTAACCGGGCTCTGTAATACCAATTTGTTGGAATTAGGGTTCAAGAAAGGTGGGGTTTGTAAAGAAGAAGAAGAAAACGAGAGAGAGAGAGAGAGAAAAATATGTTGCAGAAAATTGTGTAAATGTATTAAGCTGTGTGTATAAAAAATTACAAACTAGGAAACCCTTTATATAAGCCATCACGGCTCAGGCCCAAACTACATTTCGACACAACTCTTTATCAGCTATATTCGACTTTGTCGAATATAGCTGACTTACAATGTATTACAACTATTCGACTAACATACACTACTTCGACCGAACCTATAAACCTTCGACTTCGACACAACACTGAATTACAATTTCAACAGCTACATCAAGGAATGTTTGTTTCTCGTTATCACTCAAATCACTAATAAAATTCTTTTCTAGAGTATTTAGTAGTCGTGGAGCTGGAATGGAAAAATTTCTGAGACTCCACAGCACATCATTCCACTCAAAGGCTTCCTTTCCATGCAAAAACCTACCAAGGGCTATAAGAGCAAGAGGCCATCCCCCAGAATAAGTAACTACCTGTCTGGAAAGTTCAGCATAATCTTCTGGAGGAGTTTTGTTTTTGCCAAATGCAACCCAATTTAAAACCTCGAGCGATTCACTTTTGTCCAGTTCTTTCACTTTATATATATGGTCAACTCCATACTCCTTGAGTAGATGTCTATCTCTTGTCATGATGATTATTTTGCTACCTGCACCAAACCATTCACGATTTCCGCACAAAGCCTTTAGCTGCTCCAATTTAGTAACATCGTCAAGTATAAGAAGTATCCTTTTATGTCGAAGTATTTCTTTTAAATTCACATTTCCAAATTCAGTGGCTTTGTTGACATGAAAAATAAGTTCATTTTGTAAAGAAACTGGACCATTATTTTGTTCTCAAACTTTGCTGACATTAGCGAACATGCACTTGCCTTCAAAATAAGGACCAATTAGATCATAAATTGTCTTGGCAATGCTTGTTTTACCGATCCCTGCCATACCCCATATCCCTGTTAGGAGAGGAGATTTTGATAGTTTCAATAGTTGAATTACGTCTTGCACACCAGATTTTACACTCTGTGTATAGAAAGTATATGGGAATTTTGGTCTTGTCTTGTATAGTGTACAAATAACACGTTCAACTACACTCTTTACACACTCGTACTCGTTCCTGTATATTATACATGAACAAGAGATGAAAAATACAACAATGATTAGATGTATTAACAAATGACCAACGTCTGCATAGGATAAAAGAAAAGAGGAATTAATACGGTGAGAGGCGTAAGTAAAATTCTCATCTATTTTAAAATGAATTTATGTACTGAGTAGGGGAAACATTTATATTTCTATTCTTTAAAATATGTATTTATTTTAATTAACTAATAAACAAGATGTTAGATATGTAATATTTAATTCAACCGACGATGTCAACATTATTAAGTTGAAAATTTTTTATGATGTTTTGGATTCGAATATGAAATCTTCTACTTTTTGTGTGTGAATTTATTGTGGTGATTGTCAATTCACTTACAAATTTAAAATAAATAAATAAAAGATCAGACTCATTGTGATGCAGAAAAGATGAAATGATTATTAGAAAATTATATTTTTAGAAATAAAAATAATTATTATTTTGGGATGTTGATTATATTTTTAAAATGTACTCAAAAGTTTGTTATCATGTAAAATTAACATAAATTTTAAATATATATATAAAAAAAGTGAATATTTTAAAAAAGTAAACAGGGCCTTAAAGTTTGAAAACTCATGATAAAATAAAATCAAAACAGGTACTATTTCATAAATATGTCAAACTCATAGCTAGAGATTTTAAAAGAGGCAGGTACATTTAAATACTCAAAACATGTACTATTTCATAAATATGTCAAACTTTCAGAAAAATTTTAAAGATGAAGGTACATTTAAATAAACATATACTTGAAGGTTGTAAAAAAATTGATATGTATACCAGAGTTCTTACCTACAGTTTTCAATTTATCAATTACACATGGGTGACAGTTTTTCTTAACCCAAAAAAAGGTAAATTAGTTCTTATCCCTATATTGTCGCTCTCAAAAGTTTTTGATTCAGTCGAATTTTATTCATAATAATTATTCGATATCATTGCTCTCAAAAGTACATGATTAATAATAGAGACTACATTAATAGAAAATTGTTTACTATAAGAAATTAATTGATAATAAGTGCTTATTTTTTCTAATCACACTACTTAAAATATTCATATATTCATAGTAGTTATGACCAATTTAAGTGTGTATTTGGTTCTGAGGTGAAAGGAATTGATTTTCGATGAATTGTGTGGAATTTGGATCGAACTCTAGAAGAAGCATGTCGTCGAAGTTGGATCATATGCTGCTGTCGAAAATAATGCATGATTGTAGTCGAAGATTGTTCTAACATGTATTAGTTAATATTGCTAGGTTTGTTAGCATATTGAATTGGGCCTTGTGTTAAGGATCCAATTGATTAAGTTAGCTTGTAATGAGTATTTTGTTAAAGGCTCATTAGTTTAGTGTGCTAGGTTTTATTATAAATAGCATACTAGTCTCTCATTCTAAGTGTGACAAAACCTAGAAAGAGTGAGAGTGGTTAGTTTGTTATTCTTGTATACTTGTAATCCTTGTTTTAAGGAGAAAGGAAAGAATAACAGTTTTATAACCAATCCTTGTTGTTTTTCCTCTTGTTTTTCCGTTAACCCTAACCCTTGTGGGTTTCTTGACTGATCAAGGAACCAATTATACTTTGTTTCTAAGGTATCCGATTCACAACAAATTGGTGCGGTGAGCGTGGAGAAAATGCCTTCAACAAAGTATGAGATCGAGAAGTTCACCGGAGTGAACGACTTCGGTCTGTGGCGCTTGAAGATGAAAGCCCTACTGGTTCAGTAGGGTTGTTTGGAAGCGTTGAAGGGAGTGGCAGCCATGGACGTTGCGTTAACTGAAAGAGAAAAGACTACCATGATCGAGAAAGCACACAGCGCAATATTGTTGAGCCTTGGTGATAAGGTTCTTCGATAGGTATCAAAAGAGACGACGACGGCGGGATTATGGACGAAACTGAAAAGTTTGTATATGACCAAATCCTTGGTGAATCGTCTTTACCTGAAGAAAAGGCTTTGGCTGAGCAGTTGGATTCTTTCAACAAACTGATTCTTGATCTTGAAAACATTGATGTGAAGATTGATGATGAAGATCAAGCATTGTTGTTGTTGTGTGCTTTGCCCAAATCGCATGCTCACTTCAAAGAAACTCTCCTGTATGGAAGCGAGTCCCTGACCTTTGAAGAAGTTCAAGCAGCCTTGTACTCTAAGGACCTGAACGAACGAAAGGAGCATAAACCTTCGACGGTTGGTGAAGGTTTGGCAGTTAAGGGAAAATTCTTGCGAAAGGATGGTAGGTTCGACAAGAAGAAAGGTAAAAGTTAGCAGAAGTCTTCTAGTGGCGAAACATCTGGTTTTCGATGTTATCACTGTAAGAAGGAGGGTCACACAAGAAAAGTGTGCCCTGAATGCCTGAAAGATCATGGAGGTAAGGATAATGGCAATGCAGCCATTGTTCAAGATGACTTCGACTCATCTGATGCTCTTGTAGTTTCAAGCGGCGACTCAAGAAAAGAGTGGATTATGGATTCTGGATGTACTTGGCACATGACTCCAAACAAGAATGTGTTTGAAGAATTATGTGATCAAGATGGAGGATCAGTGCTGCTGGGAAACAACAAAGCTTGCAAAATTGCAGGTATTGGATCCGTGAGATTCAAGCTCCATGATGAGTCAATAAGATTATTGACTGAAGTTAGGTATGTACCTGACTTGAAGAGAAATTTAATTTCTCTTGGTGAATTCGACAGAAAGGGATATGTTTTCAAAGGAGAGCAAGGTACCCTGAGAGTCATGAAAGGGTCGAAGGAAGTCTTGAGAGGCGTGAAAAACCAAGGCTTGTGTACCCTGGAGGCTGAGGTTGTAAGTGGTTCGACAAATGTTGTATCCACGAAACCTATGTCGAAGACAGAGTTATGGCACATGAGATTGGGCCATGTCAGCGAAAGAGGCCTGGTCGAATTGGAGAAGCAGAACCTGCTAGGTGGTGACAAAGTCGAAAAGTTGGAGTTTTGTGAATCTTGTGTATTTGGTAAATCCTGTAGGGCGAAGTTCAACAAAGGCAAGCAAAGAACACATGGATCCCTTGATTACATTCATGCTGATCTTTGGGGGCCTGCAAGGAATCCTTCACACTCAGGTGCAAGGTATTTTCTATCCATTGTTAATGACTATTCCAGAAAGCTATGGGTATTCATTCAGAAGACGAAGGATGAAACTTTTGAGAATTTCAAAAGTTGGAAGATTCTGGTCGAAACTCAAACTGGCAGAAAGGTTAAGAGGTTGAGAACCGACAATGGCCTTGAGTTCTACAACAAAGCGTTCGACAGTTACTGTGTTGAGTCTGGGATTGCACGGCATAAGACTGTAGCAGGTACTCCTCAACAAAATGGCTTAGCTGAGAGATTTAATCGGACAATCCTTGGAAGGGTTAGATGCATGTTAGTTAGTGCTTGATTGAAGAAGGTGTTTTGGGCTGAAGCTGTTTCGACAGCTGCATATCTGATAAATAGATGTCCTTCGACTGCATTAGATATGAAGACGCCTGAAGAAGTTTGGTCGGGAAATCCACCTAGTCTCGACAGACTGAGAGTATTTGGCTGTGTGGCCTATGCTCACATTAGGCAAGACAAGGTCGAACCTAGAGCTCTGAAGTGCATGTTCATGGGATACCCTGAAGGAGTCAAAGCTTATAGGCTATGGTGCCTAGAGCCAGGTCACAGGAGGTGTATCACCAGTCGAGATGTAGTTTTCAATGAAGCTGAGATGGCTTTCAAGAAAACTGATGTTGCTGACGAAGAGCTGGAACAGGGAGAGATTCCTGTTGAGGTGGAGCATATTGATGCTGAAGTGCGTACCCCAGATGAAGTCGAAGACGAAACAGGACATGTTGTCGAAGATGAGGAAACTGATAATGACTACCTGTTAGCAAGAGACAGATCGAGAAGAGTCATCAAGCCACCTCAGAGACTTGGGTATGCAGATCTTATAGCTTATGCCTTAATCTCTGCAAGTGAGGTTCTCGACGAAGAACCTAGAGACTATAAGGAAGTTATGAGGAGTCGAAAGAAGACTGAATGGCTGAAAGCCATGGATGACGAGATGAAATCTCTTCATGATAACGACACATGGGAACTGATAAAGAAACCTGCTGGAGCCAGGTTAGTCAGCTGTAAATGGATCTTCAAAGTCAAGGAAGGAATCGAAGGAGTGGCGTCGAAAAGATACAAGGCAAGGTTGGTTGCTAGGGGGTTCACTCAGAAAGGTGTCGATTTCAATGATGTGTTCTCGCCTGTTGTGAAGCACAGGTCCATTCGAATGTTGCTTGCCATGGTGGCACAGTTCGACCTTGAACTGGAACAGATGGATGTGAAGACTGCATTCTTGTATGGTGACCTAGATGAAACGATCCTGATGAGGCAACCTAAAGGGTATGTCGAAAAGGGGAAGGAAGATTATGTGTGCAAGCTGAAGAGATCTTTATATGGACTGAAACAATCTCCTCGACAGTGGAATAGGAGATTCGACAAGTTCATGGCACGCATAAGTTTCATCAGAAGTCAGTTCGACCACTGTGTTTACTTCAGATTTCGACCGGGTAATTCATTTGTTATTTTGTTGCTTTATGTGGATGATATTCTAATAGCAAGCAACAATGTCGAAGAGGTAATGAGAGTGAAGGTTGAACTCAGTAAGGAGTTCGAAATGAAGGATCTGGGAGTTGCGTCCAGGATTCTTGGGATTGACATCCGAAGAGATAGAAAACAGTTGAAATTATGCTTATCTCAAGAGGCATACCTACGGAAGATTCTCGAAAAGTATGGTATGTCGAATTCAAAGCCTGTTGTAACTCCGACAAACCCTCAATTCAAGCTGAGTATAGATCAGTGTCCCAGTACTGATGTCGAAAGAACTTATATAAATAGCATTCCATATGCTAATATAGTTGGTTCTTTGATGTATGCTATGGTCTGTACAAGACCTGACATAGCATATGCAGTGAGTCTTGTGAGCAGGTACATGTCGAATCCTGGAAAGGCTCACTGACAAGCATTGAAGTGGATTTTAAGGTACATAAATGGGTCTCTGAATAGAGTCCTAATTTATGGTGGAGCCTTGGGTGAAGATAGTAAAGCAGCAGTCGAAGGATATGTTGACTCTGATTATGCAAGTTGTATGGATTCCAGAAAGTCTATTTCTGGATATGTTTTCACAATGTTTGGCACAGCAATCAGTTGGAAAGCGACGCTCCAGAAGGTTGTTGCCTTATCAACCACTGAAGCTGAATATATTGCCCTCACTGAAGCTGTGAAGGAAGCGTTGTGGCTTGAAGGTTTTGCAAAGGAGCTGAAACTTCAAGGTCGAAGTATCACTGTTAAATGTGATAGTCAAAGTGCAATACACCTGTCGAAGAACTCAGCCTATCATGAGCGAACCAAGCACATTGATGTGAGACTGCATTTCGTCAGAGGGGTAATCGAGCGTGGAGAAGTCCAAGTGCTGAAGGTTTCGACAGATCATAATGCTGCTGATATGATCACCAAGACATTGTCAAGTTGCAAGTTTTTCCACTGTATGCAGTTGATAAAGCTGCATGAAGAAAGCTAGTTTGCTTTCTTGTTGTTAGAGTTAGATCCAAGGTGGAGATTTGTGGAATTTAGATCGAACTCTAGAAGAAGCATGCCGTCGAAGTTGGATCACATGCTGCTGTCGAAAATAATGCATGATTGTAGTCGAAGATTGTTCTAACATGTATTAGTTAATATTGTTAGGGTTGTTAGCATATTGAATTGGGCATTGTGTTAAGGATCCAATTGATTAAGTTAGCTTGTACCCTAAGTTAGCTTGTAATGGGTATTTTGTTAAAGGCCCATTAGTTTAGTGTGCTAGGTTTTATTATAAATAGCATACTAGTCTCTCATTCTAAGTGTGACAAAACCTAGAAAGAGTGAGAGTGGTTAGTTTGTTATTCTTGTATACTTGTAATCTTTGTTTTAAGGAGAAAGGAAAGAATAACAGTTTTATAACCAATCCTTGTTGTTTTTCCTCTTGTTTTTCCGTTAACCCTAACCCTTGTGGGTTTCTTGACTGATCAATGAACCAATTATACTTTGTTTCTAAGGTATCCGATTCACAACAAATTGATTCGGTAAAATTAATTCTAACTAAAAGTAAATTGAAGGTAATGATTTATATTTGGATAAATTTACGTACAAATGAGTTGAACAATAAATTTCAACGTTTAAAATCAAAAATTACAAATTCTAACTTCAAGAATAATCAATGTTTGAATTAATTCTACTTTAAAAGAATTAAACAACTCAAAAGAGTTGCATTTGGTTCTTCAAAAATCTAAACCAAACAAATACACGAACAACGGTCTCCATATACGAGAACTAAGTTACTTAAAAAAGCTTTAAAGAGTAATATTTCTTCTAATTTTTATTATAAGAAAGGTTGAATCTAAAATAAAAAGTAAGTATAATATGGATCTATGGACCTGAATGGTGGCAAAGTTTTAACTAATTACCTGTCTGTGGGTACGAAATCTGCTGGATATTGGGTAGATTTAGTAATTTCTTCCACCCAAGTCATCATCTTGTCTTCTTCTAGGGATATCTCCTTTCCAAACATAACTCCCCGAAAGCTTAGGTCGAAGGGATACAACACAGGCAGAACAACAAGACCAGGTGTGGTTCGGCAACACTCAGTTATTTTCTCGAGTTCCAGAAGACACGATGGTGAATTAGTATAATCACTTGAAAGTATGATTACAACCATTTTGCAGTCCTCAATTACGTTAAGTGACGAGGGAACTGCTAGCCAGTCAGTATTTTCAAGCTTGTCAAAGTCCAAGAAATGAAGAGCTCCTGGAACATATGCACAAAGAGCCTCATGGAGTTTCAAAACAAAAGGACCCTCTTCCAAACCGCAGAAACTCAAGTAGACATCGAAGCTCATCTTCCTCTTTTGATTAGGAGTGGTAGTAATGGAAGAAGACATAATTTGGGTTTGATGAAAATTAGGTCAAAGTGAGAGATCAATCTGAAATTGCAAAGGAAGTAGAAGAAGAAGAAATCAACAAACAAGTGAAATGAAACGATTCATTGAAATCGTGCTTGCTTGCTTTATGTGATTTTAATTCTCAAGCAAAAGTCGTCTCTACAATAAACTACTACTACTACTTGTATAAAATTACTATTACTTACAACTTGCAAATAGGTCAACTCTTGCACAATTGATTTGATGATAATAAAAGAAAATGAGGGTTATAATTATTTTTGAATTGATTCAAAAAATTGAATTGAGACGAACGCTCTTACCTAGAAATTGGTAAGTGATAGTTGGAGAAACGTGATTTTTTGTTCAAGGAAGCGGAAGTCATTTCTGGGCTAATGAAAGCCATCAGACTGTAGTTGGACGGAGGAATGACGGGATTTGGTGAGGGAGATAGACGATAGTGAGGTTCAGGGATGAGTTATGCGATCTTAAAAATCAGTTATGCTCCTTCACACAAAAATTTTAAAAAAATATTCATGCCTGTAAAAATTTTTTAAAATTTTTTATATGACATGATAAAATGATATATTTTATTGAAGGATAGAGTTAAAAAAATTTATTTATTATTTTTTTTTTTTTGGGTATGAATGAGGGCCAAAGGCCCAAAGAGAAAACACTACAAAAACACCTTCCTAGGGGATGAAACCCCTAATTTGTCATCCAAAATCAAATGCTCAATAAATTTTGGAGCAGATTTGAAGCAAACCATATTAGAATCCAATCTCCAACCGACTTTAGCTAAAGCATCAGCACACCTATTAGCCTCTCTAAACTAATGCGAAACAAAAGCCTCATCAAACCGACTGAGAAGACTATCAATCTTCCTATGCATATCCATCCCCTCTCTCCTGTTAGATCTTCGGTGATTTAATGCCATAACAATCTCAGAAGAATCAGTATTAACTTCGACTCTTTTAAATCCCAAATCTAAGGTATACATCAACCCTTCTAGGATACCCCAAAGCTCAACCATATAACTACTGCAATCTTCCACGTTTTTGGAGAAACCTCCTAACCAACTACCATCCTTATCTCTAACCAGACCTCCACAGCCAGCAGACTTACCTTCATAGCACGCCCCGTCCACGTTGAGCTTCACAAAGCCTGTCCTGGGAGGTTCCCACTTAACAACTCTAACCTCCGAATTGTTACCGATAGCCTTATTATTGGCCTTTAAGGCTTCTTCATACTCTCTCAACCTGTCCGACACAAGCAAGCTAGTATTGGGAGGTCTGACAAAATTCTCCTAATGCACCTCTTTATTGCGCCAATACCAATTAGAATGACAAGCCATAGCCGAAAAATTCCTCCAACCCTTATCCTTATGGAACGAAACATTCCGCGTAATCCAATTCGCCAAGTCAGAGTTAAAGAATTCATTAAAAATTTCTAACGGTACTTTTTGCACCCACAACTCCTTAGCTCTAGTGCAATCTCTAAGGGCATGGATTGTATCTTCTACTGTATGACCAGAATTGGCACAAGCTGCAGAACCTAGACCTTTCAAGCTTTTACTCAAATTTGTCAACAATCTGTTATGTTTGAGTAACCAAATGAACGTCTTCACTCTTTCCAAGACTTTTAATTTCCAGATGGTCTTCCACTCGCGATTCATTACCTGATTCGAATTGCTAGCCAAGAGATCATAAAACAGTTTAACAGAACCATTTACGAATTCGACTTCTTCCATTGCCAGCAAGTGTTAAAAAAATTTATATTATTAGTATATTTTCATTAAACTCTATTTATAAATTAAAAAAATAATTGATATATATATATATATATATATGGTGTAAAAACTCTTAGTTAGTTACAACCGTTAATTTATTTAAAATGTTTGACTTTCATTTTAATCTCTTTTAAAATAATATATTTGAATGATAACGATGTACAACAATTAAACCAAAAAAAAATTAAAAATATTTTATTACACAAATATAAGGAAGGTTGTGTCATTAATCTACTTTATCATGACATTAACCATTAATAATAAAACATAAAGAAAACATGGATATACATAAAGTAGGATGTTACTCACAACCATTAAAACATTTTGAACCACATAATAAAGAAACACAACTTGTTTAATAAGCAGCGGAATTACAAAAGCACCTGGCATAAATGCCTTAACAAAATTATTAGTTTAAAAACGGTTCATCACAGAATAAAATCAAACAGAAAGATATGCAACATAAACAATTATAAGATAGCATGTTCCCTTTGTGTTACGTGTCAAAACGACTCTTCCTATAGACTCGAATTACAAGCAAATAAAGAGGCGCAACAACGTCCTCAACCTCAAGCTCCTACTCAGATACTTGATTATCTGTACTCCATATAAGCACAGCGCAACAATAGAAAAAGGGGATGAGACTATATTCAAATAATAAATGGTGCATAAACATTCAGGGTAGATTCACACATCTACATAATCAGAAAAACACATCAAGTCATGTATTCACATCTCACCCACATCACAATCATCAAATCACAATCATGCAATATAATGCAACAACGACTCGACTCATGCTCGTCACGGTCCCCACTCTGAACCGGACTCATAACACAACTTTATATGCATACGGTACCAACTCAATGTTTGGTTCTTCGTATGAATTGGGTATTAATCTCTGCGAATCCCGAGCCCCGACTTTGAGCTTCAAGCCCTTACTCAAGGGTTAAGACAAGTCACTAGTCCCCACTTTAAACTAGAGAACATTCCTCTTTTACAACAATGACACATATGATGAAATATCATGCAGAATTCAGTACAATCCCACTCTGACTATACATAGATACTCGACAATAACAGATGCAAAACAACCTCACTCTAAGTGTAATTAAAAATATATCTTCAATGCATCAATAATAGTTCATACACGTCTCATTGTCACATCATACTTTCACTTTTCTTCACACATACTCACAATTACACATAATTCACATATATGTATAATACTACACAATTAATTATGTATGTATAATTAATTATCTCGTACTCATCACAAAAATACCAAACAGCGGTCAATCTTTGACTGCCCGACAAAACCACCCTCATATTCAAACTCAGCTGGTCAGAACACGTATTCTGACTCGATGACGGATAACCTGTCACTAGGATGACGCCCATCATCCTTCCCTTCCCTCAACACGTCACACTGGTGATGACCTGGCAAGACACGTCCACCTGGAGACCACGACGATCTCCCCATCAGATACCTGACGCCCGTCAGCGCTTCACAGTGTGTGACGCCCAGGGCATCATGTGGGTGATGCATGTCACCCTGCTAACATAAGCAAAAAAATTCTCTGCCATGGCCGAACCTGCGAAAACCCACCCAAAACCCCTTCCAACACTCCCAAATAGTGTAGAAATATTTCTCACATGATTCCCACACAAAGGCATATTAATTCCTATAAATCTAACATATTATTCCAATGATTTAAACCCCAAAATAAGAATTTATTCATGCTTTGAAAGCCCCAAGTCAAATTCATGTTTATGGATAATTAGCATATGACACAATCAACACCAAAATAATACACGAAATTGCAAGCATATGATGGCATGAAAATAGAATTGGAATCATATACTCATCACACAACACAATCAACACAAAAAGAGAAATTCCTATTGGGGGTTAAAGGAAACATCTCTACCCTTTCATGAATTAAGCACCAATAGATGAAGAATCCCCCTACCTTGTAATTCCGAAAAATTCAGCAAAGTAAGCTCTCTAGGATTTCTTCTCTCAAACCCTAGCACTCTCACTTCTAAGTTTTTCTCCCAATTCCTTTGTTTTTCACGTACTGAAGAATATAGTCTCTAAAAACCGAGTTTTTGTCTAACTTGTGTGTGTGTGTGTGTGTGTGTGTGTGTGTGTGTGTGTCTATATACTATTTAATTTAATTTTTTTAAATTACACTTTTTGCCAAACTAAAGCCCAAACTTCCTCCACTCAACATTAAACTCTCTCAATTCCCATAATTGGCCCAACTCTACAAATTCTCACCAATTTCTAAATAATTAATTTAATTAATTCTCACTAAACTAATTAATCAACACAAAACACCACAAATATTGTCATTATGCGAACTTGTAGTGAGGTAGTTTGCAGTGCGAAGAAGTGTTTACACGATGAACTCAGATATTTTCCAAGGGCGGTTTAACTGTTCAGAGGCACTTCAGGTGCCTAAAAGTGAGTTCGCTGGGCGAAGAAATAGTTCGCAGTGCGAACATGACAGATTTTGTAAATACTATTTAAGTACTTTTCTTGATTTTTTAGAAAAATAATATATATTTTGGGGATCATAATTTTATCACTCTTTATTCCAAGTATATTCTAGAGAGAGAAACACAAATCCTAAGAGGGAGAAGGTAAGATGTTTAGTCTCTTGTTGGGTTTGGATGTAATCTTTTGATACCTTATGTATTTCATCTAATATATGTTTTGTGAACTAGTTTTGATTCAAGATTGTTGATTGTCTTTGATTTCTTATTTGTGGATCTTGACAAAACCTTTTCAAATCTTTGATCTAAGATTTTTATCTATCAATGAGCAAACTTTTGACATGGTTTTGTAAGTTGATATTCATTTGCATCACTTCTATTTTATTGTGTTGATTAGTAGCATGAGTAGCATGAGTATGATCAATACGGTAAAGACCATGATAACGTTTTTGACACAAGCGGTATTGTGAGGATGTGTGATAATAGAGATAAAAAACTATGTTCACATACATTTGGCAAATTAGTTGAATGCATGTAAAAAGAGTTAATCATGTGTACGTATTCTAATAATGGCGTTATATATGAATCAAACCATTAATTTGATATAGATGTTATTTGAATATCTGTTAGGTGTAAACCCTAGACATAGATTTAGGTTTAACATTCACGTGAGTATCAGTTCTTAATGCTCTGTGTTGGTTTTGTTGCGTGAGACATCACCGATGAGACAATATGGTTGGCCTCTCGACTTTGTGTTAGACATAACCTCTGTTGTGGGTGATACATGATGGTATTAGATGAACGTTTGAGTTGTGTATAACTTGATCAGAAGAATGCATGTGTTATCAATTGATGATATCCAATCCCAACAAGGCTTCGTTTATAATTCTGCCTTTACTTTATACTTTCCGTCTTTATATTTTATGTCTTTATTTTTGGTTCCTTGAACCTTTTAACCAAACTTTTGCACCATAAGCTTAGAAATGTAGAGACCGTTGAACGACAGTTCTTTCCCTCGCACCAATCCCTGTGGAGATGATATAAATCCCGAAGGGAATTCCTTCAAAACTAAATTTTTGCTTCTTGTCGCTTTATTGCAGTTCGAACAAAATGGCGCTGTTGCCGGGGATTTGTGTTTAGATATTGAATTGCATTGCAATAGTTTCTATGTTTTTGAGCTTTGTAGAGTTGTTTATATTGTATATATTCCTGCTTTATTTCACATTTTCTCTAGTGTTGATTAGGAATGATGAGAATTTTTTCTAGATTGGTTGCTACTTGTATAAAAGTATTCAATGAAGCTTCGACCGAGTTTGGATGGTGATGGTAGGTGTCATGCCACAAATTTTGACCACTAAGATTCCCATCATGGTGCAAATCATCATCACAATATGGATGAACTTTCATACTCATGAGTCTCCCCAAAGATGGGTGAGCATTCACTACAATCAAAGAATTAGGGTTTCAAGCCCTCTCAGAGCCTTTAGACAAAGAATCAATCAAGAAATGACATGATCTTCAACTTGTCTAAACCTCTCAAACACCTACAATGGATCAAGAGGACTCCCACATCAAGAATCAAGCACAAGGCTGTAGCATTCCAAGTGGATTAAGCCTCAAGATCGCCAGTGTCACCAAATTAGGGTTTTGGTCGACCAGGGCCTCCAGATGGAATTTTTCCTCTGGGCACGAGCCAATGCTTCAAAGTATAACCCAAAATACTCCATGGGACCTCATGGACCCAATCATCCAGTCAATTTAGCCCCAGGGGATGCATTCATAAAAAAATCAAGAATTAGGGTTTATTGACCTAATTCACACCTAAGTTGACTTTTGGGACAAAACATGAGTCATGACCTCAAGACATGATTTGAGGGTCTCCAATACACTACATTGATCCATTTGCAACAATGGATTGATCCAAGAAGCTTGGTCTACAAGTTTCAAATTCATCAGGACCACAGTTAGGGTTTTGCAGAAAAAGTCAACTGTACATTTGACTTTTGACCAAGACATGCTCCCAAACCTTGGGACATGATTCAATACACCCTATAACACCTATGAAATCCATCTATCAAGTTTGATTTAGGTCAAGGACTTGATTTCATAAGGGATCGCACAGTTTGGAATTCATCTGATAAAAAGTCAACTGTACCAAAGAGTCAAAGTTTGACTTTTAGATTTTTTGATCAATTATGGTCCCTTAACCCTAAAATGATGTTAATGTGTGATTGGAATCATCATTCATCAAGAAAAATCAAATAAAGTGGGATAACTTGTAAAAGGGGTAACCATAAAAACTTAGAAATTTTCTAAGTTATGGAACAAAGTGGCTAGGGTACCAACTTCCAAGGATCATAACTTGTGATCCAAGCAACCATTTTGGCTGATCCAAAGATGGATTTGTAGCTCTCATGGCATACTTCAAAAGTGTCAACTACACCTCATTCCAATTCCTCATGAATTTTACGTTATGGAATGATCAAAATGGCTGAAAACACAAAAGTGACATTTTTCCAACACTTAGGGGAATTTTCACTAAGTCAGAATCTGTTTCACTTTTTTAAAAATGTAGGGGCATTTTTCACTTGGATCCAAAAAGTTCCAAGACAAACTATGATCACACATGTGTTGTATCATATGAGAGCTTTCCAAAATGTCCAAGAACCCCATAAAACTCCATTTGAGCTAAGAGTTATGACAGTGGAAATATGCCTTGCTGCAATTGTCATAACAAGGCAGATTTGTGCATTTTGCTCGATTTGAGCAATTTGTGCAAATGACAAACAAGTTTATCCATCCGAACACCTCAGGGGGAGACCAAGGGGGAACAAACACTGATCCATAAGCCTCCTAAGTCTTTGGAACTAAAAGTAGCATGTCAAACCTAAAAAACCCTAAAAGGGGGACAAGACTCCAATTTTGTTTTGGAGCATTCAATTGATGCACCAAGGTGGCATGAACTGAGGTTTTTCCAACTGAATGAGTCAAGGATGATCTCTGAACTAGGGAACCAAAGGCCTGTGCTCTAACCTTTAGTCAATGGCTAGAGGAGACTTAAGATTCCAAAGTGACACAATTGGCCACAGACCTGTACCAGTTGCCATTCACTATTACTTGCAAAACAAACTTGCTCTACTATAAATAGAGCTCATTTGTGCTCAGTTTAAGTACACCAAAGGCCTACAACACTTGCCTTTCTCAAAATCATCTTCTCACTCTCAAAAATGCCTTTCTTAGCAAGTCACTATTGAATTTTTCAGTAGAGAGCAATTCCACTCAAACCAATTGCTCTAACACCCCATAAACATCATATGTGAGCTGATCAAACACTAAACACACAACTGTAACACTGATTTCTTAGAATCACCAGCCAGTTGCTCAAGTTTTCAACCAAGTTGCAGTTGAGATGCCATGAAGTGATCCAGCCATTTCCAATCAAGTCCAAGCATTCAAACACACTCTATATGGTGTAAGGAAGTTGTTCAGATCATCACAACTCATCTGTAACACCTCCAACTCAAAAATCACGTTGCTCTTGCTGTCACGACCTTCAAGTAAGCCTAAACTTGGTCATCTCTTAATCTATGCATATTTCCTCGCATAATACTTTTGCCAAATGTTCATGTTGTACCCCAAATTTTTCCCTTAGATCCATTGATCTCTTGCATGTCATTTTAGGTCAAGCATGCTGCATAGCTAACCCTTTTATCAGGTTTTTGTTTGTGTTTGTTTCTTCTTTATCAGGTTTATCTTGAGGAGATTCAAGGAGTGATTGATCAAGATTTTTGGATGGAGCATTAAATCAAGCAAGTCTCTAAAAGATGCCTCCATAACCCTAACCATGATCCTCTCCATAACCAAATTTCTACCCACTTTATCTACCCTCAATTGTCATTTTTAATTCCAAACCAATTTGAATAATCATTTATTAACCATTTTACTTATCTAATTTTCTTTTTATCCATATTCATAAAAAATCCACTTCTTTCTTTCAAATCCATTTCCAAATCCAAATTGCATCTTATCCATTTACTCACTATTAGCCTATTTCTATTCAAGTGCATTTTATTCATTCTTCTTTTTGATTATCCAAAATCTATTTATCCATATCCATTTCTCTTAACCCATTTCTAAATCTTTTTTTTCAACTATCCATTTAAATCCTTTTTTGTTGATCCAATTAAATCCACATTTCCAATTATCCATAATTATCCCTATTTTAACATTATCCTTTTTTTTATCTATTTTAATATCCAAACAAATTTCATTCAAATTTAGAAAAACTACAATTCATTTTCATTTATCATTGCAATTCAAATCATAATTCGTAAGCCCATTTCATGTTTTTTTTACAAAGCCCATTATGTAAATCAAATAAAAAAAATGCAAGTTGTTGTAAGTTGTTGTCACCTTGTTTAAAAACCGTACAAACCTCTGCTCCACAATGACAACCCAATGTCAAAAGCTTCAAAACCTTGCTACCATGCCTGTTAGCGACAAGGACTTGTCGTAACGTTAACCTGCTACATGGCCTGAAGCAACAACGGATTGATTCCTTCTCCAAGAGTTTTTCAAAACTTCCATGACCCTTCAAACAACCAGCTGACTGAGGCTATAAAAAGGGGACGTTTCCTCTTATTCTACAACAACATTCGCTCCAGAAAGAAAATTGATAACTCTCCCGCCCCATCTCTTCGCAAGAACACTACTTGCAAACGCTCACCTTTGTGAAACATCACCAATCACCAACAAAAACAATAACAACCAAAAAAAACCAATGCTCTCATATTCTTTCTCTCTAAAACACCATAACCCCGCACTCAACAAAACCTTAACTCGACACCAACAATATCCATAAGATCAGAACATACGTAATTTGTAAGTTTATCTCTTGGAAACGAAGAAAAGAGGAGGAACAGCTCTGCAGCAGTTGGTATTTTGAAAAGAGTGAGAGTTTCACCAGTCACATTTCTAGGTAATCCTTCTCCTTTTTCGCTCATATCTAACATGTCATGATCATTCTTTTCTCCACGCTTTTATCCTTCAAATATTCTGCATTTTGATCAATGATATTGTGGATGATGATGTTCAATGGGTGAAGAGATCTTCATACCGTCTGTGCTTAGTAATAAATATTCATATGCCATGATATAAGGTTTATGTCTTAAGGTTGTTTGAATGTGGACTTATGAGTTTACTTCCTACTTATACCCAAATATCATACGACTCTAATGTCGTTATCATGGTCATCTCGCATTTGAGTCAGTTTAGATGTTTAGAGGTATAACGATGTGTTTCTTTCTTTGTGGCATTCATGTTATGCCAGTCTGGTTGGGAGCGCCTTTTATGCTAAGCGTGGAGTTTTCTTTTAATTATCCTTAAGTAATTCGTGTTGGTTTGGCCAAGGGTAACAACATGAGGAGTATTAGATATTTGCTCACAATTCATAACTCCATGACTGGAACAACTTCAGAAAACATAAAATGATCCTGATCTAATAATGCCTTATGAGGATTAGCTTTAGTTTTGAACACAACAGCCCATATCTGTTTTTGTTCTCGTCGAAAAGCACTAGGATAAGTTGGCTTAGGTTTTGAAATACTCTCCTTGTTGTTTTTATGTTTGAGACTTTGTATTTCAGTAACATCATGAAAGATGAGTTGAGGCTACGTGAGTTTTGTTTGAACCACTAGTGTTTTGATGGTAGTTGGTCCGTTATCTTTGTAATGAATCTATTTATTCAGAGCTAGTCATATTATGCTAAGGTAGTTTAAACAACATAGAAGATTTTGGTCTTGATGTTGTGTTACTCTCATGCTGCTAACTCATAATACCCTACTCTAAATTGATCTGAAACTGCTGGTACCTTGCCGTCGTTATGCATTTAATCCATTTAATACCGTGAACCTCTATACACAAGTTTATGATGATCTCTTCTGTTTGTGTTACAAGTTTGCTGTCTACATGCTACTGATTGAACTGTATAGAAGTATAGTTTGGTTTAAGTTAACAACACGTAGCTGGAAGTCATGTTTTAGTTTTCTCAATTTTTGATGTTTAGTTTTGTGCTACTAAAGACTTATTCTTGTTCTACTCTATGGGTGCTAAGTTGATGTTTTGGCCCATTAAAGTTGGTTGAGATCTGGTGGAGTTATTGATGGATAAAAAATGATGAACCTTTTTGTTGCTGCTGCTTCTTTTGTTTGGTTCACAACAAATGCGTAATCATCACATGTTTGCATGGAGAAATGAAATTATGGCAATACGTGATTGGCCAAGTGTGTGTTTGTCTTTTAGCGTTTAAATGTTCCTTGACCAATTAATGTTGGTATGTTAACATAGCGTTGCTTTTCCTTGTCAGCTTTAATTTCCAAGGTCATTTTTTATTCGCTTGAGGGTTTATAAGTTGTTTGGGGTGGCATATACAACAGATGTATAGCCATCCCAGTGGTAGAGAAGCCGTGCCTTTAACCCTTAGGACTGGGGTTCGAATCCCCCTCGCCCCATTCCTTTTTTATTTTTCTTCAAACCTCGCTTCCTTTACATATATCGCTGCTCTCGTTCCATGTTCAGACGCGCGCATTGGTTCTGTTGGCTATGGTTTTAGGCTGTACGTGAAAGGTCCTGGGTTCAATCCCTAGGAGTACCCTTTCCTTTATTTTTAGTACTTGGTTATTTTATTTATTTTATTTATTTTATAGTTTATATCTCAATTTTTCAAAATCACATAACTTGTTCATTTTACGTCTTTTTCTCCCCGTTCTTTTTGCCATGCTTCTCTAATTAAATTTACTTCCTAAATATAAAAAGAAATTAGCAAAATATTAATTTTTGAGACCTTTATGCATGTTTAGATTATGAATGTTTGTTAGGGCTTTTGTTGCACTTTCTTATTCATCATGCCATATTATGTCTATCTATCATGTTTGATCATTGTCTAACATGTATAATTCTCACTTTGCATTGGTATCATGATTTTATCTCATCTCATAATATTATTCATGTATTATTGCATCATTATATTTAAATTATAACTCTTTATCTCTTAGTAATTTCACAACTATTATCTTTTCCCCCCATTCCAAAGGGAGACCTTCTTAAAATTGACTCATAAGTCACTAAACAACCACCATACCTTATCCTTCTAGGTTTATCCTTATTTCTTGGTTATCATGAGCCAATGAAATCATAACTTAGAAGTAGGTTGGAGTTCTTAAACTCCATGTGATTCTCATCATCATGAGAACTCACTTTCCCCTATAACGTAGATTTAGAGAGTTATCGTGAACTCTAGAATGAGCTCATACTCATTTTCCCCTTGGAACTTTGGCCATGGTCAATGGTTCATATCCCTCACCTTTAGATCGGTGAACTACGGATACTCTGATTCCACTCCCGTAAGGATACGTAGGCGCAAAGTGCGATGCTTTGTCGAGTATACTTAGAAATAAACCCCTTGGGTTTCAACCTTTAGCATAGCACCCTTAGAAAGCGAGTAAGATATAGCAAGTTAAAATGAGAGGTTCCCGTAGAGTACTACGGACGTTTAGGGTGTTAATACTTTCCCTAGGCGTAACCAACCCCCGAACCTTAGATCTCCCCCCTTTAGGTTTTTCTCGATCTTGAACCTTTCCTTTGGATAAATCAAAGTCAGTTGTGAATTCAAAAAAATGCGATGCAAGTTAATTAATAGCTTGTTATCCGATTCTCACCGCAACAGTTCATAATCATGCATAGAATATTTCCCCTCAATTAATTGCTTTGTTTGAATCGTGTATCAAAATTCTCAGCCTTCATACAAATTTTAGGGTTCTTGAGGTTTTGTCTTGATTTCTTATTCCATGCTTAAAATAAATGAAATTAAAGACCATAGACATGATCGTGAGGTGAAAACGAGCAGATTGATATGTGGATTGTGTACTTTCATCAAGTATTCAGTGAGATTAAAGAGAAAATGCAAATCTGGGCAAGACTCAAAACACGCGCGTGCTCTTGGGTGTTCTTGGCGCCCTTTATTGAAAATTCAAATATTTGAATTTTTGTGATTTTATTTAATTGATTCAAAAATTATTTTCTCTCTGAGTTTTAATGATTTTGAGCTGATTCTTTTTTTAATAATTCACAAAAATGTTAAAATATTTTATTTTGCCAAAAATTCCAAAAAAATATTATTTATTTCATATACTTGATATTTTTGCAAAGAATTAATCTTTTATTTGTTTTTTAACATTTAAAATATTTTTTCTTCCTTGATTTTCCAAATTTAATTGGTTTCCAATCATTTTGTGGATAAAAACTTAATTTTTGAAACATTGATCCAAGATCACCACTCATTTTTTCACATGTTTCCATAATTTTTATTAATTTTTAAACAAAATTAATCCCTTTTTAAAACAAATTAGGGTTTTGATTAATCCCACCCTCACAAAACTTTTTCAAACACTATGGGCCTCTAATAGAGTGTAAGTCCCATCCCTTTTGTAAATAAAAACATTTTGGGCCTCAGACATTGTATAAGTCCCTCTGTATATTTTCAAAAGTTCGGCGCGATCGTCGCCTTTTTAACAAAACCAATTGGGCTTCTCCTTGAGCTATAAGACCCATTTTTGTTCATTTTTAAACTCTTTGGGCCTCTAATAGAGTGTAAGACCCAATCCTTTTTAACCAAAACCTTTTTTGGGCCTCAGTCATTGTTTAAGTCCCACTGTGTTTTCAAAACGACAGTGCGATCACTGTCCACTATGGGCCTATCCTTGAGTTGTAAGCCCCGTCTCTTGTACAAAAATACACTATGGGCCTCTAATAGAGTGTAAGAACTAACCCCCTTTATACATAAATAACTTTTTGGGCCTCACATATTGTATAAGTCCCTCTATACATTTTCAAAATAGCGGTGCGATCACTGTTAAAACCTTGGGCCTCTCCTCGAGCTGTAAGCCCCAACAATCTTTTCAAAGCACTTTCTCCTTGGATTTTAAATATATGATTTATTTAACTTTCTTTGTTGAACAACTAACAAAACAGCATGGAAGCTCTACAACGGGTAAGTGTTTATCGGCTTTCACTTATTGCTTTCATATATATAACTGTATTGTGGGGCTGCTTCACTGTAAGTCTTCTTTCATAACCTTTTACATACTTGTCATATATCAACTGTATATATACTAGTATAGTTATTTAGAGTTTTCCCCCGCAACTACGTCTAGAATTAGGTAAAGCCTGTTGGTCACTCTTAAATATAAATAAAACTAGATCCCCAATAGGATTCCAGATACAGTCTTCCCTCCTCTTGGGGTTAAACAATATGGAACAAAGAGAAAGGCAGTATTCTCAGTGAACCTTTTCTCAGATTGTCACCCCTAGAAATTGTCAAAGAAACTCTACTCCCCAGAGTTGATATATTCTCCGTGAATAGCATCTCTTGAGTTTCTTCCAAATCCTCGAACTTTCCTGGAATAATCTCTTCTCTATGAATTGCATTTCTTGAACTTCTCTTGGTTTGGGGACCCACAGGCTTCCTACAAGCATCCCTGCCTCCTTTTGGGCGTTGTACAAGGACCCTTCGGCTTCTTAGAAGTTTCCATGCCTTCTCTTGGGCTTAATACAAGGACCCTGAAGACCTCCTAAAGGTATAGGACAGAACTTAGTCATCCTTCGTAAGAGTTGTCTTTCTAAAAAGAGTCAACACTCTCAGACCAATTTTAGGGTTGATACTCATCCCTTAAACGAGTCGGCCTCCTCTTGGGTATCATACAAAAGATAAAACTCTACCAATAGACTTGGACAATCTAAACACCCTTGAGTCTCAAAGACATTCTCAAGTTCCCTCCAAATATAGGAGAAACCTCAAATTCTGGATTAATCTCCAGCAGAGTTAAAACTTGTGGGTTCTATAACCCCGTCTTTCTCCCGAATTTCCCCAACCAGGGTCGGTTTACCATCAGGATAACACTATCCCAAATCAAAACCTCAAGGCATCTGATATCTCAACTCTCTTGTAAACCCTCAGTAAGAGTTAATTTCCCCATTTGGACCTGCCTTGGGATCTCAAGAGTCCCCTGCAGAAGTTAGCCTCCTTTTGGGCTTTGTACAATGATTCTCCTTAGCGGAGCTAACCTTTTCAGACTCTCTTGTTGAGTCACTCACTTTTCCAGACTCTCTTGTTGAGTCAACCCTTTTTTAGCCTCCGTCTTGGACTTTGTACAAGACAGATAAAAGTACTCTCTTGTTGAGTCAATCTCCTTTTAGCCTCAATCTCAGGCCTTGTATAAGACAGCAAATCACTCTCTTGTTGAGTATAAAAGACTCTCTTGTTGAGTCAAACCTTTTTAGCCTCCGTCTTAGGCTTTGTACAAGATATATAAAAGCACTTTCTTGTTGAGTTAAACCTTTTTAGCCTCCGTCTCGGGCTTTGTACAAGACATATAAAAGCACTCTCTTGTTGAGTCAATCTCTTTTAGTACTCTCTTGTTGAGCCAACCCCTTTTTAGCCTCTATCTCGGGCTTTGTACGAGACAAATAATAAACACCCTCTCGTTGGGTCAATAGCCTCCTCTTAGGCTTTGTATAAAGGAATCCCCGGTTGAGTCAATCAACCTTTTAGCATCAAACTCGCGCTTTGATTAAGACAACGAACATCAACAGTTCCTCTACAGAGATGACAAGTCCTCTCTTAGTAAAACCCTTTAGCTTCATATCTTGGGCTTTGAACAAGATACACATCACTTTTAGCTTCAATCTTGAGCTTTGAACAAGACACCAAAACATCTTCTTCCCCCCTTAGAATAGGAGGGAACTACGATCGCTCTGATTTCCCTGTTTCGCTAAACGGGAATACGTAGGCATAAGATTGAAAAATCTTAGCGAGCATACTAATAAAAAACACTAAAGTCCAGTACCTCCATACTCATCAATCAAAAAGCATCAGATCCCATACCTTACCAAAAGCCTCACAAATAGTCCAGACACTCTATTCTTACCAAAATAACCTAAGAGAGACCCCCCTTTTGATAGCATATGTAAACTAACAGTCATCTGTTTAAACTCAGTATCAAGCAGGGTTAATTGGAGACATCTATTTCCCTTCCTTAATCAGCTTCACAGGATAAAAAATGAATCGAACTATAGTACCAAAGCGAAAGTGATTCGAAATCACAAAAACCGCGCTACAGAAAAAATGGCGACCACAGTGGGAGCGGGAGCCATTCTTTCTTACAGTTTTAGGTAGAAACCTTGAACAAGTCATTTTCACTGTGGCCGCCACAGAAAAAATGGCGACCACAGTGGGAGAGACATTTCTCTCTTATAGTCTTAGGTAGAAACCTTAAGTTCACAAAGTACCGCAGAAATGGCGACTCTGCTGGGGAGTCATTGTCTGTATAGGATCATAGGACTAGAGGTCTAGGATGTTAGGACAAATATATATATTGCTTTTCCTAATTGATATCCGTGTTTATTTTTCTTCTAATGGGAATGCGTGTGATGCCGCATCTGGAAAGATTGAGTATACACCTAAGATAAGTGATGGCACTAGACTGGTAATCTTACTGGGAGTGACTCCCAAATAAGAGATCCCGGTCGACCATCGAATCAGTGGAGATGCCTTTTACGGATTCAATGCCTATACGACTTCGGTTGTTGAAAGCAGATTGTTCCATTGGGTTATCTGAGAAGCTGAGGATTTTAGTAGACTGAAACCATTTTTTAGTGCGGAAGCTATCGGAAATAGTTGTCACGCGATACTACCCTCATTTGAGACTACTCTAAGATACTACAACTCGCTGGCGATCCGCTTGCTGTCGTTATCCCAAGAGGGGTCATTGATCTTGAGGACAGGTACAAAAAATCGCCAGTATAAACCTTTAGGGATGGGTAGAGCCTTGACTTCATGACACCAAACCTTTGACCCCATGATTTTTTTCTATGTTTTTGTATGCTGCATTCATGCATTCATCTAAAAAACATTAAAACAAAGAAAAATTTCTCTTCTAGTCTCTCTTTTTCAAATTAAACTAAGACAATAATTGTAAATATCAGAGAGAAAGATTGCGTTATGGATTTAGGTAGAAGGAAGACTCACAAGTACACCTTAAAGGTTCCAAAACTAGAGGATTTAAGAGGTTTGGTGAGGATGATCACCAACCCTGAGGCTTTCAGAGCTAAGTACGGAGGACTGCTGTCTCTATTAAGGGTCCATGTAATTGAAGGAATCATGTCCATGCTCATCCATTTATACGATCCGGTCTATCACTGTTTCACATTTCCAGATTATCAGCTAGCACCAACACTGGAGGAGTACTCTCACCTGACTGATTTACCTATCACTGATCATGCTCCCTTTTCTGGACTAGAAGAAATTCCAAAGGATCAAACCATTGAAAGAGCAATTTATTTGGACGAGTCAAAAGTCAGGACTCACATGATCATCAAGGGTGAGATCCAAGGTTTGCCAGCCCAGTTTTTGATAAAGAAAGCCCTGTATTTTGCTAGTATAGGGAACGTGACTGCATTCGAGAGTATCTTTGTTTTACTCACCTACGGATTATTTCTGTTTCCCAACATTGATAACTTCGTTGATATTAATGCCATTAAGATCTTTTTAATTGGAAACCCCGTACCAACCTTGCTCGCAGATGCCTATCATTCTGTACACTTAAGGAATTTGTACAGCGGAGGAATGATCACCTGCTGTGTACCCCTGCTATACAAATGGTTCACTTCCCATTTGCCTAAGTCTGCCGCCTTTTGGGATCAAAAGAGTACTTTGCGTTGGTCGCAGAGAATCATGTCTCTTACCAACTCTGACATCGATTGGTACAATCGGATCTATGACGGGATCAGGATCATTGACCGTTGTGGAAATTTCCCCAATGTACCCCTTATCGGAACTAAGGGAGGAATCAATTATCATCCAGTTTTAGTTCGTCGTCAATTCGGATACCCAATGAGGCGTGTGCCGCGTAATGCTCATCTAGAAGGTCTTTTCTTCAAGGAAGGGGAAAATGACAGGGCACTAAAGACAGAAATAGTGCATGCTTGGAAACATGTTCACCGGAAAGGAAGAGAGTCTCTAGGAAAACCAAATTGTGTCTCGGTGGAACCTTATCTCCACTGGGTACAAGCTAGAGCTCTCAAGCTGAGGATGCCTTACCCTCGTCACAAAGTTCTTCCGTTAAAGGAACCCATCCTTTATTTTATGTTTGATACGGAAAAACTTCAGGTCACTCTCAACAAAGTTCAACAGGAGAGGAAGTCTTGGAAGAACAAATACCGCATTCTCAATGTAGAGTGTAAGAAAATACAGCGACTATTGAAAGATAAAGATGCTCTGATCGAGATTTTAGAGCAACATGATGTAGAAAGTCAAGAAGACCAGAGGAACTTGCTCGCTCCTTTCGCTTGGCAAAGGAATGACAACCCGACAACGGCCCAAGAGCCCCGGTCAAAGAAAAGGAAGATACTAGAACCAGCACCTGAGCTCCCCTCAGAGAGGACTCGGGACCCATAAGTTTAGATTTCCTTTTTCAGCGCTTTGTAATTACTGTATTTCCATTTCTGCAATCTTTGAATTCAATAAAACGAGGTTTCCCCACTGTTTGATATTTGCAATCTAATTGTTGAAGTTTCTTTTGAAAATAACAAAAAAAAAAATCAATATAAATCATTGCATATCATCCATCATTCTCACTTAACACATCCTTTCTTCTTCCCTACGAATCTCACGTTTGTGTCTCGAAAGAGAGTCAAACTGTCTCATTCGTACAATACTCAGGCCAGTCAAAAAAGAAGATGGATAATCTCGAGGAAGAGAACAGAGAGTTGAGTGAAGAAATCGACGCTCTGAGAGAGGATCTGAGGAAGCTTCACAGTGACATGCAAGCTTTGGCAGCAACTCAGATACAACGGACTATGATCTCAGAGATCACATCTACGCCCATAGTGGAAATGATCGACCCTCGATACAACATGCCTAAAGATCGTCCCTGGGGCTTGCCACTCAACTATATCCTGGAAGGATATATTCCGCTGATCACTGAAGATCTGGAAACTGCAGCAGGTGCCGCTGAGCCTGAAGGTTACAAACTTCGGGAAAGCGAAGATGCCAGGGGCATGACAATAACTCCTGAAGGTTACAAACTTCGGGAGGCGCCAAGAGTTACAGCCGTAATGACTCTACCACCACCCGTGGTACACACTATCCCGGAAGGACATATTCCACAAATATCTTTTGGTGGAAACGAAAGTATGGACAATAAAATGAAGGAGTTCCAGGAACAATTCCTGGAGATGCAGAAGGAACTGCAAGCCATTCGCGGTCAGGATCTATTTGGAAAGGACGCCGCAAACCTTTGTTTGGTCCCCAATGTGAAAATTCCGTACAAATTCAAGGTGCCCGAATTTGAAAAATACAAGGGTAACTCTTGCCCTCAAAGTCATTTGGTGATTTATGCTCGGAGGATGTCAACTCAGACAGAGAACCAACAGCTACTGATCCATTACTTCCAGGATAGTTTAACCGGTGTCGCACTCAAATGGTACATGGGTTTAAACCGCACTAAGATCGCTACTTTCAGAGATCTTGGCGCTGCCTTTGTTCAGCAGTACAAATATAACCTGGACATGGCGCCAGACAGAGATCAACTCAGAGCCATGTCGCAGAAGGACAAAGAAACCTTTAAGGAATATGCTCAGAGATGGCGTGAAATCGCCGCTCAGATTTGTCCACCTCTTGAGGAAAAGGAGATGACAAAAATCTTCTTGAAAACCTTGAGCTCATTTTATTACGACAGAATGGTCGCCAGTGCGCCCTGCGACTTTACTAAAATGGTCGGCATAGGAGTTCGTCTTGAGGAAGCAATCCGAGAAGGACGTTTAGTTAAAGACGCTGGATCATCAAGTAGTACCAAAAGATACGGTAGTGCTTTCCCTAAGAAAAAAGAGCAAGATATTGGAAATATCTCTCTCGGAAAGCAAAGGCGATGGTGCCAATCAGTAGCAGCTGTAACTCCTGCTATTAACCCTGCACCTGTTCCAACGTATCAACCTCAGGTTGCTCAGAGCCAACCGAATCAACAACAATATCAGCAAAGGACACAACAGTCTCTTCAGCAGGCTCGTCCTCCGTACAACAACAATCGTACAACGCGACCACCAGGGTTCGACCCTATACCAATGTTGTACGCAGAACTGTTTCCATTACTACTGGTCAAGGGGCATGTCCAAACCAGGGCTCCTCTTGCGATTCCAGAAAATCTGCCATTTTGGTTCAAAATGGATCAGACTTGTCCTTACCATCAAGGAGGACCAGGGCATAACATAGAAAACTGCCTTAGTTTCAAATCTGATGTGCAAAAGCTTGTCAGGAGCGGGGTCTTATCCTTCAAGGATACAAATCCAAATGTTCAAACGAACCCGTTGCCTCAACACGATAAAGCTGCAGTTAATTTGATAGAAGGAGAGTCTCACAACAACTATCAAATTTATGATGTACTCTTATTAAGGGCAAATCTGGTCAAGATGCATCGCAGACAGAGCAGATACGGTCACGTACCACCTCAAAATTATCACCAGTGTGAGGTTTGCTCTAAAGACAATCAAGGATGTTCTGTGGTGCAATAAGCTCTACAGGAACAATTGGATCTTGGATGGATCCAAGAGCACCGAGTTCGCAGAGTCAACATGACTTATACGAATTCCAACATTATTCAAAATCACAACATCCGTGCGATGAATATTAACTTGGTGGCAATGCATTCAAGGAAAAGCCAGTATCATAATCTGCCGCGGCACAATTACAATTCCTGTCTGACTTGCTCGGTAAACAATTAGGGATGCTCTTTTATACAAGAGGCCCTCCAGCATCAGATGGATCATGAATGGATCCAGGACTATCATGATATAAATTCTTATCAGATCAATATGATTCAAATCTTCGATATTCGTTTGATGAATACCAGCTTGGTGGAGTTACACGCTAAACAAGTCCAGCTCGCTTTTCTAACTTCACATGAGTATCGGAACAGTACAGTGTGCCGTGAGAGCAACCAAGGATGTGCTCTCGTTCAAAGAACTTTGCAACATTTGTTAAATCATTGGTGGCTTCCGATCTATCTAGACGAAGACACGCAACAAGTCAGTATGATTAATGGGAACCCTACTAGGCATCAAAGTCAGGATGTCCGATCTATGGAAATAGACCTAGTAAGGTTACACTGCATTTAAAGCGGATATGGCCAGGTGCCACCACACAACTACGAGCGCTGTAGAGTCTGCTCGGAGAATAACCAAGGATGCTACCTCATGCGAGTAGCCCTTCAAAGTCAGTTGGACCGCGAAGAGATTCAACCGTGTCCAGGTTCTGGGTCCATCAACTGGATGCCAGACTATTTCGCTTATCAGATTAAGGATGTTGTCGTAATCTCTAATCATGAAAGGACCAAAGATGTTTGTGCCATAATCCCTCTGCTTGACGAATAAAGAATTCCAGTGGACAGTAGGAAAGTTCCCAATCAGGAACTGATTGAAATTACCTACAATGGTCAGAAAAATCAGAAGGCTCCTGTAGTTATCTATCTGCCGGGACCGGTACCGTACAAGTCTGATAAGGTAATCCCTTACAAATACGGTGCTACAACAATTGAGAATGGAAAGGAAACTCCATTACCCTCTGTCGTGAATATTGCAGACATCAGTCGAGTAACACGGAGCGGTCGAATCTTCAATAGAGGAGTTGGAGAACCTAACAGAGAAAATGAACCTTAAACGGAAGTTCCCAATCCACCAGTCGGTCAATCCAGTGATCCCGACCTTTCCAAGAACGATGATGAGATGCTGAGGCTCATCCAAAGGAGTGAATACAACATTGTTGATCAACTACTGCAAACTCCTTCAAAAATATCGGTGTTGTCTCTTTTACTCAGTTCTGAAGCCCACGGAGAGGCTCTACAAAAAGTCTTAGAGCAGGCCTTTGTGGAACAGGATGTAACGATACGACAGTTCGACAACATCATCGCCAACATCACTTCCTGCAATAACTTGGGGTTTAGTGATGAGGAATTGCCAGAGGAAGGCAAAAGTCACAACATGGCGCTCAATATTACAGTTAGATGTCAGAACGATGCTTTAGCCAACGTACTGGTAGATACCGGATTGGCTCTCAACGTTATGTCGAAGTCTAATCTAATGCGCCTATCATTTAAAGGATCTCCGATGAGAGGCAGTGAGGTCATCGTCAAAGCATTTGACGAATCCCAAAAAATAGTTATCGACGAAGTCGACCTTCCCGTAACTATCGGTCCTCACACTTTCCAAGTCACTTTCCAGGTCATGGACATCCGAGCAACATACAGCTGCTTGTTGGGAAGACCTTGGATACACCAGGCTGGGGCAGTCACTTCGACACTTTACCAGAAACTGAAGTTCGTCAAAAATGACCAACTTGTCACAGTTTGTGGAGAGCAAGCCTTGATCGTGAGTACCCTATCATTTTTCACTTGTGTAGAACTCGAGGAAGTTGTTGGAACTCGGTTCCAGACACTTTCGGTGAGCAATGAGAATCAATTAGAGAAAGGAACCTCGATTTCCTCTTACAAAGATGCTCTCGAGGTAATCAAAAGTAACAACGCAAAAGGGTGGGGACAACTTGTCACTCCGACTGATAACAAAACAAAGAAGGGTCTTGGTTTTTCCTCAACCTGTACCCAGACTGCTAATAACGATGAAAGTTTTCATCCTATTCAGGATTTCTTCCGCAGTGGAGGTTTCCTTCACCCAGTTTGTCAAGAAGTACATACCATAAATGAGGGAGACTCCTCCGATACAGATGAAGACTGGAAGTCCTATCTCCACGAGGACAGTTATATGTCTCAAGAAGAAGCGCCTACGCCATTTTGTTTCCCTGCGCAGGGTCCGAGATATATACCGAGATCAGACGTCAAAATGATATACGGAGATTGTGATCCGGAAGGATGTCGTGCTCCACCAAACTCATTAGAGGAGGACACTATGATGAAAGACAAATTTGACCACGACTATTATGGCCGGATGGATGGCCTGCCTATCTGGCAGCCGTACCCAGGAGACTCGGGACAAGAGAATCAGCCGAACGATGATTATCAGCTGAGCATCATTAAAAAGAATACCTGTGTCCCCACCATGTCATAGGATCAACACTCAGGGCATTCAGAAAATATCCAGCACGACGATGAATTTGTAAAGTTTGCAGGACTAGAAATCATCAACTACGTTTTTCCCGAGGTCAACGTCATCGAAAGGGATGACTCCTCCAGTTTCAAAGAAGTGTGGGACACTTTAGGACAACCGAGTGGCAAATACGACTTCATGGTCAGGTATACCGCTCCCGAAAGCTCTCGTATCACGCTCGAAGATATCCAGCCAATTGGATGGGGAGATTTACCTGAGAGCACAAACACTATGCAGGATATAGCTGAAGAATCCTCCTACGACAACTCTGCCTGGGAGATAGATTCCAACGATCCTGCTCCACCAGAAATCAGCGTTATTTCTGAAGACAAATCAAGAAGGAAGGTACCAGACTTTGTGATTCACCGAGGAGTTCGCCGCCAATGGGTTGCAGTCAACGTTCCGAAGATCGTTCATAAGTCAAAGTAATTTCCGTCTTTAACCTTTCACCCTGCCCAGGTGAAACAGATGTTTTAATAGGGCTCACTTTCTGTAAATGTTCCTCTTCGCTTCGCCCAAAGTGACAGAGTTTTGTTTTATCGGGCTGTAGTTTCAAGAATCGACAAGATCATAAATAAAATAACGTCATTCTGTAATTTCCGCATTTATTGTTGTTTTCTCTTTTGCTTTTTCAGAAAATGGTAATCCTAAAAAACAAAAATATAAACAAGCAGTTTTTCAAAAAAAAATACACTACACACACTTTTGCATTCCTCTCTGTCTCTTCTAAATCAATCATCACGTCATGCAGATTGCTTGTTTTAAACCCCATTGAAACATATGATCCAATGCCTTCTTCCAACTTTGAATTCCCGGTGTTCGAGGCTGAAGAAGAAAATGACGAAGAAATTCCAGAAGAGATCTCCCGATTACTCAGACAAGAGGAAAGGTCCATTGAACCTTACAAAGAGCCGTTGGAAATGGTCAACTTGGGTTCAGAAGATGAGAGAAGGGAAGTCGAGATTGGGGCACTGCTCAGTTCAACTGTCAAACAAGATTTGATAAAGCTTCTCAAAGAATTTCCCTATGTATTCGCTTGGTCCTATCAGGATATGCCAGGGTTGGATACCCGCATCGTGGAACATCATCTCCCATTGCGATCAGAATGTCCGCCAGTAAAACAGAGGTTGAGAAGAACTCATCCAGACATGGCCATCAAAATCAAAGAGGAAGTACGAAAATAGATTGACGTGGGTTTCCTCGCCACATCAGAGTATCCTCAATGGTTAGCCAACATAGTACCAGTTCCGAAAAAGGACGGAAAGGTCAGAATGTGTGTGGACTACATGGATCTAAACAAAGCCAGTCCGAAGGATGACTTTCCCTTACCGCACATTGACATGCTGGTAGACAGTACAACAAAGTTCAAAGTCTTCTCCTTCATGGATGGATTCTCGGGCTATAATCAAATAAAAATGGTGCCGAAAGACATGGAGAAAACTTCCTTCATCACCCCCGTGGGGCATATTTTGTTACAAGGTAATGCCGTTCGGTTTAAAGAACGCCGGGGCAACCTATCAAAGGGCCATGACTACTCTCTTTCATGACATGATACACAAAGAAATAGAAGTGTATGTCGATGATATGATTGCCAAATCCAAAACAGAGGAGGAGCATGTGACCCACCTGTCAAAACTATTCGAGCAGTTGAGAAAGTACAAACTCTGCTTGAATCCCAACAAATGCACCTTCGGTGTCCGTTCAGGGAAACTGCTAGGGTTCATCGTCAGCCAGAAAGGAATTGAGGTTGATCCTGACAAAGTCAAGGCCATTCAAGAAATGCCTTCTCCAAGGACTGAGAAACAAGTCAGAGGATTCCTGGGACGCTTGAATTACATTTCCAGATTCATATTCCTCATGACCGCGACATGCGCGCCGATCTTCAAATTACTCAAAAAGAATCAGGACTGCGTTTGGACAGAAGACTGTCAAACCGCCTTCGACAGTATTAAGGAATACCTGTTGAATCCACCAATTCTATCACCGCCAGTGGAAGGAAGCTACTAATAATCTATTTAACAGTCTTGGAAGACTCAATGGGATGTGTACTTGGCCAACAAGACGAAACCAAAAGAAAAGAGTCTGTCATCTACTATTTGAGCAAGAAATTTACCGACTGTGAAACTTGGTACACTATGCTTGAGGAAACTTGTTGTGCTTTGGCTTGGGCAGCCAAACGTCTTCGCCAGTATATGATTTGTCACACTACTTGGTTAATCTCTGAAATAGATCCGATCAAGTATGTCTTTGAAAAGCCTGTTCTCACGGGAAGGATCGCTCGTTGGCAGATGTTGTTATTAGAATATGACATCGAGTACCATGCTCAGAAAGTCGTCAAAGGAAGTATTTTAGCCAATCATTTGGCTCATCAACTGATTAACGATCAGGAATCAGTCGGATTTGACTTCCCAGACGAAGATGTCATGTACTTGAAAATGAAAGAATACGATGAACCGCTACCCAGTGAAGGGCCAGAACCAGGTTCCCAATGGGGACTAATATTTGACGGAGCTGTCAACAATTAAGGAAACAGAATTGGGGCAATCATCATAACACCTCAGGGTACCCATATTCCTTTCACCGCCCGACTGACATTCAAATGTACAAACAACGAGGCCGAATACGAAGCTTGTATCATGGGTCTCGAAGAAGCAATTGACTTGAGGATTAAGAACTTGGATGTGTATGGAGACTCAGCCCTGGTTATCAATCAGATCAAAGGAGATTGGAACACATACCAATCAGGACTGATTCCTTACAAAGATTACGCGAGGAGGTTCTTACCATTCTTCAACAGAATCGAGTTTCATCACATTCCTCGTGAAGAAAATCACATGGCTGATGCACTAGCCACTCTTTCTTCCATGATTAGTGTAGGTCAATGGAACGATGTACCTAAGATTGACATAATGCGCCTTGAAATGCCCGCTTACATCTTCGCGATTGAAGCTGTCGTGGACGACAAACCTTGGTATCACGATATCAAATGCTTCCTTCAGAAACAAGAGTACCCACCTGGGGCATCAAGAAAAGATAGGAAGACCCTCAGAAGATTGGCAGGCAGCTTCTTTCTGAGTGGTGATACCCTCTATAAGAGAAA
This sequence comes from Lathyrus tuberosus, assembly GCA_022829125.1. Lineage (NCBI taxonomy): Eukaryota > Viridiplantae > Streptophyta > Magnoliopsida > Fabales > Fabaceae > Lathyrus > Lathyrus tuberosus. The sequence goes on along the minus strand of JALAZF010000118.1, from coordinate 10,247,046 downwards.
CTTCGACATGGTCTTGCTCCGATGTGTAGACACACCAGGAGGCAACAGGCTGATAAAAGAAATTCACGAAGGATCCTTTGGCACTCATGCCAACGTACACACAATGGCGAGAAAAATTCTAAGAACGGGGTACTATTGGTTGACCATGGAATCCGACTGCTACAAGTACATGAGGAGATGTCACAAGTGTCAGATATACTCAGACAAAACCCATGTACCGCCAACGCATCTAAAAGTTCTCTCTTCCCCATGGCCTTTTTCTATATGGGGAATTGACATGATTGGCATGATCGAACTGAAAGCTTCAAACGGACATCGGCTCATCCTGGTGGCCATCGACTATTTCACCAAGTGGGTCGAAGAGGCGTCATACGCCAATGTGACCCGACAAGTCGTGGTCCGCTTTATCAAAAACAATCTCATATGCCGTTATGGTGTTCCGAGCCAGATCATTATTGACCATGGATCTAACTTGAACAATAAGATGATGAAGGAGTTGTGTGCAGAGTTCAAGATCGAACACCATAACTCATCTCTCTACCGACCCAAGATGAACGGGGCGGTAGAAGCGGCTAACAAGAACATCAAGAAGATCGTTCAAAAGATGGTTGTAACCTACAAAGACTGGCATGAAATGCTCCCCTTTGCTCTTCACGATTATCGCACATCTGTCCGCACTTCAACAGGGGCAACCCCTTTCTCTCTAGTATATGGCATGGAAGCAGTGCTCCCCGTCGAAGTAGAGATCCCATCAATCCGGATATTGATGGAAGATAAGCTAACAAAAGCTGAATGGTGTCAAAGTCGACACGATGAACTGAACCTAATCGAAGAAAAGCAAATAATGGCACTTTGCCATGGTCAGTTGTATCAGCAAAGAATGAAGAAAGCGTTTGACAAAAAGGTCCGACCCCGTGTCTTCAGAAAAGGAGACCTCGTGCTCAAGAAGATACAATCATTTCTCACTGATTCTCGGGGAAAATGGACTCCGAACTATGACGGCCCCTATGTGGTCAAGAAAGCTTTCTCAGGCGGTGCCTTGAGACTTGCAACCATGGATGGAGAAGAATTTGCCTACCCCACAAATGTTGACGTAGTCAAGAAATACTTCGCCTAAACTAAAAAAAAAGAAAAAAAACGTCTCGGTGGATTGAAAACCCGAAAGGGCGGTCCAGGCAAAAATTAGAGACATAAGCAAAAATCATCCCGATGGATTGGAAATCCCAAAGAACAATCCAGGCAAAAGTTAGGGATTAATGGCAAGTAACTACGTCTGATCAGTTCAACTCCTCAGCAGTCACGCCATCCATCAGAAAACTCCAGCCAAGGTCATCTTCGACAGAAGCTCAGGATGTCCAGAATTCAAAGTTGGTAGTAGGATATTTCGTAAAATTACCATTTCAAACTTTGTAAATACTCTATGGGATCACGCGTTTGGCTGATTTCCATCCTATCAATAAAATTTGAGCCCTTGTGCTTTTGTTTGCAATTCTCATTTGTTTTGGCTTTACAAAACGACATTTTAACATGATTAACGATTCTTGAAATAAAACAAAAATGAATTTACTTGTCAAAATTTTTCTGCTTTTAAAATAAAGATGGCAATTTCTTTTGACTGTTGAACATCGAAAGAACATTGATCATTTCTCCCAAGGATGATTAAGCTTCAATGTGCAAAATCAAAGTACTCATTCTCAAACCAGTATACCTGAATGAAGGATCAACTGTATTAGATGTGGTTCTCCCATCTGATATCCCCGACAGAGTTCTTACCTCTTAAGTCCGACCAACGTGTTCCCCGCAGGGACTATCTCTCCTAAGCAAGGCAGAATTGCTATCTCGAACCAAATGGTACCTTTTCGTCCCCCGCAGTGGCCGAGTATCCGGTTGTGTTCATCCCTTAGTCTGTATGTCGTGTCAATTTTGTCAGCATATACATACATACATCATGCATTAATTGATTTGCATTCACATTCATATTGCATCACTATCACTCTAGTCGGTCTTATCCCCTAGTGATAAAAGTCCTCTTGTCCTTCGAGTTGTCAGTTCTTTCCTCGTCAGAAAGCGAATCATCTAAGCAATCTCTCCCCAGTTTATTTCTGGGATGAAGTCGGTCCTCGACCACTTTGATAACTTGAACCTCTGAAAAACAAGGAGACCTTCGACGAACGTCACTCTTCACCATTGAAGATGATATCTTCGCTTTCCCGGATTAAGGAAAATCCCCAGAGAAAGCCTCTTAATCAAAGATTCGACAATATAGCAGTTTCTCTCTGAAAATTTTCTATCAAATAAGGTCATCAGCACCTCTAAATTGGATTACATTACATGGCATTTCTTCGAGAAGATCTCCGCGAGAAAAGTATGATGTAATATCCCCAAACAGGAAACAACCTCTCAAGAGACTCGTTTTCCCCAGTAGAGCCGACAAATGGCATCTCCAACAGAGAAGTTTGCATACCTCTACGGCTCAGATAGATGGGTTCCTCAGCAAGTCTGACATCAAAAATTTTTCCGTCAAATGGCATCTCTCCAGGAAAATTCGGCGAGAAGTTTGAGGAAAACCGCTACACATAGCGTCCCTTGTCAAGAAATTTTATTGACAAAAGAAACTTAGACAAGTTCCTTGGTAGGAAACCAGGATCAAGGGGAAGTTTATTTCAGAAACTGAGACCATTTCCTTGGTAGAAAACCAGGATCTAGGGGAAGTTTATTTCAGAAATTGAGACCAGTTCCTTGGTAGGAAACCAGGATCGAGGGGAAGTTTATTTCAGAAACTTAGACCAGTTCCTTGGTAGGAAACCAAGATCGAGGGGAAGTTTATTTCAGAAACTGAGACCAGTTCCTTGGTAGGAAACCAGGATTGAGGGGAAGTTTATTTCAGAAACTGAGAGCAGTTCCTTGGTAGGAAACCAGGATCGAGGGGAAGTTTATTTCAGAAACTTAGACCAGTTCCTTGGTAGGAAACCAGAATCGAGGGGAAGTTTATTTCAGAAACTGAGACCAGTTCCTTGGTAAGAAACCAAGATCGAGGAGAAGTTTTTACCTTTTCTAAGTATCAACGCTTAGCAAAAGAAGATGGATGGGTAAGCTGCCATTCATAACCACTGTCAAAATTTTGGGTATTCCGATATTTAATCCTCTTGCACCCCGAATGCCCGAATACCCTCGCCATTCACACCTTCGGGTCCAAGAAGATTAAATAGGGGCATCTGTCATACCCCAAATTTTGACCACTAAGATTCCCATCATGGTGCATATCATCATCACAATATGGATGAACTTTCATACTCATGAGTCTCCCCAAAGATGGGTGAGCATTCACTACAATCAAAGAATTAGGGTTTCAAGCTCTCTCAGAGCCCTTAGACAAAGGATCAATCAAGAAATGACATGATCTTCAACTTGTCTAAACCTCTCAAACACCCACAATGGATCAAGAGGACTCCCACATCAAGAATCAAGCACAAGGCTGCAACATTCCAAGTGGATTAACCCTCAAGATCGCCAGTGTCACCAAATTAGGGTTTTGGTCGACCAGGGCCTCCAGATGGAATTTTTCCTCTGGGCATGAGCCAATGCTTCAAAGCATAACCAAAAATACCCCATGGGACCTCATGGACCCAATCATCCAGTTAATTTAGCCCCAGGGGATGCATTCATCAAAAATCAGGAATTAGGGTTTATTGACCTAATTCACCCCTAAGTTGACTTTTGGGACAAAACATGAGTCAAGACCTCAAGACATGATTTGAGGGTCTCCAATACACTACATTGATCCATTTGCAATAATGGATTGATCCAATAAGCTTGGTCTACAAGTTTCAAATTCATCAGGACCACAGTTAGGGTTTTGCAGAAAAAGTCAACTGTACCTTTGACTTTTGACCAAGATATGCTCCCTGTCATACCCCAAATTTTGACCACCAATTGTCGAAACCTGATTGTGTTTTCACTTTGTATCATCTGCATATCATATCATCTTTTTCTGTCATGCATATTATTTGAATTTTCAGTCGAAATTTATACGTTGAAATTTCTGTCTTTTTTGGTTAATTATACGAAAAATCGATAAACGGACGTGTTTTTCAATTAAATTTGCAAATGTTCGTTTTCCATCTATCTTTCGCACGATTTAATCGATTTCTCATTTTTATTTTATTTTTATTATTTTTACATATATAAAATAAAAATGAAAATAAAAATAATAAAAAAAATAATAATATAATAATAATAATATTTATATAAAGTTCCGTTTATATATATATATATATATATATATATATATATATATATATATATATTTTTTTTTTTTTTTTTTTTGTTTTTTAGTCTTTTTATTTTTTCATATATTTTTTATATATTTTTCATATTTTTTATATGTATATTATATATATATATATATATATATATATATATATATATATATATATATATATATATATATATATATATATATATATATATATATATATATATATATATATATATATATATATTCAAATTATTTTTAAAATTCATATATTTTGTTTTTTTATACAATTTTGTTTTTTTATGAATTTTTGTTTTTTATAACTTTTGTTTTTAATATCATTTGTTTTTTTTATATATATATAATTTGTTTTATAAAATTTATTTTGTAACAAACTTTGAATTTTTGAATATAAAACTATTATTTTTGAAACTTATGGAACAAGTTATGAAGACTTAAACACAATTTTTTATTATTCTATCATTTATTTCCTTGATCACCAAGCCATCTTTTTCCTATAAATACCACATCAAATTCACTTTCAAAATCACACCAAACAATGTAATAAACTTGTTTCTCTCTTCTCTCTAATCTTTCTATGTCACTTAGAAACATGGAAATTGTGAAAATTTTCACACACACACACACCATGAGGTGGTGCGCCTCCCTCCTCCTCCTTTGGTGAGTTTTTTCTCATTTTTTTCTTTTCATATTTTGTCACACATTTTTGTTTAATAAATGTTTATTAAATAAATAAATTATTTATTTAGTTTTACTAATATTAATTTAATTATTTTTACTAAATATATTCCAATTAATTTAATTTGTGTGATTAATCATTTAATTGTTTAATTGATTATTTGATTTCATCTTTGCTAAAAACATGTCTTATTCTTAAGTTTGTTTTTTTTTAAATAATTATTTGTAAATAAGTGTTCACATCACTTATAATTTCAATTCAATCCTAACCACTTGATAAGACCAAACACATTTCTATGCGATTCCTGGTTTTCTCTGCTTGTTTGGTTTTCCATTTGATACAGGAATTCTTAATCGATACCTCGAAGATCATTGGATGATCAGCTGATGCTTTGAGTTTTGTCGAGGACCTTGGGGATCGTTATCTCGCTTCTGGAAGTCTGAGAAGAGGCATTGGACCTTGCTCCAATAGGTAAGTTTTCTTGAACTCAATATCTCTGTTTTTATCACACGATGTTTTGCCGTGTATTTTCTCTCTGTTTATTCACGATGTTTTGCGTGTATATGCTTTTATTTGTCACGATGTTTTGCCGTGTATATTTTATCGCATGATGTTTTTCCATGTATTCAGTTTCACACACGATGTTCTTCCGTGTATGTTTTCAAATGACATGATATTTTTCCATATATAATTTTATCTGTCACAATGCTTTGCTGTGTATTCATTTATTCCGTGATGTTTTGCCACGTATGCATGCTCCCTTTAGGATCTCTTAGTTCAAATTTAATTTTCGATTAGGTTTGAAATAAGATAGACATTAGAATATTCAACCAAGAATGATAACTTTAGGTTAAATTTCCCCTCTCGCCGCCGTGCGATTTAAACTTTATTTTCTGTAGTTCTTGCCCCGTAGGGGCAAACTACGACTGCTCTGATTTCTCAAGATCCCGTTGAGAATACGTAGGCATAAGACTGTAAAGTCTTAGCGAGCAACCTTTTCTTTTTTTCATCGTCTCTTTACATCCGACGTTTTCCCGGATATTCGTATTTTTGACCTTTTTATTTTTATCTTTTCTTGCAATCCGATGTTTTCCCGGATATTCATATCGTTTCTTTTCAAAACAACTTTCCTTGTGATTTAAATTCAAATTCCTATTTGTTATCAAAACTTTCTTCAATTTATTGAACAACTAACAAAACAGCATGGAAGCTCTACAACGGGCAAGTGTTTATCCGCTTTCTTTTATCTGCTTTCATATACATAACTGTATTGTGGGAAGTTGCGCATGGTTAGTCTTCTTTCATACCTTATTACCTTTTAAAAATACTTGTCATATATCAACTGTATATATACTGGTATAGTTATTTAGAGTTTTCCCCGACAACTACGTCTAGAACTAGGTAAAGCCCCGTTGGTCACTCTTAAATACAAACAAAACTAGATCCCCATAGGATTACCGGATACAGTATTCCCTTCTCTTGGGGTTAAACAATATGGAACAAAGAGAAAGGCAGTATTCTCGGTGAACCTTTTCTCAGACCGTCACCCATAGAAATTGTCAAAGAAATTCTACTCCCCAGAGTTAATCTATTCTCCGTGAATAGCATCTCTTGAGTTTCTTCCAAACCCTCGAACTTTCCTGGAATGATCTCTTCTCTGTGAATTGCATTTCTTGAACTTCTCTTGGTTTAGGGACCCACAAGCTTCCTAAAAGCATCCCCGCCTCCTCTTGGGCTTTGTACAAGGACCCTTTGGCTTCTTAGAAGTTCTCATGCCTTCTCTTGGGCTTAATACAAGGACCCGACGACCTCTTAAAGGTATAGTAACAGAACCTAGTCATCCTTTGCTAGAGCAGTCTTTCTAGAGTCAAATCATCAAACTAATTTAGGGTTGATTCTCATCCCTTAAAACATCGGCCTCCTCTTGGGCATCATACAAAGATCATCCATCATACAAAGATAAACCTTCTCATACCATTAGACTTGGACAGTCTCATTCCTTTTTGGATCTCAAGAAACCCTCAAGTTTACTAAAAAACACAGGAAAAACCCTTTCCTCTTTTTTATCTGATGCTTTTCCGGATATTCCTTTTCTTTTCATCCGACGCTTTCCCGGATGTTCCTTCTATTTTCATCCGATGTTTTTCCCAGATATTCATATCTCAATCTTTAATTTCTTCACTTTTTTTCAATCAATTCCCACAGGCACCCTTTTAGCTTAAATCTTGGGCTTTGAACAAGACACAAATAACCTTTAGCTTCAATCTTGGGCTTTGAACAAGTCACCAGACATATTTTCCTCCCATAGAATAGGAGGAACTACGATTGCTCTGATTTCCTTGTTTTCTTTAACGGGAATACGTAGGCATAAGATTGTGAAATCTTAGTGAGCACACTAAACAAAAAAAAACCTTAGGTCCAGTACCTTACCAAAAACATCAAAAAAAAACCCGAAAGCAACAAAAATATCTTTTCAATATCTCTCAACCTTCCCAAAGGAGAAACTTTCCCATTTACAATAGATGAACACCAGTAAGTAGAAAGCAGTAAGGAAAATTGCTAACAACCCATGGATAACCATGTATAGGATGGGTAATTGACAACTCCCCATTGTATAACCTGACCCCGGACCCCCCAATCTCTTAGCATTTGTTAAAGAAAACATTTGCGTGCAAGGTTAGTTTAAGAGAGCTTCCCTTTCCTTTCCAGCTTCATAGGATAAATAAGAAATTAGAAAGTAGCACCCAATCCCATCCGCAGGCGGATGTGGGCGGTCACGAAAACTGCGCTACAGAAAAATGGCGACTCTGCTGGGGAGACAAACTAGGATTAGAATTCCGAAGAGGTCTAGGTTGTTAGAAATTTTTCTATTTACTATACTATATACTATATATATATATCGCGTTTCCTACTTGATATCCGTGTTTATTTTTCTGTCAATGGGACTGCGGGTGATGCCGCATCTGGAAAGATTGAGTATACACCTAAGATAAGTGATGGCATTAGACGGGTAATCTTACAGGGAGTGACTCCCAAATAAGAGACCCGGTCGACCATCGAATCAGTGGAGACACCCTTTGCGGATTCAATGCCTATATGACTTCGGTTGTTGAAAGCAGATTGTTCGATTGTGGTTGTCCATGAAACTAAGGATTTTAGTAGACTGAAACCATTTTGTAGTGCGAAAGCTATTGGAAATAGTTGTCACGCGATACTACCCTCATTTGAGACTACTCTAAGATACTACAGCTCGCTGGCGATTCGCTTGTTGTCGTTATCCCAAGAGGGGTCAGTGATCTTGAGGACAGGTACAAAAAATCACCAGTATAACCTTTGGGGATGGGTAGAGCCTTGATTTCATGACACCGAACCTTTGACCCCATGTTTTTGTTTGCTGCATCCATGCGTTACATTTGCATCCCTTGGAAAAGTCATACATACGTCCGGATCATCGTCAATTCATTCCAATTGTCTGTCTTTCAGTCATCTGTAAGTCATCAAACTGATTCCTCATCACCGATACAGAACTAAAACTTCGATCAACTTCAGCTCTGTTACTTCCCAAAGACAGGACAACTCATCCTTGTGTTTGATTAGTCATTGACCTTGTTTATGTCTATTTTGCATTTTCCTTGTTTGAATCATATTTATTTGCTTTCAAACTTGTTTATCTTTAAATGTCAGTTTTAATGAAATGAGCATGTACAGTATTTTGATTCAAATCATCTGTTTATTCGCATCTTTATGCTTTCTCTTTCAAAAAACAAAAACTTTCAAAAAAAAATGTATACACCTCTTTTTCAAATTTTTGACTATGCAAATATTTGTGGGAGGATGATAAAAATATAATACCCATAATTGTTGTCGGTATGCTTTCAAATAAAAAACTTTGTTGACGATGTAAGGCATTTTTTCAATTCCCAAACACTGGAGATATAAGAAAGATAATCCCTCGTTAACCCCTTTGAGCCTTGAAGTAGCAGTTTCTTTCTTTATAAAAAAACCCGCAATTTTAACCCGGGGCAGGGTAGTTCTCAGTTTAATTTGGGTTGTGTATTCAAGTTCAAAAAGTTTACATACAACAAGTAGATGCTGAAAACGTCTTTCAAATCAAAAACCAGTGATGGTCCATCGTAATCATCAAATCTTGTAGTCACTTTCTTTCTAAGAAGAAATCAAAAATAAAAAAAAGAGCCCATTAAGTCAAAAAACTTAGGCAAAAACTAGGGCGTCCCGCTGACTATAAATTTAAAAAAAAATAGGTCAGGCAAAAGTTAGGGATAATACAGAGAAGAGGTCCTTAAATCCTCGATCTTTAAAAAAGTCCACAAAGATGAAAAACAACTAAATATTGTAAAGAAGCAGTAGCTGCTGTCTCAAGACTTCTGGACCATCGTCATCACTATCATTAGTACAATTCCGAAACCTTTTGGAACCTGAATACACAATTTAAGTTTAACTGAGCATAGGACTGGAGAATATCATGAAGTTGGGGTGGGCATAAACAAATTTTGAGCCTTTATCTTTCTTTCATAAGCCGTGAACCAGACCACGTTATAACCCTCAAAAGACCTAATTGAAGCAAGGTTATTTTGAGAGCATACTACAGCAAGGTTGCGTAAATTGACTCCAAAATCATTTTTTGCAAAACATTTGTTTTGGTATCATACCTCTGTTTTACTTTTCATTCAAAATGTTTTAAACCACCATGTTTTTAATCAGTAATTCATATTACTGTGTTTTTTCTAATAATGATTTTGTTTTTAAAATTTTGCATGAACTTTGCATTAAATTTGCCATGTTTAAATAAACATTTTTTATTGCAAACTAGCTTTCCTCTCAAGGAATTTTCAAAACGGTTTAGAAACTTGGTCAGTGATCCTATCAGGGGCAAGTTCTTTCCAGAGCATGTTAAGAATCAGTTCAAGATTTGTTCAGTGCAAGTCCTTCTCAGAATTGGTTTATTCAGAAAAACTTTCAAGACTCATTACTAGGGCAAGCCTTCCTAGTATACAACATACAGTCATTATCATTCAAGCTGAAGTAAGAATCAGTTTATTTACAACAGTCAGCAAGTCTGGGGCAATTTATTTGGAAAAATCCCCAAGCAAGCTACCCAGCCTTCCTCCAAGGATTATCAACTTGATACAGTTTATCAGTATGATAAAGAGGTGTTTAACAAACAAAATTTTTAGTCCCTAAGCAATGGCAGTGATCTCCGTGTTGAGGAATCAGTCTTGTCTGTCACTCCCCAAAAGAGTATAAACTTGTTGATTTTCACTCTTCTAAGAGTCTAAACTTGTTGTCAGCATTTTCATTTACATTACATACATTTAATCATACATCATGACATTTTCATACACTATGCATTCAAGAGTGTTTTAATCCTTATTTGCATTCATCAGTGGTCGTGTTATTATCAACATCTTACCTTTCTACAAAGTCCGACTTATCTGGCACCGATACTTTTATGTCTTATCTGATGTTCTTCCATATATAACTTTCTTTCTTCATCCGATGTTCTTTCGGGTATGTCTATCTGTTCTGATGCTTTTCCAGAACGTTTCTCTGTGTCTACCCGATGTTCTTCCGGATGTATCTTTTGGTTTTGAAGTTTTTCCAAAACCCGTTCTGATGTTTTTCCAGAACTTTCTTTGTTTCTATCCGATGCTCTTCCGGATATGTCTGTCTGTTCTGATGCTTTTCCAGAACTTTCTTTGTGTTCATCCGATGCTCTTCCGGATATGTCTCTTTTATTCTGATGCTCTTCCAGAAACTCCTTACATGTCTATCTGATGTTCTCCCGGATATGACTTTTTCTCATCTGATGTTTTTCCAGATGTAACTTTTGTTTTGATGTGCTTATCTGATGCTTTTTCGGATTTGTCCATCATTCAGCCAGTCTTCTAAAAAATTTTCCCGTACATTTTAACGCTTTTCTAAATGTTTTGGATTTACCCTCAAAGTTATTTTTAATACATCTAACACTTTTCTAGATGTTGCAGATATATTTCCCAGAGTGTGTTACCTCTTTCGCATCTGATGTTTTTTCGGATGTCTGAATCTCTGTTCCAGGGTTTATCCATCTCTTTCCAAATACTACTGAATACCCTTTGTCGCATCGACAAATTTCCACAATATCTTATATCCTAAGAAAATTCTGTTGGTCTGTCTCCTGTGGCATCATTCTCCACAGTGTTCAAAAGTCTTTCATTCATCACATATCATTTCATCTGTATTCACGGTCAAAATTCTAGGTACTCTGATATTTAATCCTCTTATACCTCGAACGTCTAAAACTCTTTGCTATTCATACCTTTAGGTCTAAGAAGATTAAATAGGGGCATCTGTCATACCCCAAATTTTGACCACCAATTGTCGAAACCTGATTGTGTTTTCACTTTGTATTATCTACATATCATATCATCTTTTTCTGTCATGCATATTGTTTGAATTTTCAGTCGAAATATATACGTTGAAATTTCTGTCTGTTTTGGTTAATTATGCCAAAAATCGATGAACGGACGTGTTTTTCAATTAAATTTGCAAATGTTCGTTTTCCATCTATCTTTCGCACGATTTAATCGATTTCTCATTTTTATTTTTTACATATATAAAACAAAAATTAAAATAAAAATAATAAAAAAAATAATAATATATATAAAGTTCCGTTTATATATATATATATATATATATATATATATATATATATATATATATATATATATATATATATATATATATATATATTTGTTTTTTTGTCTTTTTATTTTTTCATATATTTTTTATATATTTTTCATATTTTTTATATGTATATATATATTATATATATATATATATATATATATATATATATATATATATATATATATATATATATATATATATATATATATATATATTCAAATTATTTTTAAAAGTCATATATTTTGTTTTTTTATGAATTTTGTTTTTTTATAACTTTTGTTTTTAATATCATATGTTTTTTTTATATATATAATTTGTTTTATATAATTTATTTTGTAACAAACTTTGAATTTTTTAATATAAAACTATTATTTTTGAAACTTATGGAACAAGTTATGTAACTTATGGAACAAGTTATGAAGACTTAAACACAATTTTTTATTATTCTATCATTTATTTCCTTGATCACCAAGCCATCTTTTTCCTATAAATACCACATCAAATTCACTTTCAAAATCACACCAAACAATGTAATAAACTTGTTTATCTCTTCTCTCTAATCTTTCTACGTCACTTTGAAACATGGAAATTGTGAAAACTTTCACACACACACACACCATGAGGTGGTGCGCCTCCCTCCCTTTCCTTTGGTGAGTTTTTTCTCATTTTTTTCTTTTCATATTTTGTCACACATTTTTGTTTAATAAATATTTATTAAATAAATTATTTATTTATTTAGTTTTACTAATATTAAATTAGTTATTTTTACAAAATATATTCCAATTAATTTAATTTGTGTGATTAATCATTTAATTGTTTAATTGATTACTTGATTTCATCTTTGCTAAAAACATGTCTTATTCTTAAGTTTGTTTTTTTAAAAAGAATTATTTGTAAATAAGTGTTCACATCACTTATAATTTCAATTCAATCCTAACCACTTGATAAGACCAAGCACATTTCTATGCGATTCCTGGTTTTCTCCGCTTGTTTGGTTTTCCATTTGATACAGGAATTCTTAATCGATACCTCGAAGATCATTGGATGATCAGCTGATGCTTTGAGTTTTATCGAGGACCTTGGGGATCGTTATCTTGCTTTTGGAAGTCTGAGAAGAGGCATTGGACCTTGCTCCAATAGGTAAGTTTTCTTGAACTCATTATCTCTGTTTTTATCACACGATGTTTTGCCGTGTATTTTCTCTCTGTTTATTCACGATGTTTTGCTGTGTATATGCTTTTATACGTCACGATGTTTTGCCGTGTATATTTTATCGCATGATGTTTTTCCATGTATTCAGTTTCACACACGATGTTCTTCCGTGTATGTTTTCAAATGACATGATATTTTTCCATATATGATTTTATCTGTCACAATGCTTTGTTGTGTATTCATTTATTTCGTGATGTTTTGCCACGTATGCATGCTCCATTTAGGATCTCTTAGTTCAAATTTAATTTTCGATTAGGTTTGAAATAAGATAGACATTAGAATATTCAACCAAGAATGATAACTTTAGGTTAAATTTCCCCTCTCGCCGCCGTGCGATTTAAACTTTATTTTCTGTAGTTCGTGCCCCGTAGGGGCGGACTACGACTGCTCTGATTTCTCAAAATCCCGTTGAGAATACGTAGGCATAAGACTGTAAAGTCTTAGCGAGCAACCTTTTCTTTTTTTCATCGTCTCTTTACATCCGACGTTTTCCCGGATATTCGTATTTTCGACCTTTTTATTTTTATCTTTTCTTGCAATCCGATGTTTTCCCGGATATTCATATCGTTTCTTTTCAAAATAACTTTCCTTGTGATTTAAATTCAAATTCCTATTTGTTATCAAAACTTTCTTCAATTTATTGAACAACTACCAAAACAGCATGGAAGCTCTACAACGGGTAAGTGTTTATCCGCTTTCTTTTATCTGCTTTCATATACATAACTGTATTGTGGGAAGCTGCGCATGGTTAGTCTTCTTTCATACCTTTTAAAAATACTTGTCATATATCAACTGTATATATACTGGTATAGTTATTTAGAGTTTTCCCCGGCAACTACGTCTAGAACTAGGTAAAGCCCCGCTGGTCACTCTTAAATACAAACAAAACTAGATCCCCATAGGATTACCGGATACAGTCTTCCCTTCTCTTGGGGTTAAAAAAATATGGAACAAAGAGAAAGGCAGTATTCTCGGTGAACCTTTTCTCAGACTGTCACCCATAAAAATTGTCAAAGAAATTCTACTCTCCAGAGTTGATCTATTCTCCGTGAATAGCATCTCTTGAGTTTCTTCCAAACCCTCGAACTTTCCTGGAATGATCTCTTCTCCGTGAATTGCATTTCTTGAACTTCTCTTGGTTTGGGGACCCACAGGCTTCCTAAAAGCATCCCCGCCTCCTCTTGGGCTTTGTACAAGGACCCTTCGGCTTCTTAGAAGTTCTCATGTCTTCTCTTGGGCTTAATACAAGGACCCGACGACCTCTTAAAGGTATACGAACAGAACCTAGTCATCCTTTGCTAGAGCAGTCTTTCTAGAGTCAAATCATCAAACCAATTTAGGGTTGATTCTCATCCCTTAAAACATCGGCCTCCTCTTGGGCATCATACAAAGATCATCCATCATACAAAGATAAACCTTCTCATACCAGTAGACTTGGACAGTCTCATTCCTTTTTGGATCTCAAGAAACCCTCAAGTTTCCTAAAAAACACAAGAAAAACCCTTTCCTCTTTTTTATCCGATGCTTTTCCGGATATTCCTTTTCTTTTCATCCGAAGCTTTCCCGGATGTTCCTTCTATTTTCATCCGATGCTTTTCCCAGATATTCATATCTCAATCTTTAATCTTTTCACTTTTTTTCAATCAATTCCCACAAACACCCTTTTAGCTTCAATCTTGGGTTTTGAACAAGACACAAATAACCTTTAGCTTCAATCTTAGGCTTTGAACAAGACACCAGACATATTTTCCTCCCATAGAATAGGAGGAACTACGATTGCTCTGATTTCCCTGTTTTCTTTAACAGGAATACGTAGGCATAAGATTGTGAAATCTTAGCGAGCACACTAAACAAAAAAAACCTTAGGTCCAGTACCTTACCAAAAACATCAAAAAAATCCGAAAACAACAAAAATATCTTTTCAACATCTCTCAACCTTCCCAAAGGAGAAACTTTCCCATTTACAACAGATAAACACCAGTAAATAGAAAGCAGTAAGGAAAATTGCTAACAACCCATGGATAACCATGTATAGGATGGGTAATTGAGAACTCCCCATTGTATAACCTGACCCCGGACCCCCCAATCTCTTAGAATTTGTTAAAGAAAACATTTGCGTGCAAGGTTAGTTTGAGATAGCTTCCCTTTCCTTTCCAGCTTCATAGGATAAATAAGAAATCAGAAAGTAGCACCCAATCCCATCCGCAGGCGGATGTGGGCGGTCACGAAAATTGCGCTACACTCCCAAACCTTGGGACATGATTTAATACACCCTATAACACCTATGAAATCCATCTATCAAGTTTGATTTAGGTCAAGGACTTGATTTCATAGAGGATCGCATAGTTTGGAATTCATCTGATAAAAAGTCAACTGTACCAAAAAGTCAAAGTTTGACTTTTTGATTTTTTGGTCAATTATGGTCCCTTAACCCTAAAATGATGTTAATGTGTGATTGGAATCATCATTCATCAAGAAAAATCAAAGAAAGTGGGATAACTTGTAAAAGGGGTAACCATAAAAACTTAGAAATTTTCTAAGTTATGGAACTAAGTGGCTAGGGTACCAACTTTCAAGGATCATAACTTGTGATCCAAGCAATCATTTTGGCTGATCCAAAGATGGATTTGTAGCTCTCATGGCATACTTCAAAAGTGTCAACTACACCTCATTCTAATTCCTCATGAATTTTAAGTTATGGAATTATCAAAATGGCTGAAAACACAAAAGTGACATTTTTCTAACACTTAGTGAAATTTTCACTAAGTCAGAATCTGTTTCACTTTTTTCAAATTGTAGGGGCATTTTTCACTTGGATCCAAAAAGTTACAAGACAAACTATGATCACACATGTGTTGTATCATATGAGAGTTTTCCAAAATGTCCAAGAACCCCATGAAACTCCATTTGAACTAAGAGTTATGACAGTGGCAATATGCCTTGCTGCAACTGTCATAACAAGGCAGATTTATGCATTTTGCTCGATTTGAGCAATTTGTGCAAATGATAAACAAGTTTATCCATCTGAACACCTCAGGGGGAGACCAAGGGGGAACAAACACTGATCCATAAGCCTCCCAAGACTTTGGAACTAAAAGTAGCATGCCAAACCTAAAAAACCCTAAAAGGGGGACAAGACTCCAATTTTGTTTTGGAGCATTCAGTGGATGCACCAAGGTGGCATGAACTGAGCCTTTTCCAACTGAATGAGTCAAGGATGATCTCTGAACTAGGGAACCAAAGGCCTGCGCTCTAACCTCTAGTCAATGGCTAGAGGAGACTTAAGATTCCAAAGTGACACAATTGGCCACAGACCTGTACCAATTGCCATTCACTATTGCTTGCAAAACAAAATTGCTTTACTATAAATAGAGCTCATTTATGCTCAGTTTAAGTACACCAAAGGCCTACAACACTTGCCTTTCTCAAAATCATCGTCTCACTCTCAAAAATGCCTTTCTTAGCAAGTCACTATCGAATTTTTCAGTAGAGAGCATTTCCACTCAAACCAATTGCTCTAACACCTCATAAACATCATATGTGAGCTAATCAAACACTAAACACACAACTGAAACCCTGATTTCTCAGAATCACCAGCCAGTTGCTCAAGTTTTCAACCAAGTTGCAGTTGAGATGCCATGAAGTGATCCAGCCATTTCCAATCAAGTCCAAACATTCAAACACACTCCATATGGTGTAGGGAAGCTATTCAGATCATCACAACTCATCTGTAACACCTCCAACTCAAAAATCACGTTGCTCTTGCTGTCACGACCTTCAATTAAGCCTAAGCTTGGTCATCTCTTAATCTATGCATATTTCCTCGCACAATAATTTTGCCAAATGTTCATAATCATGCATAGAATGTTTCCCCTCAATTAATTGCTTTGTTTGAATCGTGTATCAAAATTTTCAGCCTTCATGCAAATTTTAGGGTTTTTTAGGTTTTGTCTTGATTTCTTATTCCATGCTTAAAATAAATGAAATTAAAGACCATAGACATGATCGTGAGGTGAAAACGAGCAGATTGATATGTGGATTGTGTAATTTCATTAAGTATTCAGTGAGATTGGAGAGAAAATGCAAATCTGGGCAAGACTCATAACACGCGCGTGTTCTTGGGTGTTCTTGGTGCCCTTTTTTGAAAATTCAAATATTTGAATTTTTGTGATTTTATTTAATTGATTCAAAAATTAATTTCTCTCTGAGTTTTAATGATTTTGAGTTGATTCTTTTTTTAATAATTCACAAAAATGTTAAAATATTTTATTTTACCAAAAATTTCCAAAAAATATTATTTATTTCATATACTTGATATTTTTGCAAAGAATTAATCTTTTATTTGTTTTTTAACATTTAAAATATTTTTTCTTCCTTGATTTTCCAAATTTAATTGGTTTCCAATCATTTTGTGGATAAAAACTTAATTTTTGAAACATTGATCCAAGATCACCACTCATTTTTTCACATGTTTCCATAATTTTTATTAATTTTTAAACAAATTTAACTCCTTTTTAAAACAAATTAGGGTTTTGATTAATTCCACCCTCACAAAACTTTTTCAAACACTCTGGGCCTCTAATAGAGTGTAAGTTCCATCCCTTTTGTAAATAAAAACATTTTGGGCCTCAGACATTGTATAAGTCCCTCTGTATATTTTCAAAAGTTCGGCGCGATCGTCGTCTTTTTAACAAAACCAATTGGGCTTCTCCTTGAGCTATAAGACCCATCTTTGTTCATTTTAAAACTCTTTGGGCATCTAATAGAGTGTAAGACTCAATCCTTTTTAACCAAAACCTTTTTTGGGCCTCAGTCATTGTATAAGTCCCATTGTGTTTCAAAACGACAGTGCGATCACTGTCCACTATGGGCTTATCCTTGAGTTGTAAGCCTCATCTCTTGTAGAAAAATACACTATGGGCCTCTAATAGAGTGTAAGACCCAACCCCCTTTGTACATAAATAACTTTTTGGGTCTCACATATTGTATAAGTCCCTCTGTACATTTTCAAAATAGCGGTGCGATCACTGTTAAAACCTTGGGCCTCTCCTCCAGCTTTAAGCCCCAACAATCTTTTCAAAGCACTTTCTCCTTTGATTTTAAATATATGATTTATTTAACTTTCTTTGTTGAACAACTAACAAAACAGCATGGAAGCTCTACAACAGGTAAGTGTTTATCCGCTTTCACTTATTGCTTTCATATATATAACTGTATTGTGGGGCTGCTTCACTGTAAGTCATCTTTCATAACCTTTTACATGTTTGTCATATATCAACTGTATATATACTAGTATAGTTATTTAGAGTTTTCCCCGACAACTACGTCTAGAAATAGGTAAAACCTGTTGGTCACTCTTAAATACAAACAAAACTAGATCCCCCATAGGATTCCAGATACAGTCTTCCCTCCTCTTGGGGTTAAACAATATGGAACAAAGAGAAAGACAGTATTCTCGGTGAACCTTTTCTCAGACTGTCACCCCTAGAAATTTTCAAAGAAACTCTACTCCCCAGAGTTTATCTATTCTCCGTGAATAGCATCTCTTGAGTTTCTTCAAAATCCTTGAACTTTCCTAGAATGATCTCTTCTCTGTGAATTGCATTTCTTGAACTTCTCTTGGTTTGGGGACCCACAGGCTTCCTACAAGCATCCCTGCCTCCTCTTGGGCGTTGTACAAGGACCCATTGACTTCTTAGAAGTTCTCATGCCTTCTCTTGGGCTTAATACAAGGACCCTGAAGACCTCCTAAAGGTATAGGACATAACTTAGTCATCCTTCGTTAGAGCTGTCTTTCTAAAAAGAGTTAACACTCTCAGACCAATTTTAGGGTTGATACTCATCCCTTAAACGAGTCGGCCTCCTCTTGGGCATCATACAAAAGATAAAACTCTACCAATAGACTTGGACAGTTTAAACACCCTTGACTCTCAACGACATTCTCAAGTTCCCTCCAAATATAGGAGAAACCTCGGATTTTGGATTAATCTCCAACAGAGTTAAAACTTGTGGGTTCTATAACCCCGTCTTTCTCCCGAATTTCCCCAACCAAGGTCGTTTTACCATTAGGATAACACTATCCTAAATTAGAACCTCAAGGTATCTGATATCTCAACTCTCTTGTAAAACCTCAGTAAGAGTTAATTTCCCCATTTGGACCTGCCTCGGGATCTCAAGAGTCCTCTGCAGAAGTTATCCTCCTCTTGGGCTTTGTACAATGATTCTCCTTAGCGGAGCTAACCTTTTCAGACTCTCTTGTTGAGTCACTCACTTTTCCAGACTCTCTTGTTGAGTCAACCTTTTTTTAGCCTCCGTCTTGGGCTTCGTACAAGACAGATAAAAGTACTCTCTTGTTGAGTCAATCTCCTTTTAGCCTCAATCTCGGGCCTTGTACGAGACAACAAATCACTCTCTTGTTGAGTATAAAAGACTCTCTAGTTGAGTCAAACCTTTTTAGCCTCCGTCTTGGGCTTTGTACAAGACATATAAAAGCACTCTCTTGTTGAGTCAAACCTTTTTTGCCTTCGTCTCGGGCTTTGTACAAGACATATAAAAGCACTCTCTTGTTGAGTCAATCACTTTTAGTACTCTCTTGTTGAGTCAACCCCTTTTTAGTCTCTATCTCGGGATTTGTACGAGACAAATAATAAACACCCTCTCTAATAGCCTCCTCTTAGGCTTTGTATAAAGGAAACCACGGTTAAGTCAATCAACCTTTTAGCATCAAACTCACGCTTTGATCAAGACAACGAACATCAACAGTTCCTCTACAGAGATGACAAGTTCTCTCTCAGTAAAACCCTTTAGCTTCATATCTTGGGCTTTGAACAAGATACAAATCACTTTTAGCTTTAATCTTGAGCTTTGAACAAAACACCCAAACATCTTCTTCCCCCCTTAGAATATGAGGGAACTACGATCACTCTGATTTCCCTGTTTCGCTAAACGGGAATACGTAGGCATAAGATTGAAAAGTCTTAGCGAGCATACTAATAAAAAACACTAAATTCCAATACCTCTATACTCATCAATCAAAAAGCATCAGATCCCATACCTTACCAAAAGCCTCACAAATAGTCTAGACACTCTATTCTTAACAAAATAACCTAAGAGAGACCCCCTTTTGATAGCATATGTAAACTAACAGTCATCTATTTAAACTCAGTATGCAAGCAGGGTTAATTGGAGACATCTATTTCCCTTCCTTAATCAGCTTCACAGGATAAAAAATGAATCGAACTGTAGTACCAAAGCGATAGTGATTCGAAACCACAAAAACCGCGCTACAGTAGGATGTTGAGCACTGATTGCATGCGAGGTAAATTGTACCGCTTTATAGAATGTTAAAATGATTTAAGAATTTTGTGCTTTGTGCAAATGTGTATTTTTGTTTCATTTTGCAACTTTGTTTGAATGCTTGTTTCATTTAGGTCCAAAAGCCACAAATTGTGAGAAACCTCAATTGTTTACTATATGCTAGGATGACTGATACCTTTGTTTAATTCGTTTGATTCATGTTTTATCTTTTGATTATTGTGATTTTGTTAAAGCATTAAAAATGATCAAGGCATTTGTTTATATTGAGCACAACCATATCCAAAAGTAACTTACCCGTGAGCAGTGAGAATTCATTAACCCCTTTGAGCCTAAACAGTTTAGATCTTATTTTAGTGATGAACTTAGTTTATGTACATAATTTGAAAGTTTAGTTCATTATTGAAATTTGTGAGATTCTAAGAATTTTTCTTGAACCTTAGAACATTGTTTAAATTGATTTCCTTGCCATAAAAAGCAAGGAACATTCACTTGAGGTTTGGTTGAATTCAAATTTGGGAGAATGAAAAGAAAAATGGTAGGTTGCTAAAAATTTTGAAAATATTCAAGCAAGCATCGAAAAAGTGTGAAAATGAATGCTTGTTTGAAAAAGAAAAATAGAGAATGAAATAATTGTGCAATAAGTAAGTTTGAGAAGGTTTACAATTGAGAAAAAGAAAATGGTGAAAAGAAGTTGGGATGTGTAAATACCATGTATAGTGAATGTTTCTTTTGCATCGGCAATTTCGATTCAATGGCCTTTAGAAATGACCCTTTGTTGTGAACCCGACCAAGCTACAACCTTAAAAGCCCTTAGTGATTTTTTGCTTCCATGTTTTCATTTTGATTATTAGATGAATATATGAATGTATGAATTGGATTGTTATTAGCATTGTTTGTCAGATGAGTGAAATTTCCCCGTGGTTGCAAACGCGTTAATTTCTTCATTCTTATTCGAAGAGGGGTGTTAGAGTGATTCAAGTATGAAAATTTAGTTTTTATTTGAAACATTGCATGATATTTATTTAAGAACTAAATTCTTTATCATTGTTCGATTCTATTAAGTGGTGAATATTGCTTGTGCGTATTCGCATGCTTGACTAAATCCTCTTATTTGAGCAAATTTCTCTTGTTTGAATTTGAACTATTATCTCTTTTCTTGGTTGAATCTTATGCTTGAGAAAATCTCTTGTTTGAGCAAATTTCTCTTGCTTTCATGAGGGACATACTTTGCTTGAGGACAAGCAAAAATCTAGTTGGGGAGAGTTTGTTAAGTGCAAATTTTAACTTAAAATAAACCATCTTTCTTTGCACTTTTCAACTCAATTCTCATGTTTTCGTAGATTTAATTCTTGTTCTTGTGTGATTCTTCAATTATATTGCAAATACCTTTGGATTCTTTGATGTGTGTGTTATTGTGCAAAAATTAGGCATAAAACATCAATGAGTAAGACAGAAAAAATTGGACAAGGAAGCCAAAGAAATGTGAAGATTCTGCAATGTTCGCCGGGCGAACAATATTGAGCAGCCAGAGAATATTCGCTGGGCGAATTAGCAGCGAGGTCCCATCGAGGAGAAAAACTTGGAAGTCAGTAGCTAAAGGACCCTAAGTTCGCTGTGCGAACTTGTAGCGAGGTAGTTCGCAGTGCGAAGAAGTATTCGCACGGCGAACTACGATATTTTCCAAGGGTAGTTTAACTGTTCAGAGGCACTTTAGGTGCCTAAAACTGAGTTTGTTGGGCGAAGAAATAGTTCGTAGTGCAAACATGACAGATTTTGTAAATACTATATAAGTACTTTTCTTGCCTTTTTAGAAAAATAATATATATTTTGGGGATCATAATTTTATCTCTCTTCATTCCAAGTATATTCTAGAGAGAGAAACACAAATCCTAAGAGGGAGAAGGTAAGATGTTTAATCTCTTGTTGGGTTTGGATGTAATCTTTTGATACCTTATGTATTTCATCTAATATATGTTTTGTGAACTAGTTTTGATTCAATATTGTTGATTGTCTTTGATTTCTTATTTGTGGGTCTTGACAAAACCTTTTCAAATCTTTGATCTAAGATTTTCATCTATCAATGAGCAAACTTTTGACATGGTTTTGTAAGTTGATATTCATTTGCATCACTTTTATTTTATTGTGTTGATTAGTAGCATGAGTAGGATCAATACGGTAAAGACCACGATAACGTTTTTGACACGAGCGGTATTGTGAGGATGCGTGATAATAGAGATGAAGAACTATGTTCACATACATTTGGCAAATTAGTTGAATGCATATAAAATAGGTTAATCATGTGTACATATTCTGATCATGGCGTTATATATGAATCAAACCATTAATTTGATATGGATGTTCTTTGAATATCTGTTAGGTCTAAACTCTAGACATAGATTTAGGTTTAACACTCACGTAAGTATCAGTTCTTAATGCTCTGTGTTGGTTTTGTTGCGTGAGACATCACCGATGAGACAATAGGGTTGGCCTCTCGACTTTGCGTTAGACATAACCTCTGTTGTGGGTGATACGTGATGGTATTAGACGAACGTTTGAGTTGTGTATAACATGATCAAAAGAATGCATGTGTTATTAATTGATGAAATCCAATCCCAACAAGGCCCCGTTTATAATTCTGCCTTTACTTTATATTTTTCGTCTTTATATTTTATGTCTTTATTTTTGGTTCCTTGAACCTTTTAACCAAACTTTTGCACCATAAGCTTAGAAATGTAGAGACCATTGAACGGCAGTTCTTTCCCTCGCACCAATCCCTGTGGAGACGATATAAATCCTAGAGGGAACTTCTTCAAAAATAAATTTTTGCTTCTTGTCGCTTTACTGCAGTTCGAACAAAATGACGCTGTTGCCGGGGATTTGTGTTTAGATATTGAATTGCATTGCAATAATTCCTATGCTTTTGAGCTTTGTACAGTTGTTAATATTGTATATATTCCTGTTTTATTTCACGTTTTCCTTAGTGTTGATTAGGAATGATGAGAACTTCTTCTAGATTGGTTTCTACTTGTATAAAAGTATTCAATGAAGCTTCGACCGAGTTTGGATGGTGATGGTAGGATGTTGAGCATTGAATGCATGCGAGGTAAATTATACCGCTTTATAGAATGTTAGAATGATTTAAGAATTTTGTGCTTTGTGCAAATGTGTATTTTTTTTTTCATTTTGCAACTTTGTTTGAATGCTTGGTTCACTTAGGTCCAAAATCCACAAATTGTGAGAAACCTCAATTGTTTACTATATGCTAGGATGACTGATAACTTTGTTTAATTTGTTTGATTCATGTTTTATCTTTTGATTATTGTGATTTTGTGGAAGCATTAGAAATGATCAAGGCATTTGTTTATATTGAGCACAACCATATCAAAAAGTAACTTACTCGTGAGCAGTGAGAATTCGTTAACCCCTTTGAGCCTAAACAATTTAGATCTCATTTTAGTGATGAATTTAGTTTATGTACATAATTTGAAAGTTTAGTTCATTATTGAAATTTGTGAGATTCTAAGAATTTTTCTTGAACCTTTGAACATTGTTTAAATTGATTTCCTTGCCATAAAAAGTAAGGAACATTCACTTGAGGTTTGATTGAATTCAAATTTGGGAGAATGAAAAGAAAAATGGTAGGTTGCTTAAAAATTTGAAAATTTTCAAGCAAGCATTGAAAAAGTGTGAAAATGAATGCTTGTTTGAAAAAGAAAAATATAGAATGAAATAATTGTGCAATAAGTAAGTTTGGGAAGGTTTACAATTGAGAAAAAGAAAATGGTGAAAAGAAGTTGGGATGTGTAAATACCATGTATAGTAAATGTTTCTTTTGTATCGGCAATTTCGATTCAATGGACTTTAGAAATGACCCTTTGTTGTGAACCCGACCAAGCTGCAACCTTAAAATCCCTTAGTGATCTTTTTGCTTCCATGTTTTCATTTTGATTGTTAGATGAATGTATGAATTGGATTGTTATTAGCATTGTTTGTCAGATGAGTGAAATTTCCCCGTGGTTGCAAACGCGTTAATTTCTTCATTCTTATTCGAAGAGGGGTGTTAGAGTGATTCAAGTATGAAAATTTAGTTTTTATTTGAAACATTGCATGATATTTATTTAAGAACTAAATTCTTTATCATTGTTCGATTCTATTAAGTGGTGAATATTGCTTGTGCGTATTCGCATGCTTGACTAAATCCTCTTATTTGAGCAAATTTCTCTTGTTTGAATTTGAACTATTATCTCTTTTCTTGGTTGAATCTTATGCTTGAGAAAATATCTTGTTTGAGCAAATTTCTCTTGCTTTCATGAGGGACATACTTTGCTTGAGGACAAGCAAAAATCTAGTTGGGGAGAGTTTGTTAAGTGCAAATTTTAACTTAAAATAAACCATCTTTCTTGGCACTTTTCAACTCAATTCTCATGTTTTCGCAGATTTAATTCTTGTTCTTGTGTGATTCTTCAATTATATTGCAAATACCTTTGGATTCTTTGATGTGTGTGTTATTGTGCAAAAATTAGGCATAAAACATCAATGAGTAAGACAGAAAAAATTGGACAAGGAAGCCAAAGAAATGTGAAGATTCTGCAATGTTCGCCGGGCGAACAATATTGAGCAGCCAGAGAATATTCGCTGGGCGAATTAGCAGCGAGGTCCCATCGAGGAGAAAAACTTGGAAGTCAGTAGCTAAAGGACCCTAAGTTCGCTGTGCGAACTTGTAGCGAGGTAGTTCGCAGTGCGAAGAAGTATTCGCACGGCGAACTATGATATTTTCCAAGGGTAGTTTAACTGTTCAGAGGCACTTTAGGTGCCTAAACTGAGTTTGTTGGGCGAAGAAATAGTTCGTAGTGCAAACATGACAGATTTTGTAAATACTATATAAGTACTTTTCTTGCCTTTTTAGAAAAATAATATATATTTTGGGGATCATAATTTTATCTCTCTTCATTCCAAGTATATTCTAGAGAGAGAAACACAAATCCTAAGAGGGAGAAGGTAAGATGTTTAATCTCTTGTTGGGTTTGGATGTAATCTTTTGATACCTTATGTATTTCATCTAATATATGTTTTGTGAACTAGTTTTGATTCAATATTGTTGATTGTCTTTGATTTCTTATTTGTGGGTCTTGACAAAACCTTTTCAAATCTTTGATCTAAGATTTTCATCTATCAATGAGCAAACTTTTGACATGGTTTTGTAAGTTGATATTCATTTGCATCACTTTTATTTTATTGTGTTGATTAGTAGCATGAGTAGCATGAGTAGGATCAATACGGTAAAGACCACGATAACGTTTTTGACACAAGCGGTATTGTGAGGATGCGTGATAATAGAGATGAAGAACTATGTTCACATACATTTGGCAAATTAGTTGAATGCATATAAAATAGGTTAATCATGTGTACATATTCTGATCATGGCATTATATATGAATCAAACCATTAATTTGATATGGATGTTCTTTGAATATCTGTTAGGTCTAAACTCTAGACATAGATTTAGGTTTAACACTCACGTAAGTATCAGTTCTTAATGCTCTGTGTTTGTTTTGTTTTTTGAGACATCACCGATGAGACAATAGGGTTGGCCTCTCGACTTTGCGTTAGACATAACCTCTGTTGTGGGTGATACGTGATGGTATTAGACGAACGTTTGAGTTGTGTATAACATGATCAAAAGAATGCATGTGTTATTAATTGATGAAATCCAATCCCAACAAGGCCCCGTTTATAATTCTGCCTTTACTTTATATTTTTCGTCTTTATATTTTATGTCTTTATTTTTGGTTCCTTGAACCTTTTAACCAAACTTTTGCACCATAAGCTTAGAAATGTAGAGACCATTGAACGACAGTTCTTTCCCTCGCACCAATCCCTGTGGAGACGATATAAATCCTAGAGGGAACTTCTTCAAAAATAAATTTTTGCTTCTTGTCGCTTTACTGCAGTTCGAACAAAATGACGCTGTTGCCGGGGATTTGTGTTTAGATATTGAATTGCATTGCAATAATTCCTATGCTTTTGAGCTTTGTACAGTTGTTAATATTGTATATATTCCTGTTTTATTTCACGTTTTCCTTAGTGTTGATTAGGAATGATGAGAACTTCTTCTAGATTGGTTTCTACTTGTATAAAAGTATTCAATGAAGCTTCGACCGAGTTTGGATGGTGATGGTAGGATGTTGAGCATTGAATGCATGCGAGGTAAATTATACCGCTTTATAGAATGTTAGAATGATTTAAGAATTTTGTGCTTTGTGCAAATGTGTATTTTTTTTTTCATTTTGCAACTTTGTTTGAATGCTTGTTTCACTTAGGTCCAAAATCCACAAATTGTGAGAAACCTCAATTGTTTACTATATGCTAGGATGGCTGATAACTTTGTTTAATTTGTTTGATTCATGTTTTATCTTTTGATTATTGTGATTTTGTGGAAGCATTAGAAATGATCAAGGCATTTGTTTATATTGAGCACAACCATATCAAAAAGCAACTTACTCGTGAGCAGTGAGAATTCGTTAACCCCTTTGAGCCTAAACAATATAGATCTCATTTTAGTGATGAATTTAGTTTATGTACATAATTTGAAAGTTTAGTTCATTATTGAAATTTGTGAGATTCTAAGAATTTTTCTTGAACCTTTGAACATTGTTTAAATTGATTTCCTTGCCATAAAAAGTAAGGAACATTCACTTGAGGTTTGATTGAATTCAAATTTGGGAGAATGAAAAGAAAAATGGTAGGTTGCTTAAAAATTTGAAAATTTTCAAGCAAGCATTGAAAAAGTGTGAAAATGAATGCTTGTTTGAAAAAGAAAAATAGAGAATGAAATAATTGTGCAATAAGTAAGTTTGGGAAGGTTTACAATTGAGAAAAAGAAAATGGTGAAAAGAAGTTGGGATGTGTAAATACCATGTATAGTAAATGTTTCTTTTGTATCGGCAATTTCGATTCAATGGACTTTAGAAATGACCCTTTGTTGTGAACCCGACCAAGCTGCAACCTTAAAATCCCTTAGTGATCTTTTTGCTTCCATGTTTTCATTTTGATTGTTAGATGAATGTATGAATTGGATTGTTATTAGCATTGTTTGTCAGATGAGTGAAATTTCCCCGTGGTTGCAAACGCGTTAATTTCTTCATTCTTATTCGAAGAGGGGTGTTAGAGTGATTCAAGTATGAAAATTTAGTTTTTATTTGAAACATTGCATGATATTTATTTAAGAACTAAATTCTTTATCATTGTTCGATTCTATTAAGTGGTGAATATTGCTTGTGCGTATTCGCATGCTTGACTAAATCCTCTTATTTGAGCAAATTTCTCTTGTTTGAATTTGAACTATTATCTCTTTTCTTGGTTGAATCTTATGCTTGAGAAAATATCTTGTTTGAGCAAATTTCTCTTGCTTTCATGAGGGACATACTTTGCTTGAGGACAAGCAAAAATCTAGTTGGGGAGAGTTTGTTAAGTGCAAATTTTAACTTAAAATAAACCATCTTTCTTGGCACTTTTCAACTCAATTCTCATGTTTTCGTAGATTTAATTCTTGTTCTTGTGTGATTCTTCAATTATATTGCAAATACCTTTGGATTCTTTGATGTGTGTGTTATTGTGCAGAAATTAGGCATAAAACACCAATGAGTAAGACAGAAAAGATTGGACAAGGAAGCCAAAAAAATGTGAAGATTCTGCAATGTTCGCTGGACAAACAGTAGTGAGCAGCCAGTGAATATTCGCTGGGCGAAGTAGCAGCGAGGTCCCATCGAGGAGAAAACCTTGGAAGTCAGTAGCTAAAGGACCCTAAGTTCGCTATGCGAACTTGTTGTCAGGTAGTTCGCAGTGCGAAGAAGTATTCGGACGACGAACTTAAATATTTTCCAAGGGCAGTTTAATTGTTCAGAGGCACTTTAGGTGCCTAAAAGTGAGTTTGCTGGGCGAAGAAATAGTTCGCAGTGCAAACATGACAGATTTTGTAAATACTATATAAGTACTTTTCTTGCTTTTTTATAAAAATAGTATATATTTTGGGGATCATAATTTTATTTCTCTTCATTCCAAGTATATTCTAAAGAGAGAAACACAAACCATAAGAGGGAGAAGGTAAGATGTTCAATATCTTGTTGGGTTTGGATGTAATCTTTTGATACCTTATGTATTTCATCTAATATATGTTTTTGAACTAGTTTTGATTCAATATTGTTGATTGTCTTTGATTTCTTATTTGTAGGTCTTGACAAAACCTTTCTAAATCTTTGATCTAAGATTTTCATCTATCAATGAGCAAACTTTTGACATGGTTTTGTAAGTTGATATTCATTTGCATCACTTTTATTTTATTGTGTTGATTATTAGCATGAGTAGGATCAATACGGTAAAGACCACGATAACGTTTTTGACACAAGCGATATTGTGAGGATGCGTGATAATAGAGATGAAGAACTATGTTCACATACATTTGGCAAATTAGTTAAATGCATATAAAATGGGTTAATCATGAGTACGTATTCTGATCATGGCGTTATATATGAATCAAACCATTAATTTGATATGGATGTTATTTGAATATCTGTTAGGTCTAAACTCTAGACATAGATTTAGGTTTAACATTCACGTAAGTATCAGTTCTTAATGCTCTGTGTTGGTTTTGTTGCGTGAGACATCACCGATGAGACAATAGGGTTGGCCTCTCGACTTTGCGTTAGACATAACCTCTGTTGTGGGTGATACGTGATGGTATTAGATGAACGTTTGAGTTGTCTATAACATGATCAGAAGAATGCATATGTTATCAATTGATGATATCCAATCCTAACAAGGCTCCGTTTATAATTCAGTCTTTACTTTATATTTTCCATCTTTATATTTTAGGTCTTTATTTTTGGTTCCTTGAACCTTTTAACCAAAACTTCTGCACCATAAGCTTAGATATGTAGAGACCGTTGAACGACAGTTCTTTCCTTCGCACCAATCCCTATGGCGACGATATAAATTCCGGAGGGAATTCCTACAAAACTAAATTTTTGCTTTGTTGCTTTACAGCAGTTCGAACACTTGCCTGACCTATCTTTATTCGAAGTTTAGGGAGAGATGTTTGTGGAAGACGAAACAACTCACAGGTAGCGCGACACTATTGGTGGTAATAATTCTTGATCCTTGAATGTTTTTTTTAGGGTTAAATATACAATACCCCCCTGCAATGTTAGCGATTTCTCATTTTAGCCTCTGGTAAAGTTTTTTTTTTAAAAACCCCCTCATCTTATTTAGATTCCCTCACTTAGCCCCCTGGCTGCCACATGGCAGCAAAGATTCCTTTCTCTTTGCTTGTGTGGCAGCCAGGTGGCATTTTTAATATTATTTTATTATTTTTTTATT